>OZ024922.1:11890203-12095015 GCA_964017225.1 Netelia inedita
GAGAGAGAGAGAGAAGTGAAGAGAGGAACGAAGAGATGACGAGGGAAATGGGGCAACGGTGAAAACACCTTCCCCGTTCTCCCTCTTGCCGCAAACTGAGGGCGAGCAAGAGCGAGAGAGAGAAAGAGAGAGGGAGAGAGAGTCACTCTGAGCGACTGCTTGTGATGCCGGTATACGAGTACCGACGCCAGCTCGACTCTGGGGGTGTCGAGTGAAGGGGCATCAGTTTCGACCCGGTTTACAAAAATCTCTCTCACTCACTCTCCGACGATCGATATCATACCGTGTTGGTCCAATTCCGTTGCAAATTCATGGCTCCGTACGTCAATCGCCATTAATATCTGAGCTCGATGATAATAATAATAATAATAATAATAATAATAACGAACCTACAGAACGGTTTTTCTTACAAATAAAAAAAATTGATATATTTAATATTCTCAACTCTCCTCGCTGATGAGATCGCACT
Organism: Netelia inedita; assembly: GCA_964017225.1. Classification (NCBI taxonomy): domain Eukaryota; kingdom Metazoa; phylum Arthropoda; class Insecta; order Hymenoptera; family Ichneumonidae; genus Netelia; species Netelia inedita. The sequence goes on from OZ024922.1 coordinate 11,890,673, forward strand.
GATTTTCGTCGTTATGTAAAATTTAGAACATGGCGTGAACACATGGTATATTTAATCATACATAAGTGACACGCAGTGTGAAGTCGTATCCGAACGGTAAATCACGGAGATTTGAATTATTCACTACGTTTCCATCATGCGGACAAAATCGTTCCGTTTCTTTCTTCCTACTCAGCCCTTTGCCTTTGTGGGGTTGTGCGTGTGCGTGTGTGTGCTCGGGTTGGCGATGTCTTCGGTTGATGATAACAGGCCGATTCTTGGGAAAATGCTATCCCAGCCAGAAGAAGGCTTCCTTTCTTCTCTTACTTCCTTTTGCCTCGATATATAGGAATATATCTCAGTCTCGCTCTTTCGAGATGAACGGAAGTACTGCTCTCGGAGATCTTTTTCCTCTCTCCCTTTTCTTTCTTTGGTTCGTCTCGATACATAATATTTATATATATAGCGTTGTAGCAACGTTCGATGGACGATCCTTTGAGTTTCCGAAAATTCGGCCTAGAACGCCTGGGAAGGTCGGATCGTACGACACAGACGATAAAGCTGGAGCCTCGACCTCGACATTACCCCGTTGTCACTGATGGCAAAGGGTTCCCTCGCTTCATCGCTCCCCGAGTCTCTCGTTTCTGGAAGCGACTGCCTCGGTTGTTCCTGTCGCTCCGTTATGAGTCTGACGTTCACTGTGCTTTTCCACCATCTGTACCAAGGAAGCACCTGGTCCTGAATAACACATTTACATCTGTCTCTATTAGACTGGCGAACATTTTCGGTTAAAGCAACTTCGATAAGACCACCAACTAATTAACTTATTAATCACCTTACAACAACAGATTTTACATAAGATCGATTATTAAATTGATTATTATCGATTAATCGTATAATAAATCGATTAATATTTCGTACGCGATTTCACACGTACCAAGTCGAATGAACTTTCGAGAAACAAAATTAATCGATCATTATCTAAATCACGCTTTGAGATAAATGTAAAAAATTTCAGTAAAATTCGAAAATAATTACTTAAAACCTATTGAGAGCACTTATAAAAGAAAAAAAAGAGAGATAGAGAGAAAGGAGAGAAAGTTCTTTTGTCCACACAATACGCGACGTGACCTACCCTTCTCTTCCTTTATCTCCTTTCTTCCGTTCAGTCACCGGAGTTGTGTCAGGTTGTGTCGTTATATCCTAAGACTTTCCGATAGAACCGTGGCACGCGGATGGACGAGAAAGGAGAAAAATAACGAGACCGAGGCGGAGTAAAAATCTCTTTCGTATGTACGGTCGAGCCAAGGAGGCGAATACTCGTTATCAGTTATCCAAGCGCGAATGAATTCGAAAGGGGCCGCCCGCCATAGCCTGGCGAAGATAATTAAAAGATTCCGTAGTTCAAAGCTAGTCCCGCGGCACGCGGTATGTTCCTTCCATCGAACAAACAACGAAGAAATCCCTCGCTGTTTATACTTCTAAATTTAAAAAAAATTTAAACTAGCGACGTAGCACCGAACTTTCTTTTTGTTTCTCATTTGAAATTGCCGCGGAAGCGACTTTAAGCTACTTCTTTTACACCGTTGCTCATTTATTAGCGCGAGCTTTTCGCCTCTCGGCTCGAAGAAAAGAGAAGAATAAGTTCGAGATATTGTACATACGCATCGCGAGGTACTCACCGACTCGCATTAATCATCGTTCTTTGAGACATTATAATTTTTTGAAACTTGGTTAACTGGCCAAAGTCTCGAAAAGTTTTTTGTTGTTTTTTCGCGAACGCGAATAGAACGAGTGCCCGATATAACGAGCGCGCAGTCGAGAGAACGTTAAGGATCTCGACCCTTCTAATGTTGACCTCGCGCATACGCATCCCTTACCTACTCGTCGCGAGGGTCGTTTCCAAGCCTCTTTCGGCAACCTCTCCTTTCCCCGTTTCCTTGCCTCATCTACCTTTCTCTCTCTCTCTCTCTCTCTCTCTCTTTCCCTCTCTTCCAACCCTTTCTATTTTTCAACGAAAAAAAACCATCCCCCTCTCCGACCCTCCCTTTTTCCCCCGTCTGACGAGACTACGTCTTCATCCCTATCGTCCGTAATCCCTTCCGTCAGCGATTGTCGGTGGCGCTTCACCCCGCCCCCTCTTCGCTTTCTTTCTCGAATCCTCCTCGTTTCGTTCTAACCGCCCGTATCCCGCTTCTCCCCCTCCTCCTTGATCACTCCTTTTCATGGCGGTAACAGAAGCAACTTCGGCAAAAGGAACTATCGACTTTTTCCTCGCAATGGATATTCGCACCCAGTCACCCCTCCCCCCCCCCAACCGCCATTCCCAAAGTACGATACCTCATTTTTCTGTCCACATTCGTTCCATTCTTGCTCGACTCACGGTAACGCTTATTCGCGAAAAGCACGTCAGCGCGTTGTGTCTCGTATTTCGCGTCGAGGCTATTGCTTACGTTATCCCCACAGGATTTCAAACCCCTTCGACGCCCTCCGGTGTGTACGAGCACGAGAACGGGCGAGAATTCTACTTCCGGTTTCGACACTACGATACACGTTTATCTGGCTATGTACGGTACATACACGTTGTATACAATGGAGGACGGAAACGATGTACAACGGGGGACGATGTATTCACCGGCACGCGCGCGCGCGCTCTCTCTTCGATTTCTGTATTACCACGGTACCGTAGGGTGTACGTTACGTATATATCGCGATGGGATCACGGGACCGTCGAAAGCAGAGGTCCGCTTGTTTTCAACCGACTCGACATACCGATCGGAACCCATAAACTTCAACGACCGACCGGACAACCCCATGACGTACGTGCAGCAACACCCGCTTGCACAATGGAAAAAAGAGCACCAACTCCTATCTTATAACCATTTCTTTAATTTTATTTTCCGTTCTCTACGCTCCCTCTGTTTCTTTGTTTCGTAGTTTACCTACAGATACTTTTCGTCGTATTGATTTTGATCCTTTCATCTAAGGGGGTTGGGAGCTGAGGGGGTAGTTATTTTTATCATCGAGGTCCCAGATTCGCTGTTATTAACAAACGCGAGTGAACGCGTTGAAAAAAGGGTGATTTTTCCCCCGGGAATTTTATTGTTGCATTTCAACCAGAATTTCCGCAGAGCGAAACCGAATTAACGACCGGTTTTCTGGTGAAACCGCGGTTAGCACGCCCCTCCGTTTCTCATTTTTGTCACGCACTCGCGACGATTCTCGCGTATACGACGATTTGCTCGCGGAGAAAAAAAAAGTCACGGAGCGATACACGCGCGTCGTAACGTTGCTGTTCAAGACGCAATATCCTTGAATCTCGAGCACGGGAGGTTTCATTGTCGCTGAGGCATATGTAATATGGCTTCCAACGAGAAAGCTCTGGAACTACATACGCGTGTACTAGCGGGATTCACCCGCTGGAGTACCACGCGCGCTTGAGTTTCTGGGACAGTTATTTCCATGGTATATACCTACACACTTTTCCCATTGAAACGAGACCCTCGGCATATAAATGCCAAGAACTTGTCATTTGATATTAATAAAATGTAGATTATTTCATACTTTAGTATTTTTATATGATTTAATATCGTTCAAATCAAATCGTTCGAATAAAAATCAAAAATTTAACCCAAAAAGCGCGTGTTTTCGGGAAACGGAAAAATTAAACACATTTTTGTAGAACAAGTCGAAACATTCTTCGACCGATGATTGATTATTCGTCATCGGTTTATATATCGTCTGTCGTAATTAATTCCCTCAAGTAGAATATCCGGTGTATGTTTCGTTTTTTTACAATTGAACGCTTTACATATCCTCCTTCTCTCGATATTTATACACGATGGTAGCCATGTTTCTTTTATTAATAAATGGAACCCATAAATGGTTAGCTTCAGGGTGGACCTCAAGAGGTTTTAAAGGCTGTCTATGTATATATATATATAAATATATATATATATATATATAAATTTGTACTAGTGTTTGTGCGCGTGTACTCGCAAGTACGCGCGGGCATATTTATACCCACAATATCAGTACACACTCGAATGTCAGCAACTTCGTACGAGCGTGTGCATGTTCCGGAGGTTTGTATTGCGTGCTTCCGGAAATTTGCCACAGGCGCATCAACGAACTAAGCGAATATGCTAGCATCCTGGCGTTGTTGTAGATTCCACAATTTGGTGGTGTTGAGGAGTAGCGGGTGCTACTGCTAGCGATGATCGCGGTGAAGACGAGCCCGCCCCCCTTCCCATTCCACATTTATACCACCACGTCTATAGATATCTCTACCTCTAAAACAAAGCTACAGAACTTATATGCATATATACATGACACGTATAACACACACACACACACACACGCGATGTTACTACATCGTATGGTAAACAGTAACTTCCAGTACGCTTCTAGTACTGACGCACTGGCAACTACCTCAGACATATATTTATACATATATAATACAAATATTTTACGATCCGTACCATCCTCAATGTACAAGCGATCTCATCCTCGGCTTGCTGTACTGAATCTCACGAGTCAGTGCTGGTCCTTTGCCACTTTCCCTCGCCCCCCCCCCCCTTCTCCAACTCCCTTTCTCGCAAACATATAGATACTCTTTTTCCATCTATCTACCTCTCACTCTAGTTTTGTTCAAGCTCTAATGCAGCCACCCGACTCGTAGTGTGTGCTACGTTGCCCCTCGTAGGTACATCGTCGAAGCTCTCGCGGGGATTGCGAAAACACAAGTATAATGGTACTTCCGTGCTTGCGTGTATGAGCTCTCAATGAACATTTTGTTTACGAGAATGAAACGAGACCACTTCTCAGAAATATTGTACGAGCTCGGGTATATCATATGTACAATATATAAACAAGCTTGTAGGAGGAGTAATATATATGTATGTAGTCGACGTGAAGGAGAGAGATAGAAAGAAAGGGAGAGAGAGAGAGAGGGGGAGAGAGAACAGCGCGAGAGAAGTAGCCACTCGGTAGTCGGGGGTCTTTGCTTCGGCGAGAGTTGCCAAGTGGTTGCACCCACCTGACTCGTTCCAGATACGTTGGACAAAGTGTAAACAATGCCAGTCTTGGAAATACAAGCCTGGACCAACCCCCGCCGAACAAGACACAATTTTGTTGTTTGTGTTGCAATCTTTCTCGACCCATCCCCAACCCCCCTTGAATGTGGCCAGGGTGATCTATTTTTAGTGTCCACCACTTCAACCCTTTGCGGGGTCATTCGCTTTCGTCAAAATCTCATCGAGCAAACTCACGTAACGGATATTTATGATCGTAGATAAAAAAGACGTACATAAAATCCAAACGTGCACACTCGGGGTAGAACCAGCGTAGGTGTACCTACGCGATACGCCACGTGCGATAAGAACATTCAACGAAGATAGTCGTGAGTATGCAATGATCTGACAAGCGTAAAGAAATGGGGTGTGATCGATGCAAATTGTATTGCGACAGTGACACGAGGAAACCGATAGATCGAACGGGAAATGGAGAAATGCATACAACACGTGTATGTGTATCTGTGTGTACGTATATTCGTGTGGGTGTGGCTTTGGGTTTGCGTGTGTATGTGCGTGCACTTGACGTATATGTTCTACCTTTACGAGTAGGTAAGCCGTAGTGACGTAGCCGAGAACGACGATCGTGAGAAAAAAGGATATCGAACCTCTCGTCCATAATCTCGAGACGCCGATCTTTCTTCCCTCGATCACGAAATATCGCATGCCTGAGAAAACGTCGAACGGGGTGCGAATCTGTTTTTCGTTTTGTTCTCTTGTTACGAATAAACATTTATATATTTTCATTCGAACTTTTCACGTACCTAGTATACAGACCGTAACCAGACCCACTGTGACGACCGTCAGTAATGTCAAAATCAGGAGATCGGATTGCACGTGTCTTCGATTACGGGGATGGCTGATCCATATCCACAGAGACTCGGACCTGCGGGTATAGGAATGATACACATCTTAGGTACATATGTACACGAATAATCTTTGGACAACGGGAAGGTAGATCGCTATAGTACGAGATAATCAATACGGGTCAGCTGTCAGCGGAAAGCAAAGCGAGCGCCCGAAGACAATATTTTGACAATTTGATTAAGCTAAAGTAAAATTTATCACCATAATAATAATAAATAAATAAGATTAAGGACGTGATTAAATATATATAGACTATTAATGAAAAATATAATTTGACTGCCGGGTAAAATGAAAAATAAAAAAAGAATATACGAAGAAAAAGAGAAGAGGATGGAAGATTTCAGGTATTTATATAGATATATAATTTCGATAGGGCCGATGAAGGAAGGACGAGGAAGTCTCCTCGACCAAAATATTCGATAGTAAAACATCGACCCTCTGGGTTATACGTCGTTTATCGGCTTAACAGAGCGTGTAATGATTCTGACGCGACGATGTCTTGCACCTCGTGTATCTACGAGAGAAGCGGGTCTTGATTTCACGATTCAGTGATCGATAGAATTTTTTAAATAAAAATTTTATTTCTCTATAATATTGATTCGACAAAAAGAAAAGCATCGTTAAAGATTTTTTTCTTTCGGAAAATTATCGTGTTTAACGACGATATCGTCGTGTATTTATTTATGTGTATTTTTTTATTATCATCATTCAATTATGCTTATCGGACGGTGAATTTTTATAATTCGCCCGGAGGTTTGAATAGACTCGATTTACGATTGGGATTAACGATAAACGATTTTACGACCACTTACCAGCGATAACGAGGCGTCTCAACGGCGTTGAAGTGGTAACGGCACAGCTCGCAGTGGGTACGGCAGGATTGGTTCAGCCAGCGCTCGAGACACGAGAGATGAACGTAAGCGAGGGTACCTTTGCATCTATCAATAAAAAGTAAAAATAAAATACATTCAAACACGATTAAACTTGCAATAAGGTATATTCATTGTGAAAAGTAATTATGTCGAATAATTTCCGATATAAAAATCACCAAATTGTAGATTTACCATTGACGATCAGATATTAATCGAACGATTAATTATAAGTGATCAGTCCTCTCGATACACGTACTTTAAAAATGCTCGATTAATCAACTAAATTTTGATCGAAGTATAAAAAATTCGTTGGTTGCGGTAATTTTGCGCTCGAAATTTGGGTCATAAATATTTGACTAACCGAGGTTATGGCTGAAATAAAATGTTTATTCCATGACCCGTTGAAAATCGTGTTTGAAAACTAATATCGCTGAAAATGATATTCGTATCGTATAAAATGCGTATTTTAATTAAAAAATCTCAACTTTCCGTCAAATACGCATCAATGACGAATCTAGTAACAATGATAATAATAATAATAATAATAATACTCATAATATAATTGTAGAACTTCGACCCCGAGCTTTGATCCACTTTTCCGATCGTATCGATGAAATTAATGATTAGTCAATACCGATCGATCATCCGTTCTGAGATTAACAGAGGTATATCTACGTTGGAACGGTAATATTCCCTATATCTTTTAGCTCGCTCGAGGTATACGTAGATGGCATCTCGTTCACAGAGAACAGGCCGTCCCGATAACATTAGTCAAACTTTCGAACAGTTGGCAGGGATACCAACTATTCCGACTGGGAATTCCGGCGAAAATTTAGGAGAGGTCAAAGCTTCAGAATCGGAGAATCTCTGCCTATCTCCAATTCTCTCTCCCTCTCTCTAACTCTCCCTATTTCTCTTTCTCTCCCTCTCTGCCCCTCTCTCGCTCTCTCGTGCTTCCTCTACACTCGACACTCGAAGCTATTGTGCAATGAGAATCTGCTTCGTTGTTCGTACAATCCTTTGCCTTTCGCGACAGACGCACCAGCCCAACATAAATCGGTTGCCTAACTATTCGCGACTCTCCGAATATTTCCTACGAGTAACAATACCGGAGGCATATTGGAACGCTCGAAACAGTTTCCAAGAGGAAGATACATACTTTTGATTTAATCGCGCTTAATGCATTCCATTTGAAACGAGTTTCCATGGAAATAGTCATTAACCATCATTCTTAACAGCACAATGGACTTATAAATATATGTAAGCTTTTAATCCTATTCATATGATTATGAATTTGATCATTATAATTCTTCATATATCTTTTTTCCTACTCGTCAATTGCGTCTCTTTAAAAATATTTACTCGTATCTTTGTATATAAAATTTGTATACGCCGAAATGAACGTATTCCCAGCCTGTTTTTGATGGCAAAATCCTTGGAATGATATAGTACAGGCGAAATGTACGTACGAGAATTGCGTGAAAGCCTCGCGTGAGATTAAATTGGTAACGGCTCTCCATACGCAGTTACGCACGCGGGATATAACCTCGAGACACATTTGTGTCTGCGAATGTGATGTCTTTTTAAATTCAATTACGTCGAGTAATTCGAATGTTGACTCGAGCCAGAGGGAGAGAGAAACAGAAAGAGAGAGAGAGAGAGAGAGAGAGAGAGAGAGAGAGAGAGAGAGAGAGAGAGAGAACTAGGACACATTGTATTTACTTCTGTAATAGACGGTAGTAGGCTTTGTAGGTTGGGGTAAAATGGCATGGTGCATTTAAACGTATTCGCGCGTTAATCATATATAGGGACGACAGGAGTTTCTGTATGAAAACCATTAGGGATACGTCCTGTAGGCGGATGAGTCACATCGTAAGCGGGTAATTGCGACTCGTGGCGCCCCCGGGGTGATTGCATCCATACACACCTATGGCGAAGACGGAAACAGAGTCGCCATCTTCAGACGAAACCTTACACCTTGGTGTAGAGCGCTTTACCTTAGCAACCAGCCAATTAATTATCTACGTCGCGGAAAGAGAAAGAGAGAGAGAGAGAGAGAGCCAGAGAGAGAAAGAGAGAGGAAAGCGAAACTAGACGTACGGAGTGAACATATCGCCGGGGAAACTTGCAAAGTGGCATTCTCTGTTATAATCCAACTGGGCTACGGAAAATTACGAAGATGTTGGGATTAATTGTCTGCCCCGCAAACACACTTACCCATTCGCGAACGAGGAACAAAAATACATATATAATTCTATATAAAAAAAATTAGAATAATACACGAATAAACAACAAAATTCGCATCACGAGGGAGTAAATTTTCATCGTAATTTGCGATAGAAAAGAAGCGCAAAAAACATATTTACGAGCGGATATAGCCCGAAGCTGATTGAGAAGAAATTTAGTAAATTGGACTTTGATCATACGATGTTGCCTCTTTGCAAAAAAAATGATAACAAAATATCTTGTTTTATATTAGATTAGAAAAAAATGTATTCTTCGTAATGAGAAATGGAAATTTTTAAGAAATTTACATCATAAACATGTGCAATCATCATAAATTTCGAAGGCAATAGCTCGGAGGTGATAATTGAAATTTCAATCAATCAAATTGTAGTGAAATATGTATAATATTATGTGCCTGCGGGTGGCAAACATTTGAAATTATCATCGATTAACATTCGTCACATACGGAAGAGCGTATTGATTGATTATCCGTGAGAGAATCGAGCCACGCACTAGCCCTACGGAAATATCTCATTAACGCTTGATGACGTAATCGTGGTTTTCAACGATGTACATATAATTCTGACAACCCTCGCTCGATGCTCTTTTCAAAGTAACCTCCCACTCGAATAAACGTTTACGCGAACTGTCTCCACGCATTATTAGTAAGTCGCGGATACGATTCGAGCGCCTCCATTTGCGCTCATTCGGGCAAACACGAGACGTACGCGCGTGCGCGTTTCCGTGTCTGACGGACTAAAACGAAGAAATCGTCTCTTGAAACTGCCTTCGTTATCTCGTCGCCACTACAGGCGACAGTATTTTGAGAAAGTGGGACGATATTTAAACGAACAATCTTGCTCGATCAAATAGAGAAACTTCTGATAATAAAACAGTTCCCGAGCCTGATAAAATCAAATCGTTGTTTTAAATTAAATTGCTAACTAAGACATTAAATTAAATTACTTTTAATTCGCACAAATTTTTATTGATTACGAGAAATAAAAATTGTACTATTGATATGGTCGCAATCGATATTGTGAGAATTTATTCGATGCATATTAATTTATTTTCATTGAAGGCAAATATCGTTATTTAAAGATTAGGAGAGTTATTGAGAGAGGAAGATAGCCTATAAGCTACATTTACCTACAAGGCGATATAAGAGTTTCCTTCGAGTTATTTGTGTGACAGATTCGACAGACGCAGGAACCGGAAGAGGCTAGCAGCAGACTGCCCGATAAACGATTGTCCACCGTAGGGTCGTTAGCTGCTACACGAATTTCCGGGATTATTACACTACGTTCGTTCGGCAGTGTGACAATGTCGCTAATAGCTTCATCCTCGTGATACATTACTCCGTCTATAAAGTCAGAATTTTTGTTGTTGCCAGTTCTACTTAATACATTTTTGTAAATAAAATAATGATTGTACGATAACTTAAAAGAAAAATTAATTTATCTCTCAAATAAATTATTTGAACTGACGTAACTGTACGAAATGCGGATAAATATTTAAATAAATTAAAAAAGATATTGAAATTAGGTATTTATCGTAATATAACAGAAATTACGGGTAAATACACGAGAAAATACAATCGACGTTATCAATATAACAAATTAGAATAATAAAATAATAATCCCGAGTTAAATTATGCTTAATACTTCACGCCATTCAATGAAAATCGCGTTCGATTGCGTTAATGACGTAATACGCTTCATACCGAGCTGTTTATCGAAACGATTCGGGCAAGTACTAATTATCTGTGATCATACGATCATAGTTATATTATTGAACGTTTGTAAAATCCTGTGAAATCCTCTGATATTTAAACTGCGGTATGCACAGCGAGTGTTTATAAAACGACCGATGTCATGAACTGGCATCATAGAACGGGGTTTAAGGCTCGGAATATTTCAACGCAGATATTTCGCGAATGCACAATTTCGGCATGACACTGGCACGTTTATCTCCGCGACGCACGAAAATCCTGTATCGCATGTTGAATGCCACCTACTGTTCCGACGGTCTACAGAATTTTGAAACGTTCCAGGCCTTCGTGCAGACCAAAATATAAGCCGAATGACAAAAATATAATTTTTCCTATAGAAAAAAAGAATCGACTTTTCGGACTTAATAATTGGTTATCCATAAATAAATAAATAAATAAATAGGTGTTCGTAATTGCAATTTAATTGTTACGCGTGAATTTTTATTAATTTCGCGAGTTTTTGAGAAAGTGTCATTGAATTGAAACGCATACGAGCCACGTCAGGCGCAAAAATCTACGAATTTAAAATACATGTTCTCTTTTTTATTCGTATTAATACTCACACGCAACTAACCTGTTATCATGTACGACATGTTACAAGCGAACTTCTAGAACGATCGGGTCAACAAAATACACACGGCATGCAGGCACGAGACACTCGCGAAATACCAAGAGAGTCCGTACAACGAGCACGTGCGAAGAGAAAAAAAAATCACGTTTTATTCGTCGCGTTTCAACACCGGGAAAATAACTTTGTTCCCACGGTGAAAATAAAATACACGACCAGCAACGAGTTTTTCTGTCACCTCGTCCTTTCGTTCCCTAGCTCCCTCGGTGACTTGTCAACGAAACCCTGTAAAACTGACAGTTCGCTTGTGTAGAACGTGATTTCTATATTCTTTTGTTTTTAACCCCGATGTGATTTTTTAATTAAAATTTAAAAAAAACACACACACGGTTCTTTTTGCCCGCCCACACACCAGGAACAGAGCTCATACAATCTCGTAAATTGAACGAAAAATGAAAAAAAAACGACATATACACATATACGTATATAGCTTTGTTTATTATATTGATACGCGTGTGCGTGTGTGTATGTATGTATATGACGACATACGTGCGAGGTATATTGCCTATCGCAATTTCAATTAATGGCAATTTCAATCCGAACGAAAACATCTGTATCGAACGGCCGGGCCATTCGTATTCCCAAAGAAATTATTACCTATGAAGGATGTCACCTGTTATCGGACATCTCCAATTAATGAGAAGATCCGATCAACGTATGAATATAGACGCGTCCGGGTAAATTCCGTTGTCGATGCTAGATTTCTCGTTTCTACCGATGATGCGTATATTACTTCTATCCAATCCGATCAATCAGTTCGATAATCAACGATACGAAGCGTCTAGGGGGGGGGGGGGGGTGCGTGCAGTCGTGATTGATTATTTAACGTACGAAAGCTTATCCTGTTTAATGGAGGCTAATCCGATCACCGTATCGTACGACTTCGAATATACACTACAATTATTTGTAAATCATCGAAACGTAAAAGCGCGCATGTTCAATTACACGATTATTGAATCAAATACAATGAACGTCAAGATAAAATAAAATTAACCAAATACGTAGAAGGATAAAAATGGCATTGAGAAGAATCGACGATTGGTCACCATTGATCATCGCTAATTTAATTTCGACTTTTTTCACTCTCGTGTTGTTGCTTTTCTTCTTGTTGTTGTTGTTTTTTTTTAACATTCTTTTCTCAGTTTCTATCTCAACATTATTTTCGCAACACGGAACTACACGATTTTTTACTCGAGTCGATTTTTTCGCGGCGAGTATAGGTGCAAGGCATAACCGTACGCGAAAGAAAAGCTTCGCGGCGGGTGAAGCGGCGAGACCCGAGAGTATGTCACGGAAAAGTCGACGAACTCTTGGGAAAAGTTTTTGTTCGATGACGGGTTAGCGTGGCGCTTCACTCCGACGCTCGCTAACCTCGCGGATTTTGTTTTGCCACAGGCAGGTTCACTACGGATGGAGAAGTGAGAGGTTGAGAGAACGAGAGTAGAGGCAGTCGGGCGATGCGGCAAAGGAGACTTTCCTACGGCGATACCAAAGTGTCCCATAGTGACAAAAGTTTCTAGTCCTCCTGACGCCATTTCTCCCCCCCCCCCCCCCCGCCCTCTCTCTCTTTCTGTGACACATACATACGCACGCACACATCAACACAAACACGGACTATCTGTTCCACCGTTCAACCCTTGTCGCATTCTATCCGGATTTTTCGCCAGACAAGACACTTTTCTCTGTTATACAATTCCCGTCAGGTCGACCCCAGCTTTTCTTGACCGTTTTCGATTATGTGATAAAATAATGCTACATCCACCAAAGTGGGTGAACGAGAAAACGGCAACTGTATTTTTTGATTAAAAAAAACCGTCTGAAAGAATTTATTTTTGAAGTTATACGATAAAGAAGAAATTGATCGATATGTTTATAGAAAAATTCGAAAAAGTTTTCGAATTGGATAATTAGCAATTGATCATTAGCGTTTATTAACGATCGTGGTAATGAAGTTACGCTTGACGCGTCGCTAAAATTATTACGATTTTTGTTTTGTTTGAAATTATTTCAACAGATTAATTAGGCTAATTATACATCCGATAATTAGGCGAAAATTGATAAACCTTTAACAATGCATAAATTAACGATAATTGGTATAGGCTGTCGTGTCTCGATCGCGGCTAATAAACTTTCTACAAACTTGTTTATTTCGGTGCATAGTGAGTGTACGCGCACGGATGAATATCCCGAGTATCTTTCTCGAGAGGTAGAGCGAGAAGTTGCGAACAAGTTGGTAATTTCGAAAATGGCTGATCTACAGTTTCTCCTTTCACGTGCCATGCTTCAAATCACTCACGTGCAAGACGCATACCAGCACTTGTGGTCTTTCATACCAGAAAGCTCTTTTGTCTCGGAGTTTCGCAAAATTTTCTCTGCATGGTAAACGTCCTAGTTATAAATCATTGCAATTAGAAATTACGAGTCGATGCAGTTCTCTCATTATAAAAGAAGCTTAACGCCGTTGAGTTTAATTCACGCGAAATACCATAATGCTAATCGTTGATCATTTTTAATTTTGACGTGCGATTAACACATTCTCTCTGTTTTAATTCAAATCTTTCGAATCAAATTTATTTGAAAAAACGAACAAAGCAATTTATATATAAAATTAAATAACGATCAAATACATTTCCATTTACGTTGCACGAATAATAATCGAAGCATTCGTGTCATAATTTCCGACCTGTTATTCCTCGCTTCAGCCTCGCTCCGGCGCTTCTGAAAAATGAGTACTCCAATTCGGCTCACCGCTCGTCGTCATTTCAGTACCACCGGAGGATCTTCGTAAAGCCTTCTCGGTCGAGACCTCCCCTGTTCGTCCCCCCCCCCATCCCTCCATCCCTCATTTCTACCCCCGCATCCGGTGTACGTAAAAGCAACGGAGGCAGTTAACCGCACCAGAGAGCGAGAGCTGCAGCCTCGAGAGTCTACCTTCGCTAATTGAATTGGCCTTTTGCGCGTTAAAGGTGAATTTACCACCTCCCGAATACTCGGATGTAACTCGTTACGATCCTAACTACAATAAAGAGTGACGTAGGACGAGAGTTTTTGGTGGACCACCGAATCGTGCTTTGACCACTCGCTCGTACTCCCAAGTCCATCCGTGACACGTTGGCCCGGTATATATGTGCAGGCCACAAATTCAACCAACCGAGTAACCAATGATAATGTAATTCGTAGTCGCCAAATAGACCGACTCCGATGCACATATCTATATATATACATACACACATATACATATATATATTTGCGTTTATATAAATGTATATATAAGTGGAAACGAGTTAATTAAATCTATACGCGTAGGGAATATATAACGAATTAAATAATACGATAAATTAACGATTTCCACCGGTGCAGATTCAATTTCGAACTCTTATCGATTCGCCACAAATTTAAATGGTGTGGGTACCGCGAACTAACATAATTGTCGAAAAAAAGAGGCTCGATACGACGTGTTGCATGATTTTTGCTCTCTCTCTCTCTCTCTTCTTTTATAAACTCACTTATCGATGAGAATTATTTAATTAACGAATTACGAAAATTTATGAAATACAATAGATACTGATACTTACTTCGTTCCTACTTTCGACAAACGATTATCAATTCTGTGTTCATTGTTTGAAATTATAACACGAAACGTAACGATATATGATGAAATTTGTATAATTCTTTCGGTCGAGTACGATTGCCGTATGTATCCAATTATTCGTTCTTACTATAGATCAAACAATGAAAAAAAAATGTTTTCCTTCGATCCGATAGAATTAAGCGCCAAAGCGGGAATCCGTTCCGTAGGAACGAAACCGTCTCGGATTAATACAGTTTCGAAAATTGATATGACGTAAATCCTCCGGTTTGGTAAAATCGGATAAATATACGTATATATCACGGTGTATAATCCGTTTGAGCGAATCTCAAAGTTGCGCATCATCGGCGCGTCGATATAAGCCGCAGCGGGCAACTTTCACTAGGAAATGAACGAAGCGAAACTCCGTGGGAAGAGAACGAGAGAGAGAGAGAGAGAGAGACAAATTGAAAGATGTAAACATTAATCGTGTTTCGAATCGTTTAAAAATTGCTAGACCGTATGTTTAAAATCATGTTTCAATTTGTACCCGTTTTTGGCACAAATCGATTTATTTACTCGCCGTATCGATTTGAATAATTATTCAAAAACTCAACGAAACGTGTTATTTTTTTTTTTTAAGAATTTCTTTTTCGTCGTATCTACGGCTAGTCCGGAACAAAAAAAGCGTGGGATCATCCGTGGTTACGATCGTGCGACGATCTTTCGGTCTACGGTAAAAACCCTGGAAGTGCACTCCCAGGCAATAAGCTCGAACTTGCGATCGATAATCTCGTCCATTCGCTCTTATGGTCGCGTGTATGACCACGTGTACACGTATTGCGTAATGCGTATTATTACATTGAACTACAATCGACAAACGTGCGCCGACTCAAATAGCCAATCACAAACCATACTTACCCGTGGACATTTTTTTCCGATTCCGCAACCTCACCTTCGCAAGTTTCTTTTGGACGTTATTTCCTCCCTCGATCTTTCATATTCGATATTACCCCTATTATAAAATTCCCATAAAATTACGTATGAACTCACGGTGAACAAGGTTTCATCGCCTTTGACCCATCGATCTCTCTCTGCTGTTTCTTCCTCGCCCATCCTCCCAATCCCAATCTCTTTTGTTCTTCTCACGGCAAAATCTGGTTATAGAACCGTATAACCGTACGAGACGATGAAACTTCACCCTGAATTATTTCGACGATTTATCTTCCAACTCGCGGGCTTGTCCAGAACAGCCGAACGAGGCTCTCCGCTTGCGATACAGTTTCGATTTTCCTTCGTCGAAAACTCGAAGTACAACCGGAAGGGAAACGTTAACGGAGATTGCCAGACGGATGAGGTAAAGGGAGTTCAATATATATAAAGAGAGAGTGAGAGAGAGAGAGAGAGAGAGAGAGAGAGAGAGAGAGAGAAAGAGAGAAAAGCAGGCGGACAGACAAACAGACAGAAAGAGAGAGATAGAAACACATATATATATATACAATCTCAGCTTCCGGATCAACGCGTACAGCACCCGGGCAAAGTTGCCCTCATACTCGCGGGCACACTGCGCAGCGTGCAAAGTATACGCCGCTCCCGAGATCCACTAGTCTTTCGTACGCCTCCGCAGTATGTACCGATGTATATATATATATATACGATTGCAGTTTGCAAAGGTATACGAAACTGTACGATATACGAGGTGAGAGAAAGAGAACGAGCGATGCAGCGATACAGAGAGAGGCTCTGCAGGCCAAAACGGATGATTCGCTTCTCGATATCAGAGTTCACTCGGACGAGGAATTTCTCTCAAAAAGTTTTCGATACCCGGCAGGCAGTTCGAGACAGTTCGAGAGATCCATTGCGAGAGCTTTTTCATGTATACATATAGATGTGTATACTAAAAAGCTCTATATATACATGTATCAGCTCATATATATATATAAGTATATATATATGTGTATATTTTAACTCTGTATATATAGATGACGGTTCCGCACTGACCGCCTTTTCACGAAAGCCCAAAACTTTCGACCGCTTCGCGTTCTCCTCGGATTAGCTCTCGAGGAGCCCGAAAACTCCGAAAATTCCAACTTCAACAAGCAAATCAGAAATGTTTTTCATCTTATGTCGTGAATTCATCAAGAGCACGGCGCGCATTTATAAATTACCGCGCGACTAGTGCGATTAACGAACGCGCGCGAAAAAAGGAAATGATGAAATATCGCACGACGATAATTAATCCCATGGTTCTCTAAAGATTTTTAAGTTCTGGCAAAAACTTAGGTGCGATTTGATTACCGAGCTAAGGTCGACAAACGCAAAATTAATTTTCTCCTCGAGCTTTGAGGAGAATATTAACATTTTTTCTTGACGAAAAATTATACTCGGTGTAAAAACGTTGAATCGAATTTTTCGTCAAATTCTTATTTTTCGAATTCTTTTTTTTTTGACGAGAGTTTCGGTACATCTTGTAGTTTTATTCGATCGTAAAAGGTTAATAGTGCGGCTGGCTAGTTTGCGGTGCGCGCATTTGGACTTTCCGATACCGAGGGCCGAGGATAAGGGGCGAGATACGTAGTGTGAAGGATGCGATAAAACGACTTCAACGCGTCGAACGAGAAGCTAAACGTACCACGGATCTTATACAGAATACACCGATTTACGAAAGTTCCCGAAACGAGAGTCTCGCGTTTGTCAATGACAAGAAACGACACGCCGTGTATATTTTACAGACTGTCACGTCAATTTGAATTGCAAAATTAAATGTCTCCCCACGCGTCGGAAGTTTGTTTACGCTCCTAAAATTTACGTAACATGCCGCTACGTATTTTTATTTGGATGGAAATATGCAAAAAGAAATGAAAAAAAAGAAAAATCGTAAAAAGATTAATAGTTTTTTCAACACCTGTGCGTCTCTACTTTCCCCGCCCTCGCTCGGGTGTGACTTTTTCCTTCATAGAGAGCTCGCGTCATCATAGTGCCGGGAGTCAAGCCGAAGAGAAGAGTTAAAAGAAAAAAAAGAAGAAAAAAAACCAGCGTGCGGTGCAGTCATAGAGATTCAATCTGGGACGAGTGGAGGCCGCTGCATGCACAACGTATTCCCCTTGCTCTCGCGGCGTCTGACTCTAGCGAAACTTTTTCACTGGCGCGAGTGCTCAGGCGCTCGGGGTCGCGACAGCCTAGCTACTCTTCATTCGCGCTCTCTCTCACTCTCTTTCAAACACACACACACACACTTTCTTTAGCTTTATAGCCACTGATAAAACTCCGTAAGAAGCTAAATAATGCAAAAATGAGAGAAAATTCTACATACTACGGTGAGAGTACCGTAGGTGAAAAAGCAGTACTGTAAAACGGGGTTACATTGACATTACGGGTAACTTTGACAGTTTTTGGTTTACGCCACTTTAACACAGCGCCAAAATAGGGTTTAAATGTGTTCGCAGTGGTGAAAAGGTCGAAAATCTGAATATTTGCGTAAATTGCCACATATCCGATTATAATAGTTATATTCTTGTTGCGCGATAAATTTCCGATTCCGTGACCCCCCTACAATTTGCCTACTAAAACCTTCCAAAACCTGTTCAAAGTAACCCCGTATGATGGTAGTTAAATAGTAAAGGTTGCGTTTACAAAAAAAAATTAAGCCCAAACCGGATACATGTTCCGAAAGTGCATGATGTGCCCTGTAGATTCTTTGAAAAAAGGACGTTTAAGCCGAACGATTGAGTACAGTAAACTTAATATACATAAGGGGTGTGATATACCCCGGGGTAGGGGAAGGGGGCCCAAAGCGGGCACACTAAGTTTAAGTAAGAGAAAAACGTATATTAATACATTGATTAGTAATACTTTTAATGCTATTAGATGCTAAATTTGTTGTAGTTTCATACCCAATGCATAAATTTCTCGTACGAGTCAAGAATATGAAACTAAAATCCAAAATATGAAACCTTTTCGAATGCTCACTTTGCCCGGAGGCTGGCCTAAAGCGGGCATGGGCATTAGGGCAAAGTGGGCACACAACGGGTAAAGCGAGCATGCGTCTATTTTTAATGTCTAATTAATAAATAAGAAATGTACTTATTGATGCAAATATCAGAAGGGCAATAATAAAGAATCTTTATTGCAAAATAACATAATTAGGAACATCATTTTGATATTAATTTAAACATAACTATTATAGGTACTTAAACTTTATCTAAAATTAACATCGCTCAATCAGCATTCTTATAATTACTCAGTCGTCATCAGTAACTTTGCAGTATTTTCTTCATAAATTCAACAATCAAACAAAATAAAATATTGTTAAACAAAATTATTAAACAAAAATCTCACTTTTGAAACAAACTTATAGTTTCATAAAACTTTCACAAAATCAAAAAGAATATTGAGAATAATAGACCTAAAATTAAACAAAGAAACTGTTCAGCTTTATTTCAGTCACCTACTGCATCGCCTTTTTCATCGTACTTTCAGTCCAAAGACCTTGATCTGATTTTCTTTTATATTTATTCACCATCCTAAAGGAAATGAAATGACTAGAGTAGGTAAATAACACAATGATAATTATAAGAAAATAAAAATTTAGCGTCATTTCAATGCAATCAACAGACGGCATAGCGAGCATGATCACGAGGGCATAGTGGGCATGCTCGCGTTGCCCTGCTCGCTTTGCCTTTTACGTCACGCCCACGTTTTCATCGGACCAAACCTAAAATTTATTTTCATATTTACACGCAAATATGATTAAATTAAAGTAAGATAAGCCCAATACACAAGACGCATCTTGATAATAACATAGAGCACTCAAAATCAGGCAAAACACAATCTACATACCATCCTTTTATTGTATAAAAACGGCGAAATTCTTTTTTTTTTCCCACGAGCCTTAGGGTTCGTCCGAGGTGCGGGGTACAACTACCGCAGAGAGTGGCGGGGCGGGGGGTAATGTCTATGAGACGCGAGACCACGTCGAGTTTGTTTACGTTGATTTTATATGGGGTGCTCGCTTTAGGCTGGTGCTCGCTTTGGGCCCCCTTCCCCTATACCTTTTATCCCGAGAGGAGCGTTCTGAGATTTTCCCTAGTCGTCTCACTCGCTTGTTATCACCCTCTCTCTCTCTTCCATCAGACAAACGTGATCGTCTAAGAGTTAGAAGCTGTAACAAAAGCTCATCGGTAAAGCGTATCCCGCCTTATCTAATGCGTTTGCAAAAACAAGCAGTTAGCATAGAAATTGCATTTGACTATGGGCCGTGGCGCAGCACGTTCGGAACCTAAGACGATACCTCTCTGTAATCCGCGGATTACTCAGGATTGCCTAATCTCTCAAGCGCTACTGCACACATACCAGCACGTTGTATATTCATGAGAAACATAATGTATCTCGATGTTTAATCTACGAGCGATGTATAGTCGCATTCTGCGCACAGACACGCGCACACATACGAAGAGCTTAGTATAAAATCGTGTATACGAGCTTGAGCGCGAACGGCAACGTCTTTTCGCTCATTACCGGCGGATGTGGAATTAAAGGGTCTCAAAGCCACGTCGAGGGTTGGCGAGAGATGAAAAGGAGGTGGAGCTCGTGGAGAAAAAATAAAAATAAATAAATAAATTTCTGCAAAGTGAGAAAAAGTATGTGAGCCGCTGGAAGGCTACGAGGGGCGCGATTTGCATTTTATTTTACCGTGACGGGTCGATGGAAGATGCCCTCGAGAGACGAGATACTTTGGAGTCGTGAGGAAACGTCGCGGTAGTCACAGGCCTGTTTCGCTATCGCTGGTGCAAGGAGTCTCGCCGAAAGACCTAAGAAAGAGAGAGAGAGAGAGAGCCAGACAGACAAAAAGAAAAAGAGAGAGAGAGAGAGAGCAGTATATGGAGAAAGGCAGGAGGGTTGGAAGTTTTTCTGGTTACTCCGGGGGTGATAGCGGTTCAATTGCAAGCCTGCAGAGACGTTATTGGAGGATTGCAGAGACCCGGAGTGCGCACCATCGGGTTTCTTCTCGGAACTTTTTTTTCTCCCCTTCATTCTTCTTGTTTTTTTTGTTTCTTCCCCTTCCCTCTTTCTCCGTCATCAACTTGCGCTTCTTCTCTCGGTCGCAGTCGCAATAAAAGTGAGCGGCAGTATTTTCTGCGTAGCTAAATTGGATTGGCAGTTTATTGGCAATATTCGTTTACGTGGCGTCAAGCCAGGTTTTCCACGTGAGATATATAGTTATACAGTCGAACTTCCCACAACGAATCGCGGCTACGCCGACTGACTCGATTCTCATTCTGATTTTGCAACCCCCACCCCTTTCCTTCATCTCTCTCGCCCCCTCTCTCTGATTCGTACAGATTGGTGGCACGCGTATATTTTCCGGAAATCTGGCTTGCTGGGATGATAGAATATTTTACTACCGCGTTACTTAATCGTCCAATTTCCATATTCCGAAATTTCACTATGACAGCTTGGCCAAAAAGTAATTGCGTTTTTTTTCTATCTGACAAACATACTTATCGATGTATAAAAAACGCAGTTACTTTTTGGCCAGTCGAATGTTTTCTTGACCAAACGTAGAAATTTCTGCCTTACGAGTGAGAATCGTTGCCTAAAGCGTGAAAATGTAGGAAAACCGAGATAGGCGTGCGAGCAATATCTTTCTACAGACGTCGATGATTCGCGATAAGGCCGGCCCTACGGTCGTCGAAACGCGGGTGGCTATCGTCAATACTCTCGGGTCGATTGGTACAACCACACGTGCCGCCCGAGCACGCTCGTTTCCCAACTGCGTCAGCCATAATGATACTCGGCTTTTCGATCTTTGCGCGCGCCGATGAGGGATGTTCCATATTTTCCGTTTTTTTTCTCGTTCTTTCTCTCTTTTTTCGTACTCCCTTACGACCGATTCCACGTACGCGCGTATAAGTACTTGGAGAAGAGGATTCATTTTTTGCCTTATATTCTCGCCCTTGTACGATACATATGGGATCGAAGAAGGGAGTTCAAAGGAGAATTCCGTTGACCCGGGGAGCGATTCCCGCGGTCCTCGATTACGATACACGATATGCCCCGAATCCATATATAGATCAGACCTTCGATAGTTTCCCCGTCCATTTGCCAAGCGCGTGATACCCTCGCGGCGTATTTCGTTTTTTCCCCTCCCTTTCTATCTCACCCCTCGCAGTGAGAAAGCGCCACGCGTTATCAGCGACACCGGCACATATTGAACTTTTCTTTTTTCCACCATCGTTGCTTTCTGCCATTTATTTTCTCCTAACCTTACTGCTTTTCTTTTTCGATCAACGGCCG
This sequence comes from Netelia inedita, assembly GCA_964017225.1. Classification (NCBI taxonomy): domain Eukaryota; kingdom Metazoa; phylum Arthropoda; class Insecta; order Hymenoptera; family Ichneumonidae; genus Netelia; species Netelia inedita. Next base: position 11,912,952 of record OZ024922.1, read on the forward strand.
TTTCCTCGATCGGTGTTATCGTCTAGACGCGCGAAATTGTTCTCTGGGGCCAATCACGCTGACTCGGACTAATGACGTTCAATTATATAATCTTAATCGATAATCAATCATTCAAAATTCGATCAACGCAACGCAAACCCTCTAACGTTAATTAATAATATGAATTGTTCCGGGTTCTAGCCAATACGTATAAACACCGGATTCCCACTAGTACCTACACGTGTATGTATGTGCGTACGCGTTGTATTCATGATGGACGACAGCGAGGCAATCGAACATCGAGAGAAGATATGATCGTCGTCAATCCAATTGATGCTTCGGCTTAATCGTGTATCCCGGAGTAGAATATCTTCATCGGAATTTGGTTAACGGTCAACCGATAATTAGAATAACCTGCGGCTACCGGCGGCAGTAAATCGGTTAAATACGAAGCGATTCGAGAACGTTGGCACAGGGGGCTGCTTATTGGACCTATCCCCGGTCACGTGAACTGGTAATGCTCTAATAACGAGAGATGAAACTCTAAGCCCGGCATATTCCGCGAAACGCAATGGCATGTTATTCGTCGGGTTACACGATATCCCATTAATTTATATGCTTTAGTAAATAATACACGCCCTATATCTATTTACAATTTTCTATATTCGAGCGTGTATTAATCGAGGTTACTATTTGTCGAATGGACGAAACTCCTGGCTAATACCCACAGGGAGATCAAAGTTACGTATTTAGCGTCGGGTGTCGAAAACGAGAGCGTGCAGTTTGGGAGTTAATATTCGTTTAACCGAGAACGTGTAATTGCGACCACGTATCGAGCGTACGTACGAATTTTTAGTCGTTTAATCGAGAGGAAAGGACCTAAAAAAAAGAGTAAAAGACACAAAATTCGAATATCGATATTTAATTAAACCTCGCTATTCCAACAATCATTTATATATTGATCAAACGTATATATTCTTGCTACATGTGCGTGTAATATGCGATTAATGGATTTATTCCTAATGACGCGTATATATAGGTATTCCCGCGAGTCACTCCTCTCTCACTCTTTCTCTCTTACTTGGTTAATGGATATTATCGTATAGGGAGCACGCACTCACGTATTACACAGATTAGCGATCAAAGTCGGCACCGGGAAAGTAGGGCCGCGCAATATATTTCCCAACTGGTGCATAAATTCTACTTGTGCGAGCGCAGTGGCAGGATAGGAAACGGTGGTGAAGAGGTGAGTACGGGAGGGAGAGGGTGGTGAGGGAGGTAAGGGGAGGGGGAGAGGAGAAGGTGGTTCGGTACAAAAGGTTCGAGCAGAAAGCTGCCATGACGCGATGTGCGGTACGCCAAAGCTCCGGGAACCAACGCCTTGAACCTTGCTCGTTCGTTATTAGTTATATGCACCCCTACCCTCATCCCCTTGCCGCCTCCAACCCCTATTCACGATGTCGCGCGCGTACAGAGTTCCAGCACACGCCAGCTCTACGATTTTCGTTCGTATTTTAACCAACGTACGAAAATATTTCATATTCGCGTTACCGACGCGCTCTTTCCCTTCATTCCCACGATGAAAAACAAATATGCGAACCATTTCAATTATCGAATTTTGTTTTTCTCGTGCTCTCTCGTCCCTCGTTTCACGTCTTTCCCTTCTTTTTCTTCTCGTTCCAGGTATCGATTCGGCACAACTCGTTTACTTCTGATAATAATATATATTTATCCTCGATTGAAACGAATGGAGTGGGCAACGAAAAGTTATAACGAAGATGTACCTATATAAGAATCGGGTATCAAAGCGAAAAGTCATGTAAACGAGCTTCTCGTTAGTTCAAAATTTATTCAACCCTTCTTACCCCTTGTCTATATTTACATTCTATTATTATCTTCCCTTTTGCAGCACTCGCCTCTCTCGTCCCTCTCGTCCCCTCCCCCCGCCCCTCTCCGACCACCACCCCGTTGCTACCCCGGTGCCTTCTGTTTTTCTATCTCCCGTTTTAACCCTTGTGCTCGCGCCCACGTCTTTTCTCGTCTCATCGTACAGATAATATATATACCATTGGTTTTCCACAAACGCGATTCGAAAGCTTCATTGTTCATCGAGAGAAAGAGATAGGACGGTGAATGATGAAAGAGCCGTCCCATTCGACTATTCAATTCACAGTCAATGATACCATTGTTCCGTATGGGCATGGTGTCCACTTTCTGCCACCGCGATTTACTTTTCCCTCTCTTTTCTTTCCCATTCGTAACTCTCGAATTTTTACTTCCGCGTCACACCGAACCCTTTTTCTCATCCTCTTTCGCCACTGTTCATTCTCTCTCTTTCTCTAACGCGCGCGTTCTCCATATCTTTTCGCGCGTGGACGGTGAGCCTTTGTACGGGGATGAGAGTGCGAGAGGTGGGACGATTACGCGTTTGCACGATTCAAACATCATCGAGAAGCAAGACGAGTTCTTTCATCCGATAAACTTGTCGCGTTCCTCAACCGTTAGAATTGGCGCCGAACCGACTATAACGCAATGATAGTATAAGTTTTTTTATGCGTAGAATATATTGACGACAATGAAATCCGTTAATTCGCGAAAGAAAGAGTAGGGTGAGTTTTAGAGGTAACGTTCGCCAGGGGGGGTACGTTCGATAATACAAAAAAATCTGTGGACAAAGTAGAGACAACAAAGCTCGTTTGACGAACAAAAATACGATGGAGAAGTTGATTGTACGCAAGAGAGTGTGTATGTGAGGTAGAGTGCCGATCAATGCGGAAAAAGGAATGAAAAAGGAGAATGGACGATTTTCTACCTTGATGTTTAACCGGATTCATCACTGATCGGCTCTACGACTTGCTCCTATACACGTAGATCGTACATATGTAAAATGGAAAACTCGTTGAGATATATCGAGACAAAGAGGGCGAGAGAGAGAGAGAGAGCGAACTTGTATCGAGTCGGGGGCGTGAGTTATTCACGACGAATCCTTGAAAATCTGTTAACACGTTCAGCAGTCTCGACGAGAGAATTTCTCGAGCTTTTTGTATACCCACTTCTTTATTCGCACTGAGTTGAAACGGATTCAGTTCTCGCGAGAGGTTCAAACCTTCGGGGAGTTGGGAGAGTTTTGCGTACTCGTACCCTCCTGCAACACCCTCCGGCGTTATCCTTCTTTCGTTCTTTGTCCAATGTACCCTCTCTCTCTCTCTCTCTCTCTCTCCTTCCCCCTGTTACTTTTACTCTCTCACAAGCTCGTTTTTAAAAGAAACAGTAGCGAGATTTATCGGACGGTGCACTCGAAAGTCTTTGGCGTGTGTACGTGTCGCGTGACAAGCCGTCTTTTCGGCGAGCTCGCTCACCTTTCATCGACGTCGTCGTCGTCGCCGCTGCGACGTCTCGACGACGGCAACGACGACTATAACAGTGACGTGCCGAGCTTTCTCTCATCCCGACGAAATCGACTTTTCGCTTTCCACATCACGCCCTCATTCTTCTTTGCCCCCTCTGCAAATCTATTTCTTCCGTTTCCACCGCTTCTTTTCCAATGTTTGCACACCTTGCGGATGATTTGTGACACGCGATTGACGTAAGCTGATGATTCCCGCGTACGAGATAAAATAATAAACGCAAACCGAACGTCCGACGTTGCAAGGTTCGAACTCAATGACCTCTGTTTGGTTTGTTATGAACTGTCGAGTGGCGCCATCCCATCCCGGCCCATTAGGAACTAACAAGTGGCGCCATCTCCCCGCGGATCTTTATAGAAACTGACAAGTGGTGCCATCTCTTTGCCGTTGATTAGAAGCTGACAGGCAACGCCATTTCTCCGTGGTTTTTCAGGAAGTGACAAGTAGCGCCAATAGTTCAAAGAGCGCTCGACTTATCGTCGGATCTAGTTGTATTATAACGATACGATCAATCTTCGTTCTCGACGATTGAAAAAACTGTTTATAATTATGTACGCCGTTCTCGGTTTTCAGGTGTCGTGGATGCGAAAGAGAGACATGCACATACTGAGCGCGGGTATATCGATATACACGTCCGACCTGAGATTTCAAGTTATACATCCGGACAAGTCGGAGAACTGGACGTTGCAGATAAAATCACCACAGAAGAGGGACTCGGGCACTTACGAGTGTCAGGTCAGCACCGAACCCAAGATGTTTCTCAATTACACTCTCAACGTTGTTGGTAAGTTTCCGTGCATATTTCTACATATTCATACTATCTAGTATACATATATATCGCTTATATATATATAAACGAGAGTATGTAGTGCCTCAGGCGATTTGCTTCCTAGTTTCACTTACACGAAATATTTCCTACAACGCCTTCGAACGATCTAATATCATTATTATCAGTAATAGGTACTACTAAAACATTGTTGTTCGACACCGTATAAATTTTAACAAATACCTTACAATACTACGGAAAATGATCGCTCGTCGATCGACCATTTTCCTTCATAAGTGCGCTTCGTAAACGTATATATATGCCGGAAGTGGATCGAAGCGAGGCGGGCTAAAGGATGCGATAAAGCGAGGGAAACGAGACAGTTAGTGAACAAGATGGAAAGCGCACGAGAGCGATACATTTAGATAGAGGGCGAGCGAGAGAGAGAAAGAGAGAGAGAGAGAGAGAGAGAGAGAGAGAATAAGACAGCACGGGAGCTTTATTATCGTCGACAGCGGATGATCCTTCGACTTGCGCACACGTACACGAGGTATTGAACAGGAAGTCTCGTCGTCCGCATCAACCACCATTTATGGGGTTACAAGAAAGTGAGGACGGAGGAGGGGAAAAAGGGGGGCGGCCAATAGCAACCACTTTTCCTCGAACCCGGTCACGTGTCGCGTATCCCACTATCACCTCCTTAAATCTCTATTCTACCGTGACTAGAAAGTTTCTTTTTCTCCCCCATCCAAGGACCGCTGAATATAACTCTCGATAAAGTGGACCGAGGGGCGGATGAGAATTAGAGTAACAGAGACAGAGCGAGGGAGTAAAATTCGTGAGAACAACGAAAAAAAAGGAAGAAGATGAGGAGGCGGAATAGAATGGAGAGTAGGTGGAGACATCGAAGCCAGGTGTTGCATATCCTCGAGGTGACCATGCGCATGTGGTTATTCGCTTTTTTTTCTTATCGGTGCGCGGTGTATAAGCCGGAGACCACTTACTTAAAGTAGAGAGATCTGGTCGTACATTCTTGCATTTTGGTCCTTTGGGCCAGTATATATATTTTTTCATGGATGAAGGATGGGTCGGTGGACCTGTAATAAAGTCGAAGGTAAAATAATGAGAAAAAAAAACTATCGGATATACGTCGCTCAACAAAAAAACGACCTTTCATGATGTTTTTTATTTTTATTTTCTGATGTTGTATAGTCAATATTCCGAAAGAATGGAAGATTTTCCAGGAATGTTGAATCTCGAATTCTTAAAAATTAAATAAGGACTTGGGGAAGAATTTTCAATTTTCGATCGAGAAATTTTGATAGACTGTCAACGACGATATTATATTGGTCATCTACGGGACGTTGTCCTAACTAACCCTTCGAACCTTCGGTACTTCGGTCACTTCGAGGGTGTACCAAATTTTGTCTTCGTTTCAACCAACTTCACGTCTTACTTTTAAAAAACGCAGTTTTCCCCTAGGAGGCGGATACAATTCCTCGTTTCTGTATTTATAGCGATTCGCTGTCTTAAAACGAATTTACTTCGTCTAGAGAAAGAGAAGGTGGAAAAAAAGGAGGCGGAAGGAGATCGGAACGAATGGATGAATTTATGCGTTCCGGAAGTCGGTCGTGCATTTTGTTTCCATAATATCGTTTGCACGGTATTCGGGCGTATCGAGAGCCCAACTTCGAATAAACCCCGATTTATTACAATCGAATGTACTATACCCACCGATCGAGGATCCCTCGAAGTGTCCTGTCATTGATTTTGTGTTTTTGTTGTTGTTTTTTTTGTTTTCTCATCGTTATTTAAGCCGTACACAGTCTGAGCCGAGGGCCAACGCGGATATTCGCATATGGCACGCCGCCGTTACATGAAAAAAATACCGGACCCCGTTTCCTGAAAAGTATATGCTTAACGGTTGATATCGTTTTCCGATACACCGATTATATAAATATATATACACACATATATCGATTTTTTTTCCATAAAAAAAAGCGAGGGAATTGCATCGAAAGGGTCAAGAATAAATAATACCAGACCCGATAAAGTATTTTTATGTTCATACTGCCCCTCACGAATACGTATTTCTGCATTCACGTGTATAGGGAGTTGGTTCGTGATATAAATATACATATTGATTGCACACACGCGTGTAAACGGAGATAGAGAGAGGGAGAAAAAAAATTCGTATCGCAATACTTCGCTCGTGAGGTTGCGACCTGTCCCTTTCTCTCTCTCTCTCTCTCTCTCTCTCTTTCTCTCTCGCTCGCTCGCTCGCTCTGTCGGCATTGCAAATCCAAAGCGAGCGGCAATAAAACACGAAGCAGCTCGATCGGCGCCGCCGGCATCGCGTCCCAGCAACGCGCACGCGGATATTAGTACCGTGGACGCGGGTGTGCCTGCGCGGGTTTCACGCCAACCCCGGGAGCTCCTCTGCGGTTTCACCCGGTACAATGACTTTCTCTCTCTCTCTCTCTCTCTCTCTCTCTCTCTCTCTTTCTCTTTCTCCCTCTCTCACCCTCGTCCGCGTGCTCTCCTGCACGGCCTCGATATTTTTATCGCACCAACGGCGAAAAACCTATTCGGTTAAATTCTCGTGCGCCCTTTCCGTCTCTCACATCTACTCTGCCACCGTTACAAACATATATATATATATATATATATACGTACATATACATATCGGGTCATTTGCCGATATTCCGAACGAATCCGTGCGATAACGGATCCAAAATATATCCGCGACACGTACCTATCGCTCTCCTACCCCGTTTAATTTTTTTTCCCTCCCCTATCATTTGGAACCATTTATTCCGTTCTTTTTTTTTCGTTATAAAATTTATTAAAAATGAGACTCGTTCGTCGAGAACACGTTGTTATTGCCCACGAAACGCGAGTCGGCGCGCTGATTCACAAGCTGTATGAGGTACGAGAACGAGCCGAATGTATGTTCGCTCATATATTCTTCGCCATTAACGCGCATATATGAAGAGACCCGTGCGGTATTAGTCTGCAAATGGCTTTCGAAATGGTGAGCCATACGTAAAAGCGTATTGTTTTTCGGTGGTTCGATGCTCTCGTTACTCCATGAGAAGCAAAAATATTCTGGACGAAGAAAGGGAGAGAGAGAGAGAGAGAAACGAGATCGATGAGGTTGAGGAGAGACTGGAGTTCCCGACGGCGCGGAAACATCGAGGCGAGAGACGCAATTTTCACAATTTTATGTTACCCGGTTCGAATATCATAATTTCACGTTTAGAGCGAAAAGTTGCGACACTTGGCCGACAGAGGGCGTGGAGAGCGACGAGGAGGGGGAGTTGAAGTTCCGGAAGTCGAAGTGCCGCGAGAAGAATCCATGATCGTAAGGAAAACAAACTCGCCTCGTTGCCCCCCCCCCCGTTTCCCCCTTTCCCCCGTTGCTCCCACCCCCAACAATTCTCTCAATAGTAACGTCCCCCTGTCACGCCGGTTACACGCACGAAAAGCTTCTGCTTCCTTGTATAGCCAACCCCCACCCCCCGCGCCGCGAAGCTTGCTCCGCACCCCTCTTTCCCAAAGTGCAGTTCAAACTTTTTTATGTTCGATCGGTATAGCCAACGTCGCTCCTCTTCGCGAGTCGCGAGTGAGACGCGACGCGGTGGTCGCGCGTAACAAGTTTCAACGATCTTCGAGTTCCGCGCCCCGGGGCATTACAAACAAACGTAAATCGATGAATAGGTATACGAGCCAAACTGGTGCGACTAATATTATATATATAATATATATATATATATATATATGTATCTATATATGTATATGTATATATACGTTATTCAAATTTGCACACGCGATATCGTTAATAGAGATATAAAATGCGTGGGAAGATATTATTGTTCGTGAGAGTCATATTTTCCGGTGGCAATGCCATAATTTGGCGTTAGTGGCCGTGTGATTACGATATTCGATAATTCGGTTTAATTATGTCAGAAAAACGAATGAATTCGTCGAACGAGGGCTATCTAACTTTCGTCCTTATATTAAAACGAACAAAAAAACGATTTCAACATATTTACGAAATTTGCATAATTTTTTTGAGATAACGAGACACGATTTTTTATCATGTTTCTGGAAGTAAAACGAGTAGTTCGAATATTTTTTTCATTTTCCGCGCACGGGCAATGTTTTCTCGACGGTTGTACGAGTTGTAGCAAAGGAAAACAAGACGAGAATAGGCAAATTGTCATGTAGTAAACGTCGAGCTTCCATTACCCGTTGTGCAAATATTACCCGACATGACGAGTAGTAGTGCGGGCGGGGGGGGGGGGGGGGGGGGGGGTGGAGTCAAGGGTGATTTAGAGTTTGCACGAAGAACCGTTTCGCATCGAATGAACGAGTGTGTTTCCTGCTCGTTGGCTCATCTCGCGCGTATGCGCGGTGATAGGGCCGGTAAACAAATCGTCTCTCGTTATTACGACGTCGTAAACACACATATTATCGAGTATGCGTTATAATTTTGTGAATATACGACGTTTTTATCGGCGAGGACTTGAAAACGTAGCGAACCAAATATTTGACATCGTTAACCGTTCGAACGATCGATCGATCGATTCACCTTGAGTCGTTTGATCGAACGAGCAAAAAAAAAGACTTTGGGGAAAAACAAAAGAAAGTAAGCAAAGAGTACGACGAGTACGAAGAAGTAGAAAGAAAAAGAGCCGCGACTATTCAGGAAGGAAAAAGGGTGTGTGCAGAGGAAACGATGACATTGGTCCGAAACCGAACGAGCTGCCGCAAGCACACAATTGCGATAATGGGTTCAAATTGTAGCCCGTTTAAATCTGATAGGAAAACAATGAGGGCAACGAGCGACGGAAAGAGAGAGAGAGAGAGAGAGAGAGAGAGAGAGAGAGAGAGAAAGAGCGAGAGAGCGAGACGAGGTGTGCAGGGTCAGGGTAGGGGGGAGAGGTTAAAGGGTGAGACACGCATACAGATAATAGATATAGTGCGAAACAAACACACGTTGAACAAGGACGAGGGCTTAACGGGTGCTCGTTAGTGTCGAAGAGAATCTCGGTATAGCATGAGAGGGAGAGGGGCGGTATGTTCAATGCGAGGAGAGGGGCGGAAGCAGAGGGGGGGGGGGGGGTAGGTCGGCGGCCACAAACAGCCTCGCATAAATTATCCTCGTGGGGGCACCGAGAGTCGTTAACGGCCAGCAACGAGAATCCCACCATTATCTTGCTAATATCGACGATAACCATGATTTTTGTCGTTACGAGGTGGCATATACGACGTGTATCCGTTGTATACTACAAAACCGGTATTGTCGTCATCCGAGTGTGCTCTCTCCCTCTCTCTCTCTCTCACACACACACACACCTAAACACACTCTGTAATTCTTCCCAACGTTCATGAAAAACCGTCGGTTTATTTGTAACTATGGTAAAAGTAAATGGAACGATCAGCGACTAGGCGCCACACCATTATACACACCGGAGATGTGTGAAAATTGGACAATGACGCATCGCTCGTAATCGGACGGATATAATAAATTTGACAATTAAAGGGTCGGAGTATATCGTTCGCATAAAGATGTAATTAATGAGCGCGGTTTGATCGAGTCGAGGGTTAAGGTCAACGATGAAAATATGATACATCGTCTCGTTATTCGTGATCGGTGTATTTTATTTCCGAGGACGTGCACGAATCGAAACGAATTTGATTCGATCTCGTTATATTTTGATCGATCTGTCCGAACGAATGATAGTCTAGTGAAAAGTCGCGTTAACTCGCCTCGTCGATGCTTCAATCGTGACACTTTTGCTCGATGACGAATACATCGTCCCGAAATCGGGATCGTGCAATGGCCCTAGGCCAACCACGATGGTGATGAGAGCGGGAGGGAGAGGAGCGGAGGAGGGGGCTGAAGAATTATTTCAGTCTCGACAGGGTAGAAAAAAAGTAAGGGAAAAACGAAGGTTTTTTCGAGAGTCGGGGTATCTGCAGTTTGGATCTCGGATTATAGGACTATCACTCGAGATCGTCTCCGCCTTATAACTATATACGACGTTTCGGGACGAGGGAGAGTCCAACGATGATTAGCGATACGCGAATAAGACGAGAAAGCCCACTTCGCGCCGAAACGAGAGAGGACGAGACTAATACGCGCGACACGCTTTCCCGATTGCGAACACCCTCTTGGGGACAAAACAAGGAATGGCAGGCTGCCAAGTAGATTGCCGGGAGATTCTCGTCAGCTTTTTTTTCCCTCGACCGAAAGTCCCCAAGTTCGTTCGAATACTTTTTTTTTACCAGTGTGTTAACGCGCTTTCGTCGTGGACATATTCCTCGACGTTTGGCAACGATGTCGACAAAGAATTGTCGGTATCGGTATTTCTTTACTCTTCTTTTTTTCATATTTCCTCGTTTGTTGCGACACGAAAGAAAGACAGGAAGAGAAAGAGAGGGAGAGAGAGAGCGTTAGAAAATATTTGCATAAAAGTCTTGCAAGCTTGATGAAGTGAAGCGTATCGCCGTCGTCCTCGAATAAGAACATTTCTCTCGTTTTCTTGCTACCATGACAAAGAACAACGGAAAGAAATCCGCGAAGCCCACAAACGAACGAATCCCGAGAAGCACTTTGATGAGTCGAGTATTCCTCCCTTGGGAAAGATCAATGAAAATCCTTTACTTCATATTTTTCCCCTTATTTCAACGCGAATGTCGTGCAATTACGATACCTCCAGCGACGTTAAAAAACGATACCGTAACGCAAAAATATACAAACAAACGCAGGAAAAATAAAATTTGTAATATTTTTATTTTATTTTTCAAACGCGATTCGCGATCGTTTCATTTTATTCTCGAGGGAATCGTAGCGCGTTTATTTTTTCATATTTCGCGAACGAAAACAAAAATATTGATTTAGAAACAAATTTGAAATTAATAATTTCCTGCTCGTACAAAACTCCCTTGCTCGATAGCTTTTCAATGCATAAACTGATCGATTAATATAAAAAAAAAACGAGTGTCTCGAATTAAAAAGTGACGAAAGAGAGAAATTTAGCCTCGCACGAGCCCACGCAAAACCGAGATACTACGAATTAAACATTATTTGCATTTCTGTTTGCGCCCCCCCCCCTCCTCCCTCTCCCCCACAGAATCGGCGAACGGATTTTTAATCACGTATTTTATCAAAAAGTTGAATCAGGAATTTTATTGTTCTCGTTACCAGTGGTTTGTTAATATAAATTTTATAATGGTTGAAGTTCGTTCACGAACTTTTGTAGCTCGCGCAATTTTGTCCTCGTTTCGGTTGCGACCAATGAACATCGTGCGAGCACAATCAACGAGTGGATAATTCGTGAAACGTGTCGAAGATAGAAAAGAATCGGGACGTAGTAATAAAAAAAAGTACGTTAGCACGAACCTACAAAATTTTTATTGCTTTTCGTATAACTGTTTATCGTTAGTTCGTGTCGGTATGAAATTTTGCGGGATTCGTTATAAACGACACGGAGTTAATATTAAATATCGTTCATCCTCGCACGCGATATTTCGTTTCGGCGTATATTAATTGACGACTATCAATCAGTAATGAAATATTCATGAATTTAGAGCGAAATATTCCATGTTATCTCAATTTATTGCATCAATGCGAATTGGATAGAAATCATACCGCGCATTGTTGCCGCTCATTATTTATAATTGAAAATGAAAAGTTCCAGTGGCTGATTTATTGTGTTGCGCGAGAATAACTTTACGGGAACGTATTTTTCGAATTTATTTACACAACCGGTGGTCGTTCCATTTTTTGAAGGGTAGAGAGGACGTTGATCGAACCACGGATCATGTAGATCACTAATGATCTCTAGTCGGGCTTCATTTTGGCGTCCCGTATATAAAAAGGGTCTTCTGCGGGAAAAATATATTTTCGCGATTTCCGAGCTTGCCACAGCCAGACGTTATCCATCTTTTTTTTTCGACGATATGGAGAACGTTTTCGTAATGGACGATATTCCCGGTAGGCGACAAATTGTCCGTGTGCATTATGGTACAATGTATGGCGGTGCCAGTTGAATCACGACGACCCTGTCGTCTATAGACATCTATTATGTGCATACTTTTAATGAAAGCGAGTGAAGGGGCGAGAGAGAGAGAGGGAGAGAGGGATAGAAATGTGTAGGAGGAAAGTAAATAAAATGTCGACGAGCATGCTCTATTGGTATTTCTATGCAGGAAATGTTTGATCACGAGCCACGGAAATGTGGACGGGAGGCGTTGGACATTTCTGTTTCCATCGCTAGCTCGCAAAAAGATTTCGAGTTTCCGAAAATGTATAGTGATTGAAAATATTGACGAACGGTCCACAAATGTGAATATTTTTAGAATTTTCATGTTTGTATCAATAGAAATCGCTAAAATCAAGGGAAAGGAATTTTTTATATCCATGTTTAGTGGGGAAATTTAAGAAAATTTCAACCACACTGACCGACCCTAAGTACGGGAAGTCGACTGTCTCCTTCGACGATCCCGACCTACCCTAAACGGACATTAAGTACGGGACGTCGACTATCGCCTTTAGACCCTTACCCTAACGGACGCTAAGTACCGGAAGTCGACTACTACCTATCTTAGACGATCTGAACCTCAGAGGAATGATTTTTTGTTGTAGTGATTAAAAAATTTGAATTTTCCCGTAGAACAGGTATATAACATTCTAGTTCCTGACAGTTTGTTGCAATTCGAACGTCGAAAAATGAATGAATAGACAATTTTGACGTTCTTTTTTTCAAAGTTTTGATCAATTATTCGTAGAGATTAAATGTGCTAGTCGTTTCTCCCAATTTTATCAATTTACTGAAAACAATTCCATAAAACTGAAAAATAATCAGTTTTTCCATCTGTTCCTCAATGACTCGCTGAAAAATGAAAATATCGGTTCGTCTATTGTCTTCAATTAATCAACGAGCGCATTGTCAATATCACAGAGACTTGACCTTTTGGATTCCCCATTGTCCAAAAAAATCGTTCTTGTACGCACATTTTTGTATAAACTTTTGCCAATAACGAAACAATACGAATTCATTTTTGCGATTTTACATACTAATTGTAAGTTAAGAATTATTATTATTGTTATTATTACCATCAAAATTATTATTTCCGACATAGTCTTCGTCATGTTTGTATCGAACTAGAGCTTTAAATCTCATTACCAATAACGCACGGACCGAGTTTATGTTAAATTCACGCTTGACCCAAAGCTCTCGGAACACACAGCTCTCTGTCTCTCTCTCTGTCTCTCTCTCTCTCTCTCTCTCTCTCTCTCTCTCTCTCTCTCTCTCTCTCTCTCTCTCTCTCTCTCTCTCTCTCTCTCTCTCTCTCTCTCTCTCTCTCTCTCTCTCTCTCTCTCTCTCTCTCTCTCTCTCTCTCTATTTCTCTTCACCTCTTCGCCTCCCTTGCATTGCGAGAAACTAGCGTAGTACACACTTTAGCTGGATACTATATAGCAACTTCGCATTTTGCATGCTCACAGAGAATTGCGTTTGCGATCGCGCATCTCGACCCTTCGCGTTGGTATTTGCGACGTGGTTCTCCATACTGCGGTATGTGCTTCAACAAAGTCACAAAGGAAACCGCGTAAAACCCCCGGTCGGAATCTGTAACGACGCATACGTGCGGACCAGACTTCGTTGAGTCGGTGGACCAGAGAGAAAAACAGCAAGTAAACTGATAGCGAAAAAATTTTATCCGATACAAAACATTTCTAATTAGTAGATCGCTAGTCTATTGCAAAAGACCAGGATATGTTTTAATTCTCTGATCTGTATAAACAAAATTTTATTTGGGATGAAATAGACGCAATGAAAAACTTGCGTTTATTTACTAAATCAACGAATGTAAATAATAAATTCATTTGCAGTCGTAATATCGGAATGGTAAAATAAATGTTTATTTTACGATGTGTACCGGAGTTTATTTACAGCCAAACTAAAAATAAAGTCATTAAACAAAAAATGTTCAACGAAATAATCGTAAATAATCGTTTTTTTAAAATGATTCTTTAAATTTCTTCCACGATACGGTAATTTAAAAATATTTTATGAATCACATTATAGCATTACCCTATAAATATTTAATATAATAGTAATGGGATCGTAAAATAAATATTGCTTTTTAAAATTCTATCAAAGTTTTGTCACCGTTACACCAAAAAGAAAATATTTAAAAACAAAAAACAATTCCTCATCATTTCGAAAATGTTTAAGCAATATTTATTCGCGTATCGCTACGCTACGCTATAAATATATTTTCATCTATTGAAATATTTGGATTTCGTGAAAATGATTTCTGGACGTTTGGGCAATGTGAAACTTCGCCCGATTGAAACTTTTCCAGGCATACCTACGGCAATTTTCGATGTTTCGTATTTTGTGAAAACAAAACAGCCGATGCAAATGCCTAATAATTGATAAGCATTTGTGACCAGAGCGTGCAATTTTTCAAAATATCGATCGGCTCAAATAACATTGTTTCGGAAATTTCAACCTTCCCTCTCGTATACGCGCGAGCCTCGCGTCACCCTAATGGACTCGATACAGGTAAATTTCAACGATGAACCGCGAACGAGAGACCATCTTTCGCTCCTCTTAACTTCACGCATTTTTCGCTCCATTATAATACGAGAGTGTGATAAACACATACACACAGGCATATACAGACACATACGAGTGCACGAGTGCAACTTAGGGTTAGACGTTAATATCCGGGCGGAATAAATCAAGAGATAACGCGAGAGGACGAGCTATAGCACAGAGTCAGAGGCGGGCTGGGCGAGAATCGTGAGAGTGCAATCTTCGTGTGTAGGTTCGTGTGTGCAACGGTGGATGCTGGTGGTGGTTAGCTGTGTGCTCGCGGTCGTTAGCGGAAGGGGTGAAGGCCCGGGGGCTGCTTTACTGCAAAACCCCGGGAATGGTTTCATCTCACCAGCAGCGAGCGACGCAAGACCACCGCAACGTGTACGTAAGTCCGGGTGGAGGGTTTTCGATTTACACTAGATACAGATACGCGTGTAAATCGACAAAAAAATCATCGCCTTATGCTCGTACGCATACATGCAACTAATCACATCCAGATACAATGGACACCCATAAATCGAGTCGTGAATGAAACGAATGCATATGTTTCTGTAACATTAAACGCACGTACATATTATACATATTTAAATTTATATACATCCGTAAAATATAATGTTTTATGGCTTTATTGTTACTCTGGAGGTTATATAATGCTATATGCAGACACACACACACACACACACACACACCCCCACACGCATGCACGCACATATATATATATATATATAAATGATGAAATATTTCGGAGTTGGTACAGATATAATGGATTCAAATAGTTGTAATTTTCTAAATAGCCGACTAGAGTTTCGATTACTACAAAACACCCAAATGGTAAACTCGATACGAGTAATGAAAATCGTCGTTTAATATCGAAATGTTAATCTAACCGCGACGTTACGTTACAATTCGTATATTCGTATTTATATTACCGTTTTAATACACTACACGTCAATTAGCCTTATCGCTCGTCGACATGTTTCAAGCTACGACGTTTTTATGAAGCGCCGCTTCGTTACGGTACGTCGTTTTTATTTTGTCTCGAAGGAAATGAATTCATTCGTTACCACGGAGTCGCGGAGGCTGAAGAGAATAGAATCGCATGTTTCCTTCCTCCCTGCTCGTTAATGCTTTTCTTTTTTCTTCCTCCGCTTCTCTCTCTTTTTCTTCTCTTTTTTATAACGTTATTGTTGTTCTCCCGTGAGATGTATAGACGTTGGGTATCCTGAATCATTCATTGGAGACGCGGAGGGGTCGCACCCTACAAGAATCTATGGGGTTGCGTGAGTGTTTAATACATACATAATGGTGGCACAACTTATATAGGAGAGCCCGGGTTTATTTATGCCTGATGCTCGATATGCCGCTTTATCTAGCTCGATTGTCGTGCCATTCGAAGAATTGAAATTATTGAAATAATAGCTATTTTAGTTGCAGCCGTTTATATACCTACGATTTTAAACTGTGCTCGTATACCCTCCTCTCGTAGCCGCGCGTAGAAAATTTCCCTACCGCGTGGCAAACGTTCCTCAACTGTCGACAATAGTGTCCTAAATATTTGAGAAATTCTGTTATCATATCGCATAGCCATTTTTGTCGAATTCTTTTCTTCGTTTATACTAGAAATGCGGCTATATGTGCAATAAGGTCGTGGGAACGTAAACCGCCCCCCCCTCTTCTTTGAATTCTTGTTCATAGCAGCGGCAAAATATTTTATAATGTAAATAGATACGCACACCCATATATATATATATATATACACGTCCTACCCCGTTGAATTTCCCAAGTATTTCGCCGATGTTTCTGAACATTATTACCGGCGTACGCGGTAGATCTCGAATGCGCATATATAGCAGTATACCGCATCGAAACAATTAAACCGTATATATATAACCGCGAACGTGGGGTCAGCAAGTTCGAACCAATTTTCACCCAGGATTCTGGAGTTCTAGAGGAACGAGAGGCGAGTGCGAGATGGGGAAACGAGCTCGTTAAAAGGATGATGAAAAGAAACCAAATAAAAACAACACATACATACATATATATATATACAGACAGACACAGTGCAAGTGATATGGACAGCGCAAACAGCGCGCCGATTTCAGTATCGCTTGTTACCTATTACACTCTTTTCAACGGGATTTCATCGGTTGATTGGCGAAACCAAGGATTTTTAGGCGGTGAATGGGGTGGCAAAAAAATTTGATCCATGCACGAAAAAACACCTTTGTCCTATTCTCGAAATTGAAATGATAATAATAATAATAATAATAATAATAATAATAATAATAATAATAATAATAATAATAATAATAGCGACAATCCATAGAAGCGAAAAAGCCGAGAGGACGAAGGACATTAATTTTAACCGAAGAACCTATAAATGTCAAGAACCCATGTACCTACGCACATCTGGATCACTTCGTCCCAACGATTTATAAATATTATTCGTCGAACGTCGGATCGTCCAAATATAACTGCGAGATCTTTCGTCATTGAACCAACAACGAAAGCCATTTTTTCACCAAGAAAAATCTATCGTATATAGTATTGATAAAAAAACAATAAAAAAATAATTTCTAAGCAGCATCTACACTCGTAACACAAGCACGAAAATTCGCGCGCGCGCAGGCGCAGCACGGGGCATGCATATGGTCGCGCACACACGAGCAACTCAACGAAGTGCGAGAGAGAGAGAGAGAGAGAGAGAGAAAGAGCGAGAGAGAGGAGCAGAGACAGAGATAGAAGGAACGAGGCAAGGGCTTTTCACAGCTCTGCTTTCAACTCGTTCAATCCAACGACCCAGTTAACGCGAGCATTCGGTAGCCGAAGTTACTATTAGCCGGTTTCCACCTCCGTAGATACACGCGCGCGCGCCCTCACTGTTGCTCGTTTAGCGGATAGCCAGACAGCGGCGCCGGAAAATACACACAACGCGCTCGCAGACCACGATACTCTCGCCCTCATCACTCCAGAGGGAACGAACTGCGAAATACCCTCCCCCAACACATACGCGTGGCAACATTCGTGTCGTAGATTAATAGCTATAGCTAGCTATATATGTATATATAGAGCAACGGTGAGGCAAAATACGTATAATCCGTACCGAACCGTACTCGATGCATCCTGACGGAGAAAATCGAAAAAGAGATCACAAAGAAAAAAACAAAGGGAAAGCGCGACAAAATCGAACGCTGTGACGAAGATGCGCAAGCGCAATTTTCTATGAAATTCTACGGCAACTGGAAAAAAAGCAGTCAAGCGTGACGATAACGAGAGAGATGGAACGAAACCCTTTGTTGGATCAGAGCATCTACCTATCTAGTTGGCAAACGACGTAACATTTTTATGAATATAGCGTCTGGTACGACGAATAAAAAATCTAGGCAAATAATATGACTATATTTTTTACTTATGTATATGAGCCATTCTCTGGAATAATAGCGCGAGTTCGAACCTCGTGGTGGTACCAGATTCACTCGTAACTTCTGAATTTATTTACGTATATCGAGGAGACCCGCGTAAATTATTTTTTTACGATTTACTTGGCAACCGTTTAAAAAAATAAATGTCAATTTTTTTACACTTTTAGAACTTTCATTGCTACGGGGCTTGTTTACGTAGAAAATTAGGTTACGCCTACATATACCATTCGAGACGTCGACGAGACTATTTTATTAAAGTGCTACATTATTAAAGTTTTTTAGAAGGTTTATTTAAAGTTGTGTGCAAAGGTTATTAAAAAAAATTCAAATTGTTTTCTTCCTACCTGAAAACCGATTGCGTCTGAAAAGCCTATCGGGCAAGTAAATAACCCAAAGTAATCCGTAAATGGGACGAATTTTGATTTAATCATAATCTCTTGGATAAAACGAGTTTTTCATTTATTTTCTGTTTCTTTTGACTTTACAGCTTTTTTTAAATCTGGCAATTTGTTTATATAACAAAAAATTTTACGCTGATGCTAGTGATCATTTCAATTGCGATAAAAAATAAGATTTAGGTACATTTATTTTTGGAAAAATGGCTAAAATTGATAAACAAAATATTTAAAAAAAGTACGCCGGTCTCCTCAATATATGTACATGAATTCAAAAACTAGAAACAAATCTGAGACCATGAGGACGAAACTCGTGCTATTATTCCGAAGAATCTCGCGTATATATAAATAAAGTACAAAGATATGAAAAAATTTGAAGATTATGGTGAAGAAAGTTGGAAATATTTTTCATTCCGATAAATGTTGAAAAGCTATACACAGGGAAGTAGTAATATCCACCTATAGGTTACAGAACCGACTATACGAGAACTGTTTGTGAACAGTTTGCAAACCATATTAATTTCTATTGGAAATGTAGCTGCAGACTTTTCTCCTTTTTCGAAATACATTTTCTCTCTCTCCATTCTATATTTCACTCTCTCTCTCGCTCTCTCTTCGCTTCGAGAAGTATACCCCACAGTCCTTCGCTTATAAGCTCTCGAGAGAGTCGTTCGCGTCGTAAACTCAGTGGTACACAGCACCGGTGGGATCGATCGAACCAAAGCCAGTATGCCCCTTTCTACTATATATAAATATGTATATAGGTATATTAGAGAAAAGTTTCGATCATCGAGTTCACCGGGCGGGCAATTATCTCGATGAACGGAAATTCGAGATGAAAATTTCTTCCTCGATATTCTAGTCGAATCAAACACGTTACGGTATAATTGCGATTCTTTCCGTCTCGAGCATGATTGCTTTCCGGCAGCGATAGTGCGTTTTTCTCAATAAAAAAAAAAAATCCAAGAAGTTTTGTATGGATGTGAGCGACAATTTTCTAATAACGCCGGAAAAAAGAAACGGCGCTGTTAAAAAACATTCCGGAAAAAACATCGCAAGAAAAATTGAATTTCATCGTTATCGTTTGTATGTCAAAAATGCGACGATGTAATCGCAAGAAATCGCAATAAAGTGGGAATTTCGATTTGCGCATTTCGATTTCCTCTTTAAAACGTTTGATTATGATCGTGTTTTTGGTTCTGGAGAATAAAATAAAAAGCGTTCCCGGGGGTAGACAATCGCGATGTCGTATACGTAAGTTTAAAGGCGAGCTCCCACTTCCTCGCGAGAAACGCTTGAACGAGAGCGGGAGATAAACTGCGCAGGCTACTCCCGCTTCCTCGAATATATCGAACGGGCTTGAGCGCGAGAAAAAGAGCCAGCGAATGAGAGAGAGAGAGAGAGAGAGAGAGGAAAAAAAGAAATGGAATTTCATAATTGAGAAGTCAAGCGGGTTCGAGCCTCGATGCTCGGAGACCTGTGGGGTATGACCTTAATTGAGAAGCAGACTTGATTGACTGTCGAGTTCGCTATCGAATTCTCATTTGCCTTTTTCTCCCTTCTCTTTCTCCCTTCCTCTCTTTATCCACCCCTACCTCGCCCCCGTGATGATATTAACGATTTTGCTTTTCGTCATCCTCTCCCATTCCCTCGAAAGAAACGAAGAACGAATGAATGAACCAATGGAAATGAACGGAGCGAGAAAGCTCCGGAGACCCACCCTTCATAGATAGAGAGAGAGCCAGAATGACGAATACCCCGTTTTTAGTATAGCTTCAGGGATGGATCAGAGAGAGTGCAAGGGTGACGTTTTATGGCAATTGATGGAAATAGAACGACCCGGGAAGAGAATATATGAGAAACAGAGGGTGCCCGGTGATTCGTCTTGCACTAATGAAGTTTTCGCAATTGGAACGACCAAGGGGTGACTTCCCTTCGATATATACTCTCGCTGTCTCGAAAGTAAGTGTTACTCGGAGAAAAATTTCGAAGTTGCTTATTTTCCCGCTAGAGTGCAGGGCTCGTCGCATTTAGCTACGGGCCGCTAGTGACTACCGCCAGATGTCACAGCGCGCATCTGCTACGAAGCACCGATGCGACGTAGGGGCTAAAGTCCCGAGGCCTTATACCAGAGCCAGACGTGCCTCTCCCCTCAAAAATTTCGAACCTAATACTGGGCCCCGTATATATAGACTGCAAAAGCGTATATTTTTGCCAGAATGTACAGCCGAACGTGACAATAATTCTGATAATGGTGAATATTATCGTCCCTCCGACAATTTTATTCGTCGAAAGTGATCCGTATCTTGTATTTCTCGTATCACGCTCTTCGAAACTGCTGTTTTTGTTCATTAACAATGCAAATTTTTGTGAATTAAACATCCCACCGTCGAACTTAGCCGACGAAGGTCATCAGCAAAATCCGTTGTTAATTCACAATTGTTATGAACTAAATATCCCTAGGTCAAAAGTTGGCCGAAGATTTTCCCAAAAACTTCGCCACAAACTCCGTGGGAAACTTGGTCGGTAACTGCGCCGAAAACTTCGCCAGAGGTTTCACCAAAAACTTGGCTCAAGACTTGGTCCGAGGTTTGGTCCAAGCAGGCGGTTCGAAGGCGGTAAATCTGAAAAGTGGCTTCCCTTTTGTGACCTTCTGCCTGGCTGCACCGTTTTTGCTTTTTTCCATATCTCCATTCTTATCTTCTTTTACTTTCATTGACCATCATTGACCATCATGGGCTATCATTGACAATCTCTCTGTCGCTTTCTGTGTGTCTTTCGTTCTCTCTTTCAATGTATACATACCTATATATACACGTTCCGAGGAAACTGCACAGGGAATGTAAATATAGCGAGAGTCGACATCTAGCCAACGGTCAACACAAAATTGGTCAAGCCTATATCGAGTGCCAATACGTACATGTTTGTTGACGTGCGAACGAACCATATTACCCGTTGGCTGTGTTTGTGTCCAACTGTCTGGACTCGATCAGGATCGACCCCTTTGAACGTCCGGTTGAGTGAAAATAAATATAAAAAAGAACTCCTCAGCTTTATTTCAATGTGACATTCCTGACATCCCTCCCATCGCCCCCAAATCAAGTATTAACTGGAAGTACATAATAATCTACAGCTACCCGTTCCATATATTTTCAGCGTTCTTTGAAAATAAGAAACGCCACAAGAAAATCACGAGTCGAAAAAAAACAAATTTATTTTTGAAAAAAAAATGTATTTTCGTGAAAATGCTGGGGTGTCCAACCATGATAATATTCTCGCATATATATTTGAGTAGTTTAGCAATTGACATAGTTATAAGCCACTAGCCCAGGATGAATATTGCGGTGGACTCGAGAGTGAGAGACGGAGTTGGGCGCGCGAGGTATTGGCAAATTCAGCTCAAAGTGTACTGTGTGTAAGCTTTCCCAACGCGAAAGTTTCAATCCGCTATACTGGGGACGGTGCAAGCACACGCCTAAGACTTCGATGGCCCAGAGCACCGTGCTGTATGTTCGACGGGTTAATAAAATGACACCCGCGTGTAGACGTGCGAAAGAGGGGAGGGGAAGTAGAGATAGATAGAGGGAGAGAGAGAGAGAGAAGGAGAAATAAAACGCCTAGGATAACATAGACAGGGTCTATATAACCATAGGTAAGAGGCTGAATGCATACTCGTATATACACATGGGTGGGTGAAGAAAGAGGCAGAGAGTGGAAGACTCCAATTTCGCCAAAAGGTCGAAACTAGCTTGCATAAATTAAACTCTAACTAATCCGTCTTGGCTCAAAACCAACTTTTAGATTGCCCAAACTCGTACAATTATTTACCCAGGTTTTCACCCCCCCCCCCCCCCCCCCCCCCCACAGCAACCTCTTGCTACAGTGTCGTACCGGGAGAGCCCTTATCTACTTTCACAGATGCAGAAACACGCACAGTTATATAGCTACCGTTTCGCGAATCGTTATGAAACGGGTATGTATATATATATATATGCCATCCTAAGTATGTAAAACAAACTTTGGTTGCATTCCGAAAATAATCAAATTTGTGTAATAACGCGTAGAGCTTTTACGTAATAGATAAATTCAAGTATCAAGTAACATATTTTTTCTTTGTTTTATACGTTTTCCAGTAAATATGATTTCTCGGAATTTATATGCCGAGTATTTAATCGCTTTTATAATCACGGAACGATTTTAGTACGAATCTGTATTGAGCTATATATATATGAGTATAATATATATAAACTGATATATGACAAAATTCTCTCCCTCTCTCTCTCTCTCTCTTTCGCTCTTCGTAGACGTGACAGACGTTGCTCGTTTCAATTAATTTATCCCAGCGAAATGATCCCATACAGTAACCGTCTGCTGGCTCGAACCCAATATACACACACACCCACACGTACATCCCTTTCCCCCCTTTTCTATTTTCTTTATTTCTCTCGATAAATCGAGCTAATTACGCATTCGACCGACCACACATGAATATCTATAGGATTTTATGGGAAAGTGCCTACAGCTGCTGAGCGGGCGAACCGGAATCGATTTTCCGTAATGACGTCGTCAATCAACATATCCGGGACGGAGGTAGATTTATTCATCGTATAACGAATACAAATTTTATTTCAATACCCGGACCCGGCTATTGAACGATGAGTCTCTTGGAAATAATAAGGGCTTAGGTTAATGCCGGCCAACTCTCGAGCTTTTCGAAGAGATTCGAAAAGCAGCGTACGTAAGTACGCTGTGTGTCGTACGCCAGGTGTGGTGTCAACTCTCTCCCAACCTTTCGGACCCACTCGACCTACCTCTTCTCTCTCTCTCTCTCTCCCTCTCTTTCTGTCTCTCTCCCTTTCTCTCTCGTTCTCTCTACACACACACACGCACACACACACACATACCATACGGATTGTATAGTCACCGGTGGCCGATCGTTTTCCCGATAATATCATGCTTAAACGGAATCGCCGATCTCGTTTCCCGCCGGCTGCTGCGTCACCCTAGAAATTTCTCAGCTTCACATTCATCCACGTGCATGTAATCCTCGGCGCGCATATATCGCATGCGCTATGCACATATGAACAATGTGGCAGCTAATACAGAATGAGCGTGAGAGGAAGGGTGAGCAGTGACTGGGTGGAACTAGAAAATCAGTCGAATTTCGTTAAAATCGATAATCGTTACAATTTCGCGTCTTCCACTAGGAAAACTCGGGGACAAGATAGATTCGAATTCGGAAATGATAAGTTAGACCGCATCTCGTTTCATGACGGCATATATACCTATGAGGGTGTGTTACGTTACATAAATGACCGCAACATGTATAACTGGAATGCGTTCAGGGCCGGTACGCGTCATTACCATTCCAGCTTAGTACTTAGCCTATTTGATGAGAGTGGGAGAGAGGTCATTAGACAGTTAACTATATATATGAGAATACATACTTACCCATATACCTATATACACGTGGTAATGTTAAATTGAGGACGTTCGTTGGCCGCGTCCACGAAGCCCTTTCAAGAGTCGCGTCTGTGGCATAATATATGCAGGGCTTTTTATTGGTCCTGAATGAACCGGCAGCAGAAACGACTTCATGCGAGCAGTCGGGAACGAGGAGAATCTCTTTGAGTGCTGATACTGCTCACTCAACCGGACATCTCTCCATCGTACGGGTCTATGTACTGGATATACCGTTGGCGTAACTAAAAGTACACCATGGGGCTAGATTGTATAGCGAGTATATAATACACGTACTTGTGTATATTCCGGAATCAGGTAGTGCACATCACTCACACTACATACATATATATAATGCATTGGCGACTTCTAGAGTCAGGCCTCTACCTAAAGGATTTGATTCTCGTATAAGGAATTTTGTTCAGGTTAGTTTTGTTCCCCTTGATGGAAAAAGATCAATCTACTTTGAAAAATTGGCGACCGACCGAAAGTAAGGATATAATATTCGTGTTGTACGGGGATTTTACATACGTATGAAGTTTTTTGTACGAAAACAAAATTTGGTTCTCTGACTAATTTATCCTGGGAGTGAATCACGATTTTGGACCATCGACACTTTTTGAGGGCCCAGATTGGTTTTGAATTGGAATATAGCATTTTTCATTTGGGATTGACGCAGTTTGTCGACGAGAAAAATGTAAAAAGGAAATTATTACGTTTCAGTTTTGTTATTTGTTGTGTATTCACAATCAATAGTTTTAAGAAACCAAGAGTCTTCGACATTCTAATGAAACGCGAGCTCGTCGCCGAAAATCTCTTTAATTTCACGGATTTTTTAAATCGTATCATGTAAAGGGAGAGATCGCCTGGTTATATTAAGGATGGATTGTCGGGATGGCCAAAGTAGGTCAACATTTACTGATCTCGAGAATGTCTCAAAGGTCACTGTAATCGATCACAGGATCGTATACGAAGGCGTATAAATAATGGCGACGAGGGCATCCATTTTTGGGTCTCGCTGGTCTTCGACTAATGGAACGTCGTGATTTTTCGTCCGATAAGCCAAATCGAGAACGTTTCATTATTCGAATCGATATTATATAATTTTGTCTGAACATTCAGTTGTTTTGCGAGTATGTATGAAAAAAACAGTCGTACAGCCGAAACCAGTCAAACGTAGGGGTAGAAAAAATATGGCTTTATTAAAATAAAACAAAAATTGAGTGCAAAGAAATTCCACATCCTCTGAGAACCCGATGGCTCTTCACTGACGTATCATTGAACGCTCTCTATTCCACTCTGAATGGTGACCCCGATTCTGCCTTATGAAGAGGAAACCTCTTGTATCCATTCACTCGAATCATTCGACACTTCGTAGCACCAGGGATAAGAGGTCTCGGGCTAATGAACTATTTTCAAGTGATCTTCAGAAATGTGATATCTAAGAGTCGTGTCAAAAGTCGTTGGCACAGACTGAAGTTCACACTTCACCTTCAAACACGAAGTACAAACTTCATTTCTAAGTTCAAATCTACCCTCGAACATCGTTATAATAAAGTTTTGTTTTCCTCCCGTGAAACGCTGGATAAATTTTTATCGACGATCCAATTTTTATTTTATTAATTACCAATAATTCACAAATTCGCTCTGGAAACAAAAAAGAAAAGCGATGAGTCTAATACGCGCAAAAAATTCTCTCCAAAACGATGTAAAGACGAAATCGATATAAAAATAAAAACTGTATCCGCTTGATGCTTTGACAGCCCAGACTAAATCATTTCGTTCCTGCCCAAAACCCTTTGAATAGATCAGCTATTTAAAAAAATTAAAAACGCGCTCTGTTTATCCCTATTAATAAAAACAAAAGCGCGTTCAGGACCAAAAGCTCGTTTCTTTTTTTATCTTTGAAAATCTCAACAACGTTGTCGATCTCTTCATCAATATCTTATGTGTACACCTAAATCACTCACACGCTTGCACACACACACATATATACATAACGTATCCCAGTTGTATCCGTACCAAGTACGACGTCGGGATAAGCTCCATGAACGATTCAGTGATGTCGGCGACGACGACACAGAAATAAAGGAGTAACAAAAAAAAAGCTGCAAAGTGCGAGCAAATTTCCGACCGTTCACATGTAATCCTTTTATCCGGAATCCTCGCGACAGAATCAGACTGACAGACAGAGAGGGTGAAAGAGAGACATACAGAGATAGAAAAAGAGAAAAAAGAAAAAGAACGTGCCAGCAGTATCAACGGGGGAGAAGAGGATATACGAAATCGGGCTTTGCGCACGAGATAAGCCAAGAGAAGCGAACGAGAGAATGAAGTGGATGTTTGGCTGTAACTGGCATACGAAAGGGACTTTTCCCTCTGAGCTAACGTAAAACCGGCTGGGCAAGGGATATCGCGTCCCCACCTATCACTCCCCCCGTCCCCCTCGCCCTCCGAGCACCTGTTACTTCGTTTGGAATGAATTTTCGGACACCCACTCGACGTACGCACGTATACGAGACACGTTCGCAAAATAAAAGGCATTTTACTTCGCTTGACGTTTCGTACGAGATAATACTTAGAATGTATGAATACGAATGAAATGCAATTCGTCAATTTCCGACGATCTGCAAATAACGCCAAGGACAGGAAACAGAATCGAAGAAAAGGGCTTGGGTGTTTTTTGAAGGGTTTAACGAAATATTTTTGAACTAAAAGATGAAATTGTAAATTGTATTTGAAAGTTCGAGCCTCGTCGAGGGTGGAAAAAAAGGAGGATATTATGGAAAAAGTGAGATAATTTTGCAATAGCTAATCGGCATTTACTATGCTAATGTTCGTTGATATTTTTTCCACCTTGAGAATTTGGCTGTGCGAGGGTGGAATTGTGGTTACCGAGAGCTTGCCGCGAAAGTACGAGAGAAATTTGCACTGGCTATCCGCTCTCTATCTCTCTGTCTCGGTCTCCCTTTCCTCCTCTCCTGTTCTCTCTCTCTCTCTCTCTCTCTCTCTCTTTCTATCTGGAGAGAGCGTACTACCGCGGGGATGGCAATGGTAATTAGAAGCGCCGCAGCAGCCACGCTCGCTCTCTGTCGTAATGCACGTCCTGATAAGAAGGAGAGTAGGGGAGAGAAAGAGAGGGAAATGTTGTTGCAGAAGCCACAGAGGAATCAAACGGACAGCTCGCTTAATGAACCAATTAAGAACTTAAGAATCCCGCTAATTGGCTTTATCGCTCAAGCATACCTGCTCTACGGTATGATAACAGTATTAAGTATATTAATGAAGATCGTTATTATCTGTAAGTCGCGAACGTTAAATTATCATATAGCCTCAATAATTGATCTTCGTAATAAAAAAAAACGTACAGAATTAAAGCGCTCAATTTTTTCCCAGCCGTCTATAAAATATATTTTTCATTCCTCATCTGTTTCGAGTTCGTTGAATTTTAATTCCAGCTTTTACCGGAGGATAAGAGAGAGAAAGAGAGAGCGAAAGAAATAGAGAGAGAGGGCTGTTATGAGCGAATACGATGATCGAATGCCATTCGTACCGACAGTTCATTATTCACGATCGACGCTAAGTAGGAAGATGAAAAAAAATTAAGAGCAAAAAATGCGCGCCGTCGATTTCTTCGAGACTGATCAAACGTTGGAGATCTTTCCGAGATAAAAAAAATTACCTTTTCACCGGGATAAAAAATAGCTGAATTGCATGCGTGTAACAATGAGATAATTACAGAGGTAAAAGACCGACGAGTTCGATAATCTGAAGGAAGATTATTGTGCATAAAAATGAAGTTTTGCGAAAGTCTCTCGTTCTCTTTCTCGTCCTTCGCATCGACTTTTGGTGCACACCAAGGTGAGAGGAACGTGCATTATTTAATTTAAAAATTCACTGATCCCAACTTGATTGATTAAGAATGAGAACGAATGATGCTAACTGGATAATGGATGTCGAAACTCCGAGCTACCGAATGGTTTCACGATTTGAGCTCTCGGTCAAAGAGAAAACACGGAGCACGACAGGGGGCGAGAAGGAAAGCCGAGGGTATGACTGGTGATGGTCGCGATCTCTACGTCCGTCACATTAATCATAATTTCACACAACGCCGAATACTCATCCTCGGGTCATACCTACTCGGATATTCCGCAGCATAGAATAAAAATGGTATATTGCGCACGAATTTGTTTCCTTTTTTGCTTGTTTCATATATTTGCGATCCATCGTCGCGTGTCTCAACGAGAATAATTTTTCGTCGGCGAAATTTCATAAATTTTTGCTTGTCAAAAGTTGAAAAATTACTATAAAATCCTTTATTCAACGAAACGTAGTTTTTTGAACGAACTAAATTCACAAAGCAACAAATATTTGTGTGTTTCACTATTTCACCTGATGTAATTTTGAAAATAAAAGACGTCACCCGTCCGGCTTGCTACGTCCAAATTCAATCTCTCTCTGTCTCTCTCTCTCTCTCTCTCTTCCTCTCGTTCTTCCCCTGACGGGTAGAATGCATCGCAAAATTTAATGACCATTTAATTTTCGTTTTTCGGATGGCGGGAACGAAATTTGAGTTGATTTTTCCATTAGCAACAGCAGGGCTCGTTCGGGAGAGATGGCGTTCCGATTTCCGCCCTCTTTAATACCCTCTCGTTCGTTTTATCGACAATAGGAACCATGTTTGGTGCTCTATATCTACAGAACTCGAGTTATACACTCTTTCGTATAAAACGTGATTATGAAACAACGAAAAAACTTCGACGAACTAAACTGTAAAAATTATGTTAACGAGAAAAAAAACTAATAAAAAAACAAACGAATGATAATAAAACCAAGACTAACGATCGGTTTTTCATCAAATTAATAATAATTCAACTTATCACGTTATTTTTCGCGATAATAATTCAAGATTATTTCATTGAAGAAAAATCAATCCGAACGGTTCTCGATTCGGCCTGCTCCTTCGCACAATGGGGCTTTCATTAAGCTCCGCAAAAGTCGCTCGACGAGGGTAAAGGAACGGTCTTATTATACGATGTCCGATGTCCTTACAGACCAGACGGAGTTAAGCCTTTGATAGAGACATTTTTCTGCTCAAAAGTATACTCGCTATACTTATGTACGCACCCTCTCGTAGCTGCTTTTACCTCCTTTTTTTATCCGGCTCGCAAACAACTTCGCTCGCTTTCATACTTGGCAATTCTTTTTTTTTTGACTCACCAGTCGTTCGCTTCTGTCTGAGACGAGGTTTTCGACGAGAACAAACATTTTGGGCCGATATTCCTACTAACCATCGCAGGCTACGAAAAAATAAAGCGAAAATGTAAATATATATACACTTGAATCTTTTTATTATATTATATATACGACACAAATAATGATGCAAAATTATATTACATTTCAGTTTTTCTCGCCGACTCAGCTAACACCAAAATTTTGTTTCAAGCTTTAGCTAGCGTTGCCGTACATTTTTCATACCAGCTAGTCTCAAATATACACCGGGCAAAAGAGAAAGAGAGAGAGAGAGAGAGAGAGAGAGAGAGAGAGCGAGAGCCTCCTTCTTCATAAGTCTTCTTATCTGCTTAGAAACGGCCGACGCTCTTGTTTCCCAGACTTTGCCGTTATAAAGTTCCTCACTTTCCCGTTACATGCATCGAAAAGTTTTCGTAACTTTAACATCTCTTTTTTTGTTCCGGTGGGAGAGGGGTGGAGGTATAAAAGTGGCGATCCCATAGGGGCGCTATACGCGGGCAAGCGGGGTGAAAAAAGTTACTTCTCAGACCTGTCGATCTTCGTTCAATATCGAAAAATGACATACGTAGGGGAGAGTGGTTAAAGTCAACCCCTTGGGAAAAGATTGCACTGCCCCCTTCCACCACGCGCGACTTCCGCCCCCCCCCCCATCCCTCCCTCGAGTCGAATCCTTATCACGACTGATGAAAACTTTTTTAATAGCTTTTTCGGTGTTTTCTCGCAAAAATAATACCGATCAACGATTCAGCGAGTAGTCAAAAAATGATATGGCAAGGAATATAAACAATTCGCAGCAACGAATATTTTTTCATTCGCCACGCGTACGAACGGCACTCGAGCGAATTAAAAATAACCCCCCGTGGCATATTTGACAAACTTCTATTTATTTTACGTCGGTTCGAGCAGTCACGTGAAGGGATGAATAAAAAAAATGATTACAAAACATTCTGTTCACCGGGTTCGAACGCGAACAAACGGTCCCGACAAGGGGGTGATTTTTTCAATTATGGGAAAAATGAGGGGCATTTTACGGAAATGCACCCGAAGGAGCACAACGAACGAAGAACGAAGCAAAGATCGGTGGACGTTTTTCGGGAGGGAAGCCGGGACGGTGTAAACGCAAAAATTGTAATTAAAAACAGTCGGAAACAGTAGAACCATTCTTCCTCGTTCTTCACTCAAATTCAACATTCGATACGATGTATATTAATATCTTACATGTATATAAAAAAGATGGGCCAATTTAATTTTAATTAAATTGGCCCATCTCTCCCTCTCTCTTACTCTGAACATTCCCACCGGTGTTAACAACCGCGCATACGAGAAAATTCTTCTTTTTTTGTTCTCCTTGATTATATATATTCTCGTTTCCTCGGGTTCAGTATGAGGAAAGGGTGCACCGAATAGAAAATCCATTGGACACGTTCAGATGTTTCATCATCCGGATACGCTTCCAATTTGCACGCGATCGGCTTCCATCGCGATTACGCGACAAAAGCTTTTCTCGCGTGTATACACGCGAGAACCGGTGACAAAGCTCACGCGGGCTACGATCTATATATATATATATATATATATATATATATATCGTTGGCTCGATGGAAACTATTAATTACGAACGAATTGTCAAAGAAGAACTTTTCGATCGTTTAGTAATAATACTAATCCCGTTCGTTCGAACGATCGCTATTTGATTCTCTCTCTTTTTTCCTGTATACAAAAAAAACGGAGTCGACGTAATCGAAGCTTTTATCCGATACGTGACTATAATTACATCGTTATTCATTCAAATTATTTCCAGAGCTCTTTTCCTTTCATCCCGCCGAGAATTCAACAATAATAATACACTCAAACTGAAATACAACTCTGACATTTACGTGTAAGCATCGGTTAATTGTTAAGAGGATTTCTATATACATAAATCGATACTAATTTGGCACGAGCGCGAAAGTTTCCGCGGATCGATGCAACCGCCGGGCGGATATACGTTACGTGCTTTTAACTTACACACACTAGGAGTAATATGTACGTTATACGAGGGATATACTCGCGGAGTTGTCGGTTCAGTGATGTTGCATGTTGGGATACTATAGAAATTCGGCCGATGGGCTTCAATATTGCCACTCTACGTCAGTACCTTTAACGGTAACGATATACAATACATTGGCCGCGTATGCATATCTCTCTGTACGTCATGCCTTATTTATGGCGAATATGACATATCGCGTATTCTAGTTGCTCCATTACTTCCATCATCGAGCATTCGAGCTACATGAAAATAGCAACAAAGATATAAACGAAGGTACGTAGCGATTTTTATTAATTTCTGTTAATTCCAATTTTAATCGCTTCGATTAATTCCGAAGCATGTTAATCTTTTAGGTGCGGGTGTGGTCGATATATCGACCACTCAAGAAGCACAAAATATTTAATGTTTTTAGGCAAAATTTGATGTTTTGAATACGTTTTGAATAATTTTCACCACGTCCACGTCGTTGATCCTGGGTCATGCTGAGAGCGAATGTCAGAATATTTCTTGATATCTCCGGAGATGCGGCGGTAGCTTGCTGCGTTTGTGGTAAAAATGAAATTTGACCTCTAAATAGACGATCTACATAATAAGAGTGCCTGTAGAACTTTTTTATGTTTTTTACGTATTCAGCGCATCAAACTACGTACGAAAACCTTCTCAAAACTTGGCTTATACTAGAAATGAAATTTGACCTTGAAATAGAGATTTTCAAGGTCAAGGGTGTCTGCGGGATTTTTTTTTACTATTTTTTTCATATTCAGCGCGTGAAATTACATAGAAATACCCTCTCAAACCTTCATGTCAAATGAGACAAATTTTTTACATTGCACTATACGTTGCCTCCGGGGATGGTCGATATATCGACCAGCAGTCAGATCGGGAACTCTATAGATATCCAGTGATTTTATGTATAAATTTTGCATTTTATAAGAAGTCGATTTGTACTGAAATTTTCCCGCAGCTAAAAGGTTAATACAGTAATACCTCGAAGTTACGCCATAGGTCGTTCTAACAAAGATGGCGTAAGTCGAAAAAAACGTAAGTCGGGGTACACGTTATATACGGTTGTTTGATGTATGTATATTCTCACCTGAAATAATGATACATACCTCACAGAAAGCCGGTGGAACAAAACTAAAAAAAAAATACTGTTCTATTTTACAGCGTTTTTTTATAATACGTGAATCATTTCGAAGTGGATGGTTTCCAAATCTCGAGCATAGTCATCTGACGAGACAGGGACTTTTTTTTCTCCCGCAAAATCTCTTCATATGGAGCAATGAGTTTTCGAATGCCATGTATTGTGGTCGAAAAACGTTCGTCATTCGGATCTATATCCTCCAGAATACGCATTCCAAGCTCAATATGGTCGAGACCCTCTGTCAATTTGGCAATCGTCATCTTTCTTTCCTCCGGTCTTGATTCTGTTTCGTTCGTGCGTGAAAACCAGCAGCGAGTTGCGAAGGCGGAGCGGCGTAGGAGGGGGGGGGGGCTCGCGACCTACGGCGTAACTCCGGGGTGGCGTAAGTCGGGAAGACGTAAGTCGGGGTATTACTGTACTCCCATGTGTATTAAAACTTACGTATGAAAAATATAGCGTGTCGCGTATTTCATACGCTCATCGAGAAATCGAGCTGCGAGAGAATCGTTAAAAAAATTTCGTCTGTCGAATGATTTCGATCGAAACTATTTTTATTTTAACGATGTTTATATTTCTACGTACATTATAGCAAATGTGGCCTATCGTGTACTGTAATTACTACGACGATTCGACGATAAAGAATTCAAGCTACGTACGAATAATAAAAACAATAATCAGAGAATCGAGTAAATTCAATTCTTACGAAAAGTTCTCGTTTTAATTAATTCGATCAATTCCGAGAAATATCAATGTTTCCGACTGCGAATATCAGCAATAGGTTTTAAAAGACTCGTACTTGGAAACTCGCCCTCTATAATACACAATAAATAAACACGCGATAGCTCTATCCGCATATACACGTATTAGCGAATGGGGTAGGATTACGCCAAGTTCTATCTACGCATGAGCGTCTATAACGGAGGATGAGAATTTTCACTGCAGAATCAAGCGGGGTATACATACAAATATGTGTACACACACACACATATATATATATACAGAAACTTGCCGCATCGAGAGATTGTCGGGAAGCAAAT
Organism: Netelia inedita; assembly: GCA_964017225.1. NCBI lineage: Eukaryota > Metazoa > Arthropoda > Insecta > Hymenoptera > Ichneumonidae > Netelia > Netelia inedita. The sequence continues at coordinate 11,946,463 of OZ024922.1, forward strand.
GAGGTTGTACTAGCATCTCTCGCTCCCGGGGAAAAGCGTTTTGCCACGGAACGTAGGTCGGGAACGTAGGGTGCACAACTATATACGTGAACACACATACGACGTACAAGTTTGGGGAGTCTGGGTGAGTTGCCTTACCACCGTTGCATAGGGAAATACGTGTGACTATTAGGAGGGGCCTATCGCACAAACAAACGCGCTAATACACACATACACGCACGGACGCACGCACACACAAACACACGTTTCTCTCTATAAACGAGCATTTGTGAAATCTTCTCTCACGACACAGTCTCGTTTCGAATCTCGACGAGGAACACGTCGTGTCCCCAATATACATACACGTTTATTTCCCTAATGTCTGTCTGCGAATTCCGTCTCGTAATACGTTGCAAAGTGTGAACGGGTGTTTGTATCGTAAATGCTCCTGATGGGGGTAGGTACGCTCGCGATTGTTGTCGCCTGAACGCGTCCATCACGTTTCTTTCCTATTATAATACGCGACGTGAATTCACGAATAATGCGACGTCATCGTCATCATTGCGTCGATCGAGACGTGATTAATCGGTGGAACGTTATTAATTCGCGTCGATTACGAAAATTGCATATCGTTCCATTTAACCCGCGTTACAATAACTCTCTCGACGTTTTAACTTTGCCTCTCTCGCGTGAATTCAGTAATCTCGATGTGCTCGATCTACGCGCGAGAGGGTGTCTACGCTTTTCAACGACTTTTGTAATTCGGGTCGCGGGAATACGAGAAGAAAAATAAAAATGAAAATAAAACGAAGAAAAAGAATAACGAAAAGTAAGAAAGCGGTAGAGTGGCATGCAGCCGGTGCGTCTATCCTATCGTAGCTGATGCACTTGTCGCGAATAGGAGAGAAGTCTTCGTATTGTTAGGGTGTAAGTTGGCCGAGGTTCATGATTCTGCCACCCGGAAGATAGACAGTTCATACATGCACGCGTATATATACATATATAAGAGAGAATACGTGCAAGAACGAAATTCCGGAAGAACAGGGGTGTAGTGAACTTGATGGCGTTTGAAGCTTTCTTCGTCCCGTTTGTGCAAACGGGACGGAGAAACAAAAAGACAAGGGAGGAAAAAGAGGAGAAGAAAGAGAAGGTGGTGGAGGGCGGGAGAGGGAGGTAGTCAGTTGGACTAGGCGTGAAAAGCCGGCATCGTTGTGAACTGGTACGGTACGAAGAGGGTCGTTGGGACGAGAAACTTGGCGACGTCGGTGGTGGCAAAACGACGGAGCGAGCGGTGGTCACGAGATTTCAGAACCTGGAACAGCGCACGAGTGACTCCGATACGACTCCGACGTTCTTGGGGTAGACATATATATATATAAGTACAGCGGTCTACATAGACGTCGATTGTCTGGTCTCGAGCAATGGGTCGACGAGACCAGAACGCAGCTGTTCTGGCACGCCAAATGAGACGAGTTGAGAGCTGGACGGGGGTTTGAGGGTGGGGATAGTCATAGAGAGAGAGAGAGAAAGAGAGGAGGGGGGAGAGGCGGGACGGTAACTTCAACTCACTTGGGTCTAACGCCCCCAAGGAAGCCCGGACGAAGACGACAAGCCCTCCCGATGCTACCGTGCCATGTTTAACTGCTACGTTGGTATATATATGCACATAGTTAGCGATGTACATGTCCTTGGTACTGTTACATATATATATGTGGGTGTGGTTGTGTGTGTGTGTGTGTCTGTGTCTGGGTATGTGTGTACTTACGTACATAAGCCAGAGAGGGATATTCCCCTCGTCGTCAAGCCGTCCGATGGCGATCTTGTCTCTGCTTCCGTCCTTTATAAGATGACCCTTGACCCCTTATCCTTACAAAATATATATATACCTATACGTATATATGTGTTAACCTAATGCCGTACCATGCACTCACGGTTCGTAGATGAAGTGCGGCTGTAGGATGGGCTTTGGCCGGGTGAAAGGGCGTAGACATCGCGGAAACCCGTGTCGAGAGCGGCTCAATGAAACACCATTAGCCCGTTTGATCCGTGGGTATGTCTCGCTGAACGTATCGGTCGTTAAATTTACCGTCCTGATGACATTTGTTCGTGATTCTTTTTACTGGTGCTTTACGACTACTCTTCGATGTCTCCTTTACGTGAGCGTTGCGCGATAAAAATTCCAGAACGAGGCAATGTACGATTGAAAATTTTACAATAGTCGTACATTCATACACGACTTTTTTTGATAACAATATTTGCTGGATGGAAAACGAAAGACGATCGAATTTAATTTCGTTATTTTTGTTTATTTTTACGGAAATTCAATGTTTCGGCTTGTGAGGTTTCTTGTCCTCGATTTACGAGACTGTTTATGATAATGAAACTTTGCGCCATTTTTCTTATCGCTCCATACGACGTAATAATTCTCTTTTCTTCTTTCTTACTCCAGAACAATGTTCTCAAAAATCTCTTTATTATAATAACAGGCAAAACGAATAAGAAAGAATATGTTTTGTTTTTAAACCATTAAAAAAATATCGAAAAATAAAGAAAATGATGAAATGAAAATATAAAAATGCATAAATTTCGTTCACTTTTAATGTAATCTGCAACATTGTAAGTGTGTGTGTGAGAGAGAGAGCGTTTGAGGAAAGACATAAAGAGAAAAGGTGAACGAGTAGCAGAACGATAGTGAACAAGTAAAAGTCTACCGGCGAGAACAGTGTAATAATAGAGCCGAGAGCTGATAGAAGTTGAACAACAGTACCTGAGCCCAAACCGATCGAGATTTCGCGTGGAACGACAATTTTGTTACTATAGCGAGTGAGAGAGACAGAGATAGAGAGGGGAGAGGGAGAGAAAATGAGAGGGTGGCGCCGGCGCATTGGAAGACTGCCAATGTCAGTGTAATTAGCGCTATGATAATTTTCTCTAATGCTGACCATTAACCCAGTTTGGAATATGGAGGGAAAAAAATGGTTAATGGCACGTTCGATATATCCATACGTGTGCGTATGTACCGGTAGCCTCGTGCGATATATATCTACGTATAGTTGTGCAATGTAGTGTTCAGTTACCAGTACTAACTGTAGAATAATATTACTACTTTCCTCGATGAACAAACTGTCGTTTGCTCACCTCTCTCGATCCCCCGCTCACCTACCCGTTACTGAATATTTTGCAGAGACCACCCCATGGCTAATGTCTTTTTATTTCCACTTTAAATTCGCTGGTCAGTGCCAAATTTCTGGCGCATCTTCGCTTAACTTTTTCTTTTTTCATTGGAATTATGATTTTTGGGAATCGCAATGTGAATTACCTTGAGTCACGATTCGCAATAATCATGTGTTTACTTCACGTTGCAACATATATTTTAATTAATTTCACTCGTTGCGGTTCCCTTCGGAATTGCTTCACATTCAGTTAGTTTTTTTTTTGCTAATGTGAAAACTATTCGTTATTACACTAAATTACTTTGTTGTTGTTGTTGCTGCTGTTGATGTTGCTGTTGTTGTTAATACTCGTCTTTTAACTGTTTTCAAAACATATATCGGATCTCTCCTAGCTAAGTCAAATATCCGTCTATATTATTTGTCGACGGGACTAGAAACTTATTGGTATTGTAGAGTTTTCCTAATTATTGCTATTGTTTCGATGTTGACTGCTTTTTTAATTACCGTGTGTCCTCATTTGTCGATGTCCAGTTTTTCGATGCATTTTGTAAAGTTTAATAACATGATTCCTGTGTCGAATATAACAATCGTTATAATTGAGATTGTTTATTGGTTCCAGAATTCCTTTAGTTTTATTGCCAGTGGTATACTAATGTTTCGTGATTTTGTTCTCTCTTTTCCTTTATTAATATTATTATTGCTGCTGTTATACCATTACTAATTGAAGATAAATCTGTCAACAACGTCACTACCATTTTCGTATCCACAGTTTTCAATCAGAATTACAATAAGACAAAATACGCTGGATTGAGTAGCACGCGAACGCGATAGAGCGAAATTCGGGACCGACGTTGTTAACGAAAATTGATGGTATTCTGGTTTATGACCCGAGAGGTAGAAAATTTTGATTGTCCTGGAGGAAGTGTCGGCTCCAGGGACGAATTCGACAGGAGCGAGAGATAGAATGAGCGGATGGGAGGGCATGGGGGCAGTCAACGCTACGTGCGAATACAACGACATAATTGCCACAGAGAAACAACGATATTATTCGACCAACGCAGCTATTAACATACGGCTTGGGGCTATTTCCAGGAACCCTACGCGATTCTATACGCCACGTTTGTAACATGTATGTATAAGATAAGCCTCACGGACACATCAGAAAGAGATACAGGCTTACGGAGGACAATATCGCAGGCACATACACAGACACACGTGTATATATATATATATATATATGTATATTATATATATAAACATACGTATATATGGGGTTGGGACGAGGCTTCGAGCTCGTGAAATTTTACTCCCCCATCGTTATATGACCAGGCATATCCGTGTCTTAGCCGTAAAACTCGACGTATACGATAGTTATTATACCTATGATATATATATCTGTACTATAAATACACGTATGCCCCAGGTAGAGAACACCACCGTCGTTCCTACAGTTATACGTATGTATGTATAAATGAATATATCGCAGGTGCCATACGTGACTATAAATTAGACCAGACCTATTAACTGCCACTTTGGCGAAGGCACACCTACTCCGATATTTCATGTTTAAAAATGAAAATGGAGATGAAAGAAAAAATACGATGTCACCTCTCGCTTCCTTCATCTTCGCGTAGATTTTGCGACATAGGTCGAGGGTGGATATTTTCGCACGTTTTCTTTCTTCTCTTTCTTGGGGAGCCTGGAATGGGACGGCCGGAAGGGGAGGGGAAGTGGGTGGCGCGCTTTTGAGACAGGCTCAAAGGGCAAACTACCTCTAGCGGATATCCGAGCACATTGTGGCCTGACTCACTCGCTACACCCGCGGCGACGAGGCGAGAAACAAGAGCAGCATGAGAGAGAAAGCGAAAGGGAGAGAGAGAGAGAGAGAGAGAGAGAGAGAGAGAGAGAAAGGAACCATGTAGTAACGGGGCTCGAGGCTGGCCAGCCTTTCGGGTTTCGGGTCACGAGCACGCCCGTGCCCCTTCGCCGTCAGTTTTCCTCGCGGCGATGAAAACCACGGTCTCGACACTTCGCAAAAGCAACCCCTAGCCTATACGATACTAATGCCCCGCGCAATCTTCGTGAGAACGATATGATAGGATATATAAGCCGCGAATGGCCAAAATGGGAATAAAAAAATAGTAAAACGTCACGGAATGACGCGAATCGGTCGTACTTTTTTACGACGAACGAACGCGTCCGAATGAAAATCGTTGAATTGCAAAACGTATTTTCATTGATTTTAATTTTTTTTAAACCTTTAAAACATGTCTATCGGTTCGAAAATCTCTCGTACGATAAAGACACGATATGGTTATTCCGCATTCTTGACAATTTATCGGTGACGAATCGACAAAACGTACAAATTATGTATTATTTTTGAGATTTTTGATTTTTATAGTTTTTTTGCTCGATTTAGAATATAAACAAAAATAGATTGAACTACGCTAATTCAAGATTCGACAACTTTCGAGAAATCATTAAAAAATCGATATTTCGTATGGCTGTAATTCCAATTCTATTGGGCTATCGTACGTTGTGGGGGATGTTTTTGAAAAAAACGAAGATATATGTTGATTTATTGAAAAAAAAACAATTACTTGCATATCAAGTTGATACAAAGTATATTCAAACTTCATAATAGAGACGCGATTGACGTCACGAACACGCCCTAGATGAGATGGAACTTTGATAACTTCGTGATCGAGCAAAACTCGCGATGGTTTTGAAATTCTAAATTCAACAAGAATATTTATACGTAAATCGGAGACAGGGGAGGGAGAAAGAGCGAGAGAGAGAGAGCGAGAGAGAATATGGAGTGAAGCTGCTGAGAGCCAGGTATCAGTCAGGTAAGGTAAGCCCGCTTGTTAATTGAGGCGTTAGTTTCCCTCCAAAGCTGGCACAGAGAGAGCGAAGCCGCACTTGAGCTCTTGTTCTAGTGGCATCAGCCTCGGATATCCCTGATAACCGCATCGGCACTCAAGAGCCAACGTCGGAGTAGTGACGGTATCCCCGTCTTCTCTACTCTCGCTCTAAGCTCTCTGATAAATGTTCAGCGGTCAATAACCGCAACGACGCTGTATCAAGACGAACCCCCGCTCTCCTTCCTTTTACGACGATCGGCTCCGTCCATTTGAATTAAGATCCATTTTGCCAAAATGCGAAGATCTTCGATTTTACGTTATATTCGTATTCTAACGAAAATTTACGATTTTATAAACGCAGTTCGGGATTACTTTGAGGAAGACAAGAATCTGACCCACCGGATATGACCAAAGTGTAAAACTATAGTCGATCGAAAAACAAACGGTAACCAATTCGCCTCACGTACGTGCCGAATGGCTTAAAAACAAATTCGTTGGGATCTCTGTCGTCGTCACGAACCAGTCTTACTTCGCATGTGAGAAAAGAAAAAAACGTGAAGCTACTAACAAAATTTAGAAAAAATGGATTACTGCTTTTACGTCTTCTCTTAAAATTAAAATAAAACACCCGCTAGTTGTACATACAGATCAGAAATTCTCCATTAGCAAAAGCACCCCTCATTCCAATGCGTGCCCATAACAGAGCGTAAATCGCCGCAGATATCGCAGTTGCGGTTGCGAAGAGCCGGAGCGAGAGAGAGAGCGCGACGATGTTGGACGAGAGAGGGCGTACAATACAAGGATTCGTACGCGAGAGACGGCTTTCGCATCCCGAATGGAGATTAGGCCGGGTGAGCACGTGTGACAGTCGAACGGCGAGCATAAATTAGACACGGAAGCTTCGAGCTGCGTTGGTGGTAGTGGCGGAGGTTTGCGCGTGCAACGCGTCCCGTAACAAGACAATTAATACATGGACGGTTGGATGCGGTGAATATCTATCTCCGTATACGTATATATACGCGCCATACACGCTACGATGCCGGTGGCTTTACGCGTATACAACATGTCGAGAGAACGAGCGAGATGAGAGTGAGGGCGAGAGAGAAGACATAAAGAGAGAGAGAGAGAGAGAGAGAGGGACATAGGAGAGGAACAGAAAATGGATAGCGAGAGATAGCAAGGATGTGAAAGGGCGGCAGAGAGGGAGGGGGTGATAGCTAGTGCACCCCAGCTCATGATGTCGATTCTCGCGCGTTTTGGTCCCTTGCAAAACGTGTCGGTCGAAGCGTGTGCGCGCCTCCTCCGTTCCGCACGGCTCTCCATCCTCGAACGATTCGTCGCCCCATCCCAAGCTATCCAGTGTGCCATCCATGGGGTTGTGTTGAGCGAGCGAGTGCTCATTCCGATGTTGCACTATGGCGTTACTACTATACGTCGCTCGTGTATTCCGTATCGCGCTTGTTATTGGTGCTGTAACCGTCACTGTTTCCCTCAACGTTTTGACCGGTTACACCTCCGTTCCCCGTTCGAGCACGGAACAAGGGATGGGGTGGGGGTGGGTGGATGGGAAGAGGGGACCACGACGAGTGTCCCCGTCGTTATACGACAAAGTACATTGTTCATAGCGCCTGCGAACCCTACAGGTTCCCTGGTTGTTTCCCAAATCCGATGGGCTTCGCGCATCCTCCCCCACGTTACCATGAATTGTTCGGAAGCGACTACCCGCGCGCAGCCCTTTAAGGCCATTCAATTTCGATTCGACCCTCACGAAACTCACGGGTACCCGCTGTGGCTCCTCTACGCGTACCTACACTACACGCTCGGACCAAAATTGCCACTAGAATATAGCGAGCCCTCTAGTGGCGTGGGTGGTCTCATCGGGACCGACCTCTATACCCTCAAAGAACACACAGTCACGAAGGACGAACCAAAATAGTCGGATCTGCATATGTTGCACGTTTCACGTCGCACGCTCGCTTTGGCCAAACTCGTTAAGCAGGTTTCCAAATTATAAGCGTTCCGTCTGAATTAATACGACGTTTCGTAAAGTTCTTTTTTCTCGATATTTACCTTTTTTTGTTCTTTTATTTTTCACTCTTTTTTGCAGTTCTTTTCAACAGCTGCAACAATTATTCTCGTTGAGGTGTTGTTTCTGTGAGAGGGTACGACTTGATTCGAGTACCGCTGTTATTATAATATCACGAGCCACAAGTCTCGCATAACTTTTTAATGACGAGAGAGAGAGAGAGGGAGAGAGAGAGAGAGAGGGGGTGTAAGTGAGAGGAGGAGGAGGGAGAGATGGTGGAAAACTAAAAACTGAATTTCGCTTTATGTGGAAATTCGGCCGGTGCACCGTTGCCGTGCTTGCATTAAAATTGTAACAATTAAGCTTTTAATTAACACTAAAAAAGAAATATATTTATATGTATATGTGTATACAACCACCCTCTCATCGTTGTACCCTTATTTTTTGTTCTCCCTCTCGGGCTCTTCTCCCTCTATCTATTTCCGTCACGCTGGTCGGTCAACCTCCCGCTTCTTTATGCGTGTATACATATACGTATCATTCGCGCGAGCGTACGCGAAAGAGTGTACAAAAAGAATTAAGGGTGCGAGTGAATCTAGCCTTTTTGTTCGTTACCTCGCGCAATTTTTTTGTTTTTGTTTCCACCAGCAAAAGCCATCCCGACGAATCGTTAGTCGGGTAAATTTTTCGTCGCAACGCGTCTGACAACGAATACATTTTGGCCGCTCGAGCGAATATTCTTTAGTCGCGAATTACTGCGGCAACAAAGAGAAAAAAGGGCGCAGAAACAACAAAAATTGTACGAAACAACCGTTCGTAATGAGATGCGCGGCTGTTCCCGTTCGAATGTTTCACTTCCCTCGTCCTCCATACCGAATCATTAATAATGGGAAATTCTGGCATTTCCGAACGTCCGCCCGGGCCAGACCGAGCGACGGCAAAATGGCGCCGCATATATTTTGAATTTGAGCTACAGGGAATAAATATATATATATACATAAATATGTATACGCAACCATATACGCATTCATATAACTATAATATACATATATATTACGCGCATGAATAGATAATACAGGGTAGGCTACATGTATCCATATAGTTATACGTAAACGCAAGAAAAGTAGGGGTAACGGGGCAATGGAAGGGGTGGAAATCTCCATAATCGGGCCGTGGGGTGGCTGCTTTCCATTTTTCGGTGCAATTTCACGGGGTGGTCGGGGCGGCCTCGTGCGGGCATTCGTACGAGTAGAACTGGCTGAAGGGAAGGAGGAAGGCGAATAAAATGGCGCTTGGCGTGTGCCCTGGATAGATCTCGGGGGGTTCCGTACGGGTCGCAGAAATCGTCCGCACTCCCTCTCCCCCCTTTTTCACTCCCTCTCTCACTCTCTCTCTCTTTCTCTTTAGGCGCAAAAGCAAGTTTCCGTCACGAAACGTGCCGAGTCGGGCGTGCTTGGGCCATTGTTCCGTTCCGCGAAGGCACCCCGGAGTGATTTTCATCACCGACGATTGTTCCTTCCTTAGCAAAGTTAGCCTACCCACCTATTAACACACGTACTATATATTTATATATATATAGCCAAACAGTATGGCACACACACACACACACACATACTCGACGAACTTGTGCAATCGTCATTTTCGTCCATTCTCCCCTCTTCCCGCTCTCAGCGCCCTTTCTCGGAGCGACGATTTTTCTTTTACGTGATGCGAGACACGAGCGAGCGTTCCTTTCTCGCTCAATGCTTCTCAATTACCTAACCTTCATACAGTAATAATGCCGAAGCTACCTAACCGTATATATACCCAAAGTTACAGATCGTTAATCCTCGTTCGACAAAACTTCGGCAAAAGTTCTTTTCCCCCTCAAGAACTCCAATTCATCGAAAACGATTTCTTTTCTCTCTCCCTCACTCCCCTCGCTCTCTCTCTCTCTCTCTCTCTCTCTCTTTTTCTTTCGCTCGGTCGTCGAATCGCTGACTTTTTCGTCTTCTATTTTTCGTGCGAAAATTACATTTGAATTCGTTCGCTCCTCCCTTTCTTCCGAGAAAAAAAAACGAAAGGAAGCGCGCGCGGCTAAATAGATTTGAGTTTCGATCGAATCTCTTTCAACCAGTTAAACTTACGCTCGTGTACGCGAAGAATCGATTCTTTTCTCTTTTTATTTATTTACCTTTGTTCCCACTTCGATATATCTCGATCCGCGTATTTGACATACTCGTACAACGCAAATCCATCCCGTATAACGGTAGTCGATCCGAACCTCGACATACCTCTCGTAAATACAAATATATGTATACGCGTATACCTATCTCTAAAATATATATATATCTACGCGTATGCGCGTTATAAAGTATACACGAATGATAAAGCTGGTGCATCGAGGACATGTGACGTTGGAGATGCGCGAGGCAATATCAAATGGTACACACCCACGTGGGTTTAGCTTAAGGGCTATGCGGGGAAAGGAGGACATGTGGACGATCGAGCGAATATACAGAGTGAAGAGCACGCACGGGGGATATGCTCATCAGCTGGTACCAAAGCAGGTTTCGCGCTCGCGACAACACGTTTTCGGGAGGCTGTTGCATCTTGATGTGTACCAACCCTCATATTATATCGCGCGTAGGCCAGCCACCGTTTATGGCGTATGTTACTATAGCGGTCAATCTCATGGGCGTTACCCCCCATCTCTCTCCGTTTCTCACTCTCTCTCTTTCTCTCTCTCTCTCTCTCTCTCTCTCTCTCGCGATTTGGCTGTCGATCTCCTCATAACCGGCATTGGCACCAATGCAGTCGCGCTCCAACCCCCGATCATCAATATATAACTCGGGACTATATCGATATTTGTATATCGTCGTGATCGATACTTGTACGTCACAAGTGTGTCTCATCGCGTGTCACTTGTGACGTATGAGAGATATTTGATAGTACCGAGGTACCAAAATTTTCCGAAACGCAAAAAAATTACAAAAATAATTAAGGGTGAATTCACGTTTCTTTCGATTTTTTTAAAAATAATGCTACGATTTTCTTGTACGCTGAGTATTTTTTTGTAGATATATTGAACGATATTTTATATCCTTACGGGTATTATGTGGGTCAATAATTCTGTGTGAAAATGAGAGAAACTGGGGATGATCGCTCCGATAATGTTCGCTTCCCCTGTTAATTACAATAACGAGTGATGGAAGATATTTTGTTGTTCGTTTCTCTTCGCCTAATTTTCCGTCGCTATTGTCTCGCACAAAAGTTTCCGCAATAAAATAAAAAATATCCTTGCGAGAGAAGAATAAAAAAAATTACTGAATTTCTACCAGATTTCCTTTTCGAAAATCTCGTTCGTTTGTATTCAGTGAGGAAACACCGAGCGCGTTTTTATAATAAAATAACTGCCTATTCAGCGAGAATGCAAACAAAAAAGGAAATACATATATACGTATGCATCCTTTTTTTTATATATTGAGTATATCGTTCAGAGGCATTGAAACGCCGAAAGTGAGAGAGAAAAATTAATCCGGAATAAATGCAGTCCAGAAATTGGGGCAACGTGGTAAAGAGAGCCAGGGGCGAGGGGAGTTCAGAGGGAAAGAGCGACAATCATGATACCACGATTTTTCCTATATACGCATATATATACGTACACAGATGTATCCCCTATTATACGTATATGCATATAACGCGTGTTACAACCGATATACGACACTCGATTGGACCGTGAAAGCTGATTTTAAAAAACTGATAACAGCTGCTATCGTGGTTGAATATTTGGCAAAACAAAATAAAAATAAAAAAATTCCTGGCCGTGTCCACTGGTCCCGGGCGAAACAAATCCCATGCATGTTTCGCTCTGGCGCACACTCCAGTCGTCCGGAGTATACGCATGCCCTATGCACAGAGACAATCGTACACACGGTATACGCGCGTGGTCGAGAAAAAAAATCCACTTTCACCCCGCTCGCGTAGAACGCAATTGGACCTACACACACATACAAATATATATATATATATATATAACTTGGTTGAAAACCCGATGTGTGGCCGTATTAATACGTACAAGCTCCCGCGCGCACAACCATTTATCACAAGGCTTGCAGACCTGCAAATCACTCTCACCTGCAGAGGCGACCGGGCAACCGTCGGTCGGTGGCGGCACAGCCGCAGGGATATAGCCGCGCGCCAGTACTCCCCTGGTTCGAGGATGGGTGGGCAAACGATAAATTCGATTACGTTTTCGCTTACCGCACCCCCATTTTTTTACTCTCGACCTCTCTAACTCTCCCGTACTCTTTCTACGTGCCCTATCTCCCTCTCTTTCTCTCGTTCTATCTCTCTTTCTCTCTCCGTCTCTATCTATCTATCTCTCTCTCTAGCTCCATTTCTCTCTCTGTCGCTCTTTGACCCTGGGATTATTATGACTCGAGACCCAATTAATTATTATTCATCGATTCAATCGTTTATCAGTAATTAACGTGTAAATATATGCGTTGCTGTTTCGTTTTGTTCTCAATTCAGTCGTATCGCGCGACCAGAAGCGAGTTATTTATATTCTTTCATTTTTTATTTTATTTTTCAACAAAGAACGAAGGTCGTTTTTATAGAAATGTTTTACCTACATTCGTTCTTATTTTTAGACAATTATTGATATATAGATGGTTTGTGTTGGGGACGAATTTTCGAATTGATAAAACGTCATAGTCGAACGAAAGAAAAACAAAGAATATTCATGACGGAGAAAGGAGGGAGAGGAAACGAGAGGAAACGAGAGGAAACGAGAGAGATAATGTAATTAAGAGGGACGAAATGGTCGAACGATTTTTTCGAACGAAATTCAATATGCAACGCGTACGTTGAATATCAAATTTTATAGACTCGAGTATATTAGAACGAGTGGTGCCAATTGCACGAGAGGTCGCTTACACGCCTAGGGCCTCCTGTTCATCGTGTGGCATCCCTCGTAGACCGTTGTCCAATCCAGTCGACATTCATCTGGAACCTATCCCCGCTGTACTCGAATAAGAGGATTTCACCGCTCGACGTTTCTCCCAATTCTTCCTGACGTTTCACTTTTTCACCCTCGTTGAAGAAAAAAAGAATCGTCGATCGGACCCACGTTCGATCCAATGGATTGAGATTTTTTAACAAAAATTCGCAATCCCTCTAGGTAATTCTCAATTCAAAATTTACACGAATATCATAAAAAATTGCATTGAGCGAATTGTCGATAAAATACAATTTAAAAAGAAAAACTTACCCTGCGATTGATTTCGAATAATTGCCCGTTAACATCCACATACCTACCGGAAATGAACAAAATGGAAAAAATCATGAAATATTAAACCGACTCCACCCTATGTGTAATGTTCAGGTCTACTTTATATACATATATACAGATATATCTATACGGTGCAAAAAGTTTCGATAACGATGAGAAACGGGCCACGAGTCGTCGAGTGCATCCTCGGACTTCCGGTTCGTATATATTATCGAGACAAGAGAAGTCGGAATCTCAATTAAACTCGTGCTCTCTCCTGGCGCGCATCTGCATCGACTCGAGTGCGCGAGAGTTCGACGTGATGGTTAGAAGACAGCGGTGGCGTCGAGAAGCTTTCCGCCCACTGTCACCGAGGGACAGATCGAGAAGAGGACCCATAATTCGTTTTACATAACTGCGTAATTCGACATACAAATCTAGCGAGACGAGCACCGACACAATGCGACACAGCAAAGTGAGACACTGCCCAAGTGACGCGAATAATAGAAATTTATGGAGAACTATCGTGTCGTCGTGAAAATTCGATTAATTTTGATATCACGAGAATCGATTAAAATTGAAACGCTGCTCGAAGCAAAATAAACGAAACCTTATCGATAGATAAAATTCTATAGATAAAACGAGAAACATTTATCAACGAAAAGATATTTTAGTGAAAATATTGTTCCGTGAATCTGCCTGAGAATTTCGATAACACGTCGCGAATAAAACAAAAAAGAAAACCCCTTCGTCCCTTTATTTCGGCTCGTACGTGAGATGCGAGTGCCGAAATTGAACAATTTTCTTTATCGCCGTCTTTTCACCGTGAGTTTCGACGATCCATTAAGTCCCCGAACCAAATTTTCGTCACGTCGACGATTTACGCCCGAATAAAGACGCGTTATTCGTGAGAACGACCGAAATCCTTTCTGCAACCAACCCTTCCTTCCTCACCCACCACCCCCACCCCTCTCGCTACCTCTTGCGCGCACAGTTGGAGACGACAATATTTCAAATCTCAGTTTACTCGCGCGCTATCTCATTTCCTCTCGACGGTATATCCCGTAACGCACCCGTAGAAAGCATAAGTGCGCTTCATAATCTGAAAAATATAATCTCTACGAGTGTAAAATGCAGAAAAAACGTCGACGAGTGCGAGAGACGCTCCGGGACGAAAAAAAAACGAGCATGCTTACAAATATATACACGTATATAAGAGTATGCGTTTTGGTAACGAGAATCGTGCTCTGGGTGTCGAGAGATGGCGGTCCCGCGGAAGGGAAAAGATGAGACGGAAGATCTCGTGCACAAAGGGATTTACGGGAGAGGGAGAGAGAGGAAGAGAGAGACAGAGAGAGAGAGAGGGGGGGGGGGAGAGAGAGACGTCGGCGCGGTACACCTGGCGGGACCACATGCATACGGAAACTCATTTCTGGTAAAGCACAATATCTCACAAAGGTATATCTCCGGGTGTGTAATAAGTTGAGACGTACCGTGGCTCCAACCGAGATATACGTATACGCGAATGGGGTGAGTGGAAACGAGAAGAAGAACAAGACGGAATGAGAGGAGACCAAGGCGGAATGAGAGTGATATGTGGAACCACGCCGTTGCGCTATCCCTCCCTCTCACTCCCGCCCACCCTCTCCCTCATTTCATCCCCTTTCTCTCTCTCTCTCTCTCTCTCTCTAGCTCACACAAACGCGTATACGCGCGAAATGTTGACTCGCTGGGTAGAGAGTGCTCTTTTCACGCCGTTACCATGACCTGGAAGGCCTTTGGAAACTCGATTCATCGCGACAGCGCGAGCTCGTTGCTGTTTTCCATCCCTCTAGCTCCCCTTACTATACCCTTCGCGCCACGCGCGCGCGCGTCCATTCGTTTACCCCATTTTTTTCTTTTCTTTGTAACATATTTTTTTTTCGTTATTATTCATCATTTGTTTTTTTCTACTTCCATATATACCCTCTGCATCCGCTCGTTTATTCCCGTTCGTGGATCGCTCTTCCTTTTTTCATCCCCTTTCAATTGCCGCACGTGCGTGGGCGCGCTTGTTTTATTTATCGTTTTTCTTTCTTCTTTAATTTTTTTTTCTAAATTATTTATTATTATTCCGACGAGATCGGGGCGCTTTTATCCTCGCGTTGTCCAGCCGACCGACCGCACGTACAGAAGCATACACGCGTCGTGTCTCGCACGCATGTACGTCGAATTCCTGTGACGGAAAAAGCGAGGGTAGAATTATGGGGGAGGGGGAGGGGGCGGAGGCGACGTCGCGTTCCATCGTTTTTTTATCACCTTTTTCCGACCGTAACCGGCGCGACCTTTTCTCTCTCTCTCGTCTTCGAGAACGCGTCGCGATGTTTATTCTCTCTTCGTATTTACTACTTTTTTTTTGCGTGGCGTTCTCATCGTTGGAACAAACGTACGAAGTGTCGAATTTGCTTAACGAGTCTACCGCGATCGTCGGAGCGGAAGACTTTGAAGAAAACGTACCAGAACGTAAGGAAGAATCGCGTTCCCTCTATAGTCATCAGGAGGGTACGCGTCGATGCAAAACAACCCTTGTTTTCCCGTGGCCGATGTCTGTGTAGATTTGATGAAAAAGAAGGGGGAAAGAAAAAAAAAAGAAAGAAACAGACGAAGGGGAACGTCCGACACGTTGTCAAGGTGACTTCGAGCAGAAAGTCTAGTCAACAAGTGTAAAACTCGGCGCACACATTTCTCTCATATAAATATAATATACATATAAATACATATATATATATAGACAGAGAGAGAGAGAGAGAGAGAGATTTAAAGTTGGGCGGCAAAATACGAGCAACGCCCCATGTGCCATTCGTACAAAAGGGGCTCGACGAGATCGACGAGCGAACGAGAGAGACGGAGATAGAGAGTAGTTTTGCTTTTCTCGACGAGTTTGCGATGAATAAGACATGCACTCGGCCTCGATTTCTCTTGACGGCTCTCTCCTTAAAACGTACAAGCAGATAGCGTCCGGGTGTATTATACCAGCGCAAGGAAATCTTCTCTCGATGTACGTTTTGCTGGATACGAGAGCACTGTACATACCCATAGCGCGATGGGGAGGAGGAGAGAGAGAGAGAGAGAGAGAGAATATATAGCCTCCCTCCCTTCCTCCCCCTCAAACACACTCACACGCACACAGACTGCACCACAAGGTAAAAACCGATTCACCAGCTAGAAATCGCGTGTACAGTTTCCCTACATACTTGGGGTGCCATTCCGAAAGTAGCATAGAATGTGCTACTCCCTGTTGGGGAGAGGTCGTACGACGAGTGCGGAAAGAGTGTGTCGCCCTCTTTCTCTTTCTCGCTGTGTGTTGCTGCAACGCGTGGAATAGAGGGTGCACCATAGGCGGCAGCACTCAGCGCAGACCGATGACTTTTTCTATTTTTCTCTCTTTCTTTCTCTCTCTCTCTCTTTTTCTCTCACTTTCTCTCACTCACTACCTACTCGAGTCTCGAAACAACGTCCCACTACTCCCGGGTCACTCGAAATATACGAGAGACACGAGCTTTCGAAATATTTACTACCCCCGATGAGAGAGGGATAAAGTATCGAAAGAGACTCGACGAAACTTCCACGCTTTCGACTGTTCCGGGAAACAAATGCCGAGCGACGAAAACAAAAAAATACAAAAATCGCGAATGAAAAAGAAAAACGTTTTCGAGATGAATATTTAACGAAGTTTGCGAAATTTTGCGAAAAGTATATCGATTCCTCAGCGATGAAATGTTTGCTTGTTGCTTGTTTGTCAGCAACGGATTGAAAGTTTAACGCTCGTTTATGGATCGAATCGTTTTTCATTAATCGAAAAAAACGAAATATTTTATCGACGAAACTCTGAAAATCGGAAAATTTCATAAAATTTTCACTGTTTTTAGTTTTGTTTTGTGTATCGCTTGAAAATAAATTGTTTATTTTTAATTCGCGATACAATGGCTAACGGGAGTATGAGAAAAATGAAGATTTAATCGCGAACGTCGAACAATTTGATCGACCAAAAATATTCGAAATTTCACAATTTCGTGAACTTTTCGTCGTTTTTTGTTTCGAGCGATAACCCAATAATAAATTGTTCATATTTGATTCACGGTACGATGAATGAAGATTCAAGCCACGTATCAGACGACCTATTTGCACGAAATACCTGCGCAAAACCGTGTTTTTCCTACTTCGTTTCTGTTCCTTTTTTACATAAATGTTTCTTAAACTCCGTTGCTCGCGTACTCTCGCTAGTCTCTTTTTCCATCCTGCGGTTGAGCTCAAGCCCGATATTTCCGGGACGTTTCGTACGGAGGAGAAGAGGCGCGTTGAAGAAAAACTCGAACCGAGCTTGCGCCACGGCTATGCGGGCTTATCGGTCGGTACACCTGTGGCGAACGGCAACGCTTTCCCAGTGCCGTGCACTTCCGCCGCTGTTACTCGCTCCAATGAAATCAAAAAAAGACAAAAAAGGAACGAAAAAACGAAAAGAAAAATATGTATAACTGTATCGCGTCGCGCCAGGGAGCCGCTCATCCCTAAAAATAGCGAGGGCCGAATTGTTTTTCGCAAGTTCCCGGAAAATTTTCATTCAAACCTCATTATCCTCGGTATTAAGCCCGGCATTTATTTACACCACTGTCACCATGGCAACGAAAATACAAAAGAACGAAACTAAATGTACGGCTATAATGGTTTTTCCCTCTTTCCAGAAGAAAAGACTCGACCGAGGTTTAATTTTTGTGCAATTCTGTCGAATTTTACTACGATCGTTCACTCGAATTTGCCGATTGATGGTAATAAGGAAAGAGGACCGATTTATCTCAGTCGATGAATATATACTTAAATTTATCGTTGCATTAATTCGACGCGTGATTATCACCCCTAAGCTAAATCTGTACGCGACCTAACAACCCGTGCCCTCGTCCCCCAAAACACAGTAACACAAAACATTTCTTTCTCTCCGATATTTCGGAAAATTCCGATGGAAACCACCGTCCACGTAGGAATTGAGAAAAAATCGATGAGACAGGTACGTCATTAAGAAAGTTGAATCGAGTTGAATTGTAAAATAAATTATAAAAAATTACAAAAAAGTAAATTGCCCTCGCTTCATTTTCGCCATTCTTCTCGTATTCACGATTCGCCATTGTAGCGCTTAAAAAGCACTAACAATCGGAGGATAACTAGCGTTCTCTGTAGAACGTACGTGACGTTCTATCAGCCCTCTCCTCTTTCTCTCTCTTTTTTGTTTATTTTTGTTATTCATCACAAAATATGATCGATCTCTTCCACACGCGTTTCACCGGTCGCTCGATTAATGAACGTTTAATAAAAAAAGATCAATCATCGATCGTGTCCATTGTGCGCGATTGGCATCGAATTTACACGGTTTTTCGGACACACGTGTTATCGCTCGGTCCTCGAAGCTGTGATAACGATAGTTGCCGTTGTATACGTACGTACGAAAAATATTGCAGATGGTCATCGTTCCATTTAAAAAATCAGGCCTATCTCATTTTCATCGAAGTTGAAATGATTAAAATGAAATAAAAATAGGGGATGTGAAGTAAAATAAAGGAACGAGGGAATTATCGGATGGCTCGCATTGATGGAACACCCTCGTTTTCCAGAGAGGTGTCACGAGTCAATAGCAACGAGGTAGGTCGAATATTGTCTTCTGGGTAAAAAAAAAATCGAATCGATAGATGGTCATTGTATTTTGCTTCGAAAATAAATAAATCCTTGGTGTCAAAAGACATAAATTTCGAAAAGTAAATAGAGACTTAGGTATTGGTAGGTAAATATGAAAAGGTCGTCGTAAAGGGACCATTTTCGAGGGTCAATAATTTTCGAAGTGCAAGAAGCATCGTAATGGACCACTCCTCATTTCAAAGTGTAAACTTGACTCTTCAAAATGCACGTTGGCTCAATGCCATAGACTTCCTACTTCCGGCGATACCAGTGAGAGACTCTTCGATGGCTCGAAAGGGTGTCTTTAAAGTAGAACAGGGGGATGGAAATGGAACAATTATTTACCAACCGAACAACAGTGTTGAGAACGATTGCACTTGACTTCGAGCATGATACGAATTTTTATGCGGAGTATTTCTCGTTCGGTGTTCCAATTACCACACCTTGCCCCTATACAAGGGTGACTGGTAAAAAAATAAAAAACGTGGTTTCAGATATCGAATTCGAGGGGTAATATAATCGACGTTCCGATGCATTGTAACTATACATACAAAATGAGGACAGCGATAAAATGCAGAACTCCAAACCACTTCGGTTCTTATTGATTATCCATCATATGCTGAATCGACGTCTCGAGCATATATTTGCAAACAACGCGCCACTACGTTCACTCCTCTTCGCAAAAATCCACTCGAAAAAAGAAATCGAGGAGGCAAAATTCGTTCATTGATATCTTTTTCTTATTTTTAATGAAATCAATTTGTACTTATTAGCGAGTTTCAGATAATTCCGATATCGTTCGTTATCGTCGGTATACAAAAATACTCGAATGAATTCAGATTTTATCGTTTGTTTTTAATTTTCAGAGGCCCGAGCGATTATAAAAGGGCCTGGTGACATTTACGTGAAAACGGGCAGCAGCTTGACGCTGACGTGTCTCATGTCCCAGGGGCCTCATGACCTCGGCACAGTCGCCTGGTATCACGAGAATCGACCTCTCGACACATCACCCAGATCGGAAAACGACATTGACAGCGAGCCCCGTATCACCGTCGAGACGGAATGGAGTGAGGCTCTTACGTCAAGGTATATTATTACGTTTTTTTGCATACGTGGAAAAATATCCTCCTAAGGTATATGTCGCATATTTATATAACTATAAATATCCTATACGCATATACGTCGAGTAAACTGCGAAAAGAGCGGTGATATTAAAAAAAACGCTGAATATTTGAAAATATTTTTAAATTTATAAACTTTAACGCTTACGCAAAATTGTTTCAGTATTACGCACCGAAATTGTCGAGATAAAGCGTTCGAAGCATTCCGTGCATGAAAAAAGTACCTATATACGAATGGATTTAAAAAAAACGAAATAAAAAAATTTACCCCAACGATAAATCCGTTTTCATGCATACGCGCAAGTACAATAATTTATTAACAATTTTATAGAAATATAAAATTCAGCTATTTCGATATTCAACGTTGCAAAGTAAAAACGAAATTATTCGTGGAAATTAAATTAAAATACATTATTGTTGGATGTAAAATTGACATTTGGAAAAAGAAAAGAAAATTGTTAATCTCGGGAGTGGAAACAAAAACAAACATATCGATATCTCGCAAAATGTAATAACGATACAATCTTTTTTTCGTACTGAATCGAACGATCGGCGCTCGTTTTTATTCTTTTTCCCAGATTGAGGATCATTTACGCGAAACTGAGCGACTCGGGAAATTACAGCTGCGTGCCGACAGTTGCGGAAATGGCGACGGTCAAGGTCCACGTCATCAACGGTAATATATCATCTCTTATATATTACCTCGCGTACGTCCACAGTCGCCAAGTTTATTTCTTTAATTCGATGCCAAGCGTAATACATATTCTACTCGACGATCTCGCACAGCCGAGGATATAGAGTTTAAGCTCTCGTTAAGGATTCAAATGCAGAGCACGCGCAGTTCGGCTCCACTCCCATCTCCCTTTTGGTCCACCGAGATCCTGTGGAGAAGCCCGCTCGCTAGGTACCCAGAGACTTTGACGGAGTTTAATGGTTCAAGAGAGAAAGGATATCTACGGGCGCGGACATGGCTAGAGTGAATTTGCGGAACAGCGCAGATCTGTCTTCATACACACACACACACACACACACACACACACACACACACACACACACATATATATATATATACACAGCTTGTCGAGTTAGTTTCGTATCCCGTGGGCAAAGCATCCTGTACAATATCGGAGGCGCACCTACGCCGCTGGTTTGGAAGATAAAAATCGTTGGAAAAAAAGCGGAAATGAGAATGGTCGATCGGATCATGGAGACAAGCCTAAGCCGGCCTTGGTCGATTTTCCAGCTCTCTCTCTCTCTCTCTCTCTCTGTCTATCTATCTATCTCCCTTCCTCCCTTCTTCGTTTTCTCATCTCTCGTTCGTCCTCTGATGACGAACGGCATAGAGCGTGTACTCGTGAACAACCTTATCTAGTCTATTGTACAGTGTGTATATATAAAGGGAGAGAGAGAAAGAGAGAGAGAGAGACAAACAGACAGAGAGATTATATATGTATATCGGTCTTTGATATTATATAGACATAATACATATACGTTGCACCGAGCTTTTACGCTGTAAGAGTGTAACGCCTGGCAGAAGCCTTCATCAAGAATGGTTCACGGATCGCGGAAGATCGTGAATGGGCGAAATTAGACGGAGTTGAGGCGCACAGAGGCCTCTGTAATTTGTGGTCTACTATCGTGCCGTAAAAATGCGAGTGAGAGAGGAGATGCTCAAAAATGTAGCCACGACTGTTGAGGTTTAAAAGAACGAGGAGAAAGAGAGAACGAGAAAAAAGGCAGAGGAGAGAGAATTTTTGTCCCATTTAGATGTTGCCCCAGAAACCGAGGAAAATTTAACTCCGACACGTCATATTTATATATTATATTCTCAATCCGTATTTTAACATTTTTCATTCGAATTCTCAATAATATTTCAATATTATTTTCACACAGTCGGGCGAATTTACTGTTTTTTTTAAATTTTTCTTTTTTAATTTTCTTCCATCGATCGAACTCCCAACGACTTTACGCACAGGAAAATATAATATAAATATATATGTATAGATATATCTCACGGCAATATCGCGACAAAAACGATACGAACGATAAAGTCACTGACAAAAGTAGAGAATTATATCGCTTAGAAGGATCGCAATCGAAGAGGAAGCATTGATCGATGAAAGAAGTCGTTCTTTTAACCGTTCGAGTTTCTCGATTCGTCCAATGAAAAAGAACGTTAACGTTCGCGAATTAAGGGTTGACCGGCAATATTGGATTCTCGATGTCTAACGAACGATGATGTATGTGTGTGCGTGTATCTGTGCCCAAGACTCTTTTCTCCTGTTGCATATAACGCTCGTGAGAAGCGAAGAGTTAACCGGATTGCCATTAAACACGGTAGCCACTTGTCGAATCTCCGAGAGCTTTACTCTCTATCTTTCTCAAACCCCTCGCTCTCCCCCATCGCCTAACTAACCCGTTCTCTCTTACTCATTCCCCGTCTCTCCTGTTAACTCTTTCAACCCTTCTTCTTCCTCCCCCCCCCCCTCACTTCTATCGCCACTTCACTCTATCGCCTTCACTCACCCGTTCACACACCCACACACACACTTTCTCTTTCTCTCTCTCTCTCTATCTCTCTCTCTGTCTCTCATTCTTCGCTACAGGCATATATATAATTAAAGAGAGCAGAAGCGAACGCTTCGGTGCTCGAAGTGGATATAGAATTTCCAGCCCGTATACCGTTTCATCAAGTACTCATTACGAGGATCTCCTTCTCGCACCTATTATCGCTCTCCGAGCTCTTCTCTCGACTCCTTTGTCTTTCCACACTTTGTGTCTTGGCCCTTGAAATTATCTGCCATCAAACGCATATCGAGCCCCATTTTGACATTATTAAGAAATTCGTGTCGTATAGTAGAAAATGTTACGTATCGCACGAGCATTGTACGAACATCGCGCGTCAACGATCGTTTTGTGAAATAATTTCAATCAAACACTTCGCATACACTTGTTCACGCCCACTGAGAATTTATCTCTTATGCGGAGTCTCGGCTCTGTCAACACGAACGCATCGCCGACTGTCGATTTTATTCCAAGCGAGAGAAAGAAATAACGAAGGAATTTTTTTTTTTGAGCAAAACGGTGAGCTCGTCGAGGGTGAAAATAAGGGTTGAAATCTTTTGACGGGAAAAATGAAGGAGAACGAGAGAGGGCGAATTTTTTTTGTTACTTCAGGTACCGAAAATGGTCGAGGGAGGCAAAAAGCGACCCCTCGATGAGGCAGAATGGATGAAACCCCCTTTTTCCTGCAATCGGAAAAAAACGTACCTACTGGTTTCGAGACGGGGACGGGATGGGGGAAATCGTGAGAAAATTATTCCATCGCGACTCGATTAGGGTTGGTTCTTTAAGTATCACGAGACGACCCTTCGAATCGTTATCGCTCATCATGGTCCTTCTCTCGCACCCAATTTATATTTTCGATCCTCGCGCGCACCCCCACCCTTTCACCTTCGAATTACCCTCGTCGCGCACTGAAAAACAATCGAATCGATCGTCGAACGATCGATTCGATTGTTTTCGTGCGAGAAATAATGAAACTCACTCAAAGAACGTGCCAAAAAATGATTAATTTTCGTTCTATTGCGAATTTCGAGTGCGTTTGAACTTTGAAAAATCGAGCACTTCGCATTCCATCGTATCTCGGCTCGTGCCGATACGATTTGAAATGTTGCAACGGCCGATTAAATATTAAAACATTGGGCGCAAATACTCAATCGCGCAGGTATTTATTTGGCAATGTTTGTCGAGTGCACACACACACACAAACACACACACACACACGCGCGCACGCACACGCGCGAATATGCGCGCGCGCATATATCTACGGGAAAAGCATGAAAAGCCACAGCTGGCTGTGCGACGGTTCGCCGAGAGTTTCGCGAGCCCATGTCGTCAGCGACCAACACTTTGGGCAAATATTTACGGAACGTGTACACTCGATTCGCGACGACATGCTTCACTGTTGCCATACATATATAAATATATATCTATACATAAGTTGAATATATACATATATATATATATATGCTGACATATATAACATAAATGTTACGCAGCGCAGAAATCTATTTGTATCGCACCCACGACGAAATGAAATGCGACTGCGAGCTAGCGCTTTCGCTGTACGTTTCGTGAAAAAACATATACGCTAAAAAATTCGAGCTGGTATACCGGTTGTAAAATTTGTACCTGTTTTTATAGCATTCGTTTGAATTGATCGATATTTATTATATTATGTCGTGATTGTTATTAATATTACATTATATGTAAATAAACACAAATGCCAAAAAAGGGAAAAATCCTCTTATAATATGTCTTATTATGATTATATAAAAATAGATAAGAAATAAATTTTCAATAGACGTTCGTCTTTGCATAAACATCGCTTTAAATAGACACATATACTTTTAAAAATCCTGAATATCGCGGGATCTTAATTGTCGTCGAGAGAAGTCTGGTGGAGCGGTGAAGTTTGAGAGAAAGAAAGATGAGAAGGGGTAGATAATTAGGCCGATCCACTCGTTTTAATCAATAATTGATCCGGCGAAGGTCGGATGATTGCAGAGACGACGATATATATTCGTTAAGGGGAAGTTGTTATTAATGACGCCGTAGACAATCGTTGGCCAAACAATTGTTGATGATTCTGTATGGCGAAGTTTTGATGAATGATCTCCATCGACTTCTTGCCACGATGATAAATATTAGATTCTTCTCGTTTGACAGTTGGCGAACGACTGTCTTCTATACCGTGCGTCCTCGCTCTCTTCGTATGGAGTCAAGGAAGAGAGGAGATCTCTCCTTTGGCATCATATTTTTCTCTCTTTCTCTCTCTATTCCTCTGTCGAGTCGCTGTCATCGATTTCTTCTCACTTTCAATTTCTATCTTTCTATCATATTCCTATCGCGTCACGGTGCTACGTGTAGAATGCAGAATGTCCAAAATAATAGCAATAATAATAATAATGATAATAATAATAATAATAACGTCAACAACAAGAACAACAACAGTAATAGTTATTATAATGATAATAACAATAATAATAATAGTAGTAAGAGGAACGCATAAATCATTTCGTTACAACGCAAACTTATTTCGCGGACGACCTGGCGCAGAGAAGAAAAATTGCGAGAGAGAGAGAGAGAGAGAGATGGCGATAATTCGGAAAACTTAATCGGCTTTGCGAATTTATAAACCTCCCCATTTAATCAGACGTATTCGTGAAATAAAGTTAGCCCCATTTTCATCTCGTTAAATATTGATAGAATTGTTCACAAAGCCCATTATAAATCAAATCATTCAAATCTCCCTTATTCAAATGTCAACGCGCGTGGGATATGTACGAGGTAGTCCAGAGCGAACCCATAAATTCGTGATCTCAGGTTCTTTTTCCCGACTAGCGCGGTGTAACATAAGCTGAAAAGGAGACGAAAATTTCGCATTAATTTTTCGCATTTTTTTTTTGTAAATTGATTTCGTTCACACTCGTTGAAGATTTTAATTACTTTGTATAAAATTAATCGAAGAACTTTGAACTCCGTTGAGAAAAAGCCTAACACGACTGGAACGTTCGAAATCTCGTTTAAAAAAAAATTACGTCCCTGTGATAAATAATCGTTTATCCCAGAAAAACGTTTTCTTCCTTTAACCGCAAGGCAACGTATCCAATGAATATTCCCGGTTGAAGAAAAAAAAATGCGACGGCTGCGTAGAATTTTACGATCGAAAGAAAGCCCCGCCACTCGACGAGAACCGAGAAGCTCCGCTCATGAATTCGCAAAGTTTCAAAAGTTCTCAAATTATCGTTGCGCACCATCGGAGAAATAATAATATATGCGGCTGGGGATTCTTATTTCCATCTTTATGAAATCGACAACAATCCGCGTGAAAACGTGCGTCGCAACCAAATCGCGGCTCGGATACTACGCGTTTATTTTCTTTTTTTTTCTTCGATTCTTTTTTTGTTTAGCCGTGACCCCGTTTTCATTCCCGTTTTACGTAGTTTTTTTTTTCAGTAATCGACATTTTTGATAAATGCGATCGAACCCTTTTTCGAAAAAGGGTAAAAGTTTGCGTGTGGGGGGGTGGGGGTTTGTCTTTTTTCGTCGACCCACGGCATACTAAAAGGTGAAAAGAAAATATGAGGGTCGCGACCCTTTCGATTTAACCTAGAAAGCTCCTTGCGCGTTTATACATATAAATCTCTCAATAAAAGATTGTACAATTTCACGACTGTTTCGTCGCCTCGAATAATAAATATTCTCGTTAGCGAGAGGCGTACGGTCGAGATATCACGAGCGCTTTCCGTAACGAAAAACGAAAAATAAACAAACCATTCGTTTTTCCGCTTATTTCTCGGTAGCCAACATTGCAAATTTGTCGTCAACGTCGACGTACTAATAGTTGGAGCTTTATTCGGATTCGTGGTTTTTTCTAACGTGGTTTATTCAAGTTTTCGGATAATTTTCAGTCGACAAAACTTGTTTTTAACCCTCGAGACGAGAGTCGCCTTGAAATAATTTTTGTATTCGCGTCACCGGTGTATAATTATCAGCGATGTTTAATTGTTCCGTCGTTCAACGAAACATTTCAATTAGACACAACGACAAAAAGAAATATAAAATAAAACAATTATCAACGTCATCGTGTTTCGATTTGAATGACGCTCGATGTAAAATCGAAAGGTAAACATGCTCGACATACATTTGCTCTCTTCGAGATCTCCTACCTTGTTTCCTCTTTTTGATCTCACCGCCCCTCACTCTCGCTTCCTCGTGTCGTTCTTTTTTCTTCCTTTTTTTTCATTTTTATTTTATTGCGTTTTTCTCTATCTCTCTTTTCTCTCTAACGCCAACCCCCTCCCCCTTCTTCGATCACTCACGACGAAACCGACTCTTCGACTTTCCAATTTTTCTTTTACTCTCTCGAGCACCACGCCCTTTCTCTCTCCCTTGCTCGTGCTTTTGCGCTTTCTCTCTCTCTCTCTCACTCTCGTTCTCCTTTTTTTCTCTCTTGCTGAAACGCCCAGCCAATAAATTCCGCCAATAAGTTGGGTCATGGTAGTATAAAAGCGAGAAGAGGGTGAGGTTTTCTATGTAGGACGAAAGATCCTGGGCGGTTTTGTGAGTTCGGATTATAGGAGGAAAGGGGAGGGCGATGGGAGAATGGAAGAGGGAATATCGGAATCAAATCAACCGAATGAAAACCGGACAAATACGCAAAAGCAAACGACTATTACTACTATACTGGATAGATAAATCTTTCTCGACGATTTGACGAACGAACGAAGACGAAAGGGAAACAAAAAAATGAAAGGAATACACACCACCCCCCTGTCCCGATCGGCATCGTACCGATGTTCGTATATATTTACGTGTATCTGGTGTAGGTGGTTTATCTTTGGGTATTTACGTGCTTTTGAAAATAGAATATTCTTATGGGTGCGTATAGCGACATCGTTAATAAAACAATTTTATCGCAAAAGTAATAGTACCTACGTACTAAATAACACGAAGGCCTCGATCAATTTCAAATGTAAAAATATGTTGATTGATAAAATTGATCTCTATATTATACGAGAGAGAATAAATGTATTATTATATATTACCAAAATTATTCAAATTGAGAACAAGAATTATTATAAACGTTTTTGGTGAATTTTCCAATATTTTTGTTATTTCCAACGATGATAAATATGATAAATTTGTTAAATTTCGTTAATACAAATTAATTATATTGGAACATCACGGCTCTAATCGTTAAATCGCTTCTATACGTATCGCGTTACAATCGCGAGTTAGTCAACAATGACGACGATAAAACGGCTTGCAAAGTGGTATATCGTACGTCCTACGTTATACGTAGCAATTAATTCTCGTCCCGGACCCTACATATTTTTTCTCGATGCTTCGACCCTACGCCATTTATACGTATACATATGTTACAATTTCGTCCGGTAGATGGAGCCACTGTCGGGAGGACGTACAAAACAGATGTAGAGTTGTACATATGTGTCGGGGTCCTGCTTTTTCGCGATCCCGGCGAAATCTCTCTATTACCGGGGTCGGGAAAAAGTCCGCTATCGCGTGGCAAAGCCGAGCAAACTGATAGGAGAACGCACGCGATATACATGGATAGTCAGAGTGAGAGAAAGAGAGAAACAAAGAGAGGATGAAAGCAGGAGGTTGAGGCGGAAGGGGGTAGGAGACCTCCGGACAAACCCAACGAATCCTCTCCAGGGGATTAATAAGAAATACACACCTGTCGAAACCAAACCGAGGTCAATATGTATCGGAGGTTTCGTGTCTCTGCGCATATAACGCGAGAGAGCGGAAGGTTCGTGAGACGAGACGAAAAAAAAGAAAGAAAAAATACAAAATACAAAATAAAGGTAGGGAGAGAAAACAAGAAACGTCGTAAATAACGAATTTGACGTGGGATCGAGAGAGTATTTTGCGTTTCGGGCATCCAGTCGCTTAAGTTGAAAAATATTCACCAACGTAAGAATTTTTTTTAAATTTTCTTCTCGAACACGCACCACTTCCGTATCGTAGGCGTGGAATTTTTTCAGAGAGGAACGATATGCAAAAAATGAAAAACAATTTTTTTTTTGTAAAATGATCAAATTTAACTTGCGAATTAACGCGATTTTGCGATTGATAATTCGCACTTTTTTTTGCAAATCGAAGAAATTGATTATGTTGCAAATGGCTCGTTTATCATAAAATGTATAAATTCGAAAAATTTGTTTATCGTGACGATCCGCAATGACGAAAGACCGCGTCGTTATCGTTCTTCAAAAGGGACTCGGTTGTCGCGTCATTTCGAAACGAAGAAATAGCGATTTCAAGCTTCATCCACCGAACCCCTCGTTTCCGAGCCCTCGCACTGGAGCAAACGATTTTCAACACCCGATCACCCCTACCTCTAGTCGCGCGAATGATATTTTTCGTACGTACTGAAAAATGTCGCTCGCGGGAACTCCACCGTTCGCGTATCTTCGCTCCAAGTATTTTACATACGGTGAATTGCTATTTGTACACCGAATCAAAAAATCCGTCAATTTCGTTCCGTGGCTCGATCCCATGAATAAATCGGTTCGGGGTTTGAAAGTTGCGAGGCAAAGAAAGAAGGAAAAAAAAGAAAAAAAACCGAGAAAAAAGGTACGAACCAAAGGAAAAAAGAAAAAAACAACACGAAAGAAAAGAAGACGTGATGGATGCTTCCTCGCGCGTAAAGGCTATGCATGAAAATAAAAGCGATAACGATCGATACGCGAGAAGGTTTTCCCGTCGCGGTGTACATTCGCGATGTACGCGTGTTTCGAGGGTGGGGGGGGGGGGAATAAAAAAAGATAAAAGTAGCTAAAATAGCAACAAAAATGTAACACGCGCGACACTCCCTCGTCGTAAAAAGTGCGCGGTCGCGCAATAAAAGGGTGGAAAAGACGAGAGAAAATGAAGCAAACGCGACATGGAAGAAATCTAGCGTGTGCAAATGCAAATGGTATCGTCGGGCCTATTTTTTATTTCGTTTTTTCTTGTCATACATATTTACATGCGGAGGATGTCTAGAGGCGTTTATGGGAGATGTAGGCTGTGTGTACATGCGTATACGTATCGGGTATCGCGGCTGCTATAACTCTCGTTACAGCCTGCGGCGTTAAAGGGGGAACCGTGAGAGATAGAGAGAGAAAGAGAATAACAGAACGAGAGCGAGGAGGGGGAGGGGGGGGGGGGGGATGGATCGACTGTGACGATACAGTGGCGTATCGATATATGTATCGACACACTGTACAGGGAGAACCGATAACGCGTGATGGTATACCGTAAACCGAACTCACGAGAACGTCTCGTACCGATCTGAAGGCCTATGATTTACTACAATGACGCCGAGTACTAAAGAGCTGGGGAGGGTGCGGGAAGAGGGAGAGAGTAAATTTGCGAGTACTGTTGAACAAGGACTGCGAATCTCTCTTTCTCTCACGCTCTCTCGCTGTCTCGTATGGCACTAAACGACTCGAGACCGCGGCAAATGCCACGGTTATCGCGCAACGATACCCGCCCTTTGTTTCAGCGGGTACATCATCGTTCCGCGGTTAACGCCTGCCGCGCTCTCTTTGTCGTTCCATCTCTCTCTCTCTCTCTCTCGCTGTTTCTCACTTGGTCTCGCTCTCTGACACTCTCCGTCTCTACTTTGCAATACAAATAAATCGAAAGCCCAATGTAAATGGGAACTGACGGAATGGAAAACTGATACATGCGATAGTTCGAAGAGAATTGTTTAAAATAAATAACACATAAATTTGATCCGTTTGAAAAAAATTTCGTTCGAACAAAATTTGAATTTTAGTATTTGTCCGTTTATTTTATATTTTATTTTAGTTATAGTTTATGTCACAATGCCGAATAATTCGTATATTAATTGTACGTTAATTAGAAAAAATAAATGTGGACTTTGGTCGTAATTAACATGAATTGTATTTTTCTTGTTTTTGTTTTTCTGTATTTCAGAGGAACATCCGGCGGCGATGCAGCACGGTAACACGGCAGCGGGTTCACCGACATCGAGAACGATTCTCGTAACGATCGCGTTTCTTCTCGGTCAATTGAGATAATGTGCGTTTCGAGGGACGATAAGAGAGAGAGAGCTAGAGAGAGAGAGAGAGAACGAAAGAGAGCGCAAGAAGAAGAGCGAGAGAGAGAGAGAGAGAGAGAGAGAGAAAAGAACAAAAAAGAGAGAGAAAGTGGGCAAAAAACAGAAAATTACAATACGATAAACAGGATTAGCGATAGATACAAATAATAATTCTCTGTAATATGTACATTACCCGTTGTGGTGTGTGCGTGTGTTTATATGACACGCGAATAAGGACAGCAAAATAACAAAATGTCGAACCTCGTGAATTTCGAAGCGAAGGTTCCATTGATTTGAGGAAAGAGGAAAAGAAAACCTAATAATAATAATAACAATAACAATAATAATAATAATAATATTAATAATAATAATAATAATAATAACAATAATTCGAGAAGCATTAAGAAACGTTTCTCTCTTCGTGACGAGTACGAGAAAGCTGTGTATACAAACCCTCCATTTCCGTTCCTCCGCGCTCCCCGCGATTACGGTAAGCCCATGAGAAAAGAAAATGTATACAGGGTCGAAATTGTCGAGATTCAAGTTGAAATTAATTACGCGGTGCAATTGAAATTTCTAATTACATTTGTCATGGAGGATCGAGAAGACTCTGAAAATTAGGGATATCATTGATATTATATTTATATATCTCTGATAGTGAATAACATTATCGTAACAAGAATTAAATTGGATCTGATCGAATCTTTGCGAAGATCGTGCGACGAACCAAAAAAAACAAAAAGAAATACTCAAAAAAAGTAAGAGGATTATAACAAACCCCTAATACGTTACACAATGTTTCTATGATTGGTCGATAATGTCTTACCGATAAAAAATAAAAGGGCGAGAAGAAGGAGGAGTAAAAAAGATTTGAATCTCAATAACGAGAATTTAATCGAGAACGATCGATCGAATTTAACGAAGAGAGGACGAAAACGTGCATCCGGGCGATAAGGATCGTTATATCATTAGCCGACTGAGGGAAGGTCGAAAGAACCGAAAACGAAATTACGTATTTCATCGTTGTTACGCCGTTGGAACGAGGGAGTAAAAAAACGAAAAGGAAAATGAAGGAACAATCCTAGGAAAATTCGATTTCGCAATATCAACGATGGAGAGGGGGAGACAGAGAGTGAGAGAGAGAGAGAGAGACAGGTGAAAGAAAGAGAACGTCGGAGATGGGACGAAGACCGAGGAATTCGATATGAAAAGGCCTACGTGACTTTTGCACACGAGAAAAGAGCGGACGGTTCTTCGTCGATGATGATGTCCCCAGGCTTTCCATATAATATATATAGGTATTCGCGGTCGATTCGTCGTAGGTTCCCTCGTCCACACCCTCGTCACCTCGATATTGGTGAAGCAGAGCGTGTGGAGGAAGAAAGAGGAACGGATTAAAAAATCGAGAAGAAGAGAAAAAAAGAAAGAAAATGCGAAATTCTCCGCCGAGAGGCCGCGGGGCGAGGGGACGGACGCGAAGATATGCTAAAGGAGGACGAAGGGAAATGGATTCATTCGCGCGATTGTCCGTTACACACTAACGCACGCACGGGTATATATATATATATATATATATATATATATATATATATATATATATATATATGTATTAACGTAAATTTTACGTGCAAAAAAATCAATCGTGTTTATATACAGGGTGAATTTTTAGTAACGACGTGGGGTAAAAAGGAAATCCAAGTTTTCATTTGATCGAATAAAAACGAATTTTTCGACGATTGAATTTCGATAATTTTGTCCTTCGTAATAACAATAAATTACGGATCGATTAGTAAATTTATTCGACAAAAATCGCAGATCGTCAGGTAAACGCGATGTCAACGCTCAAACGTCACCCTGTATATATACATACGTAAGAGTTATATATACATATATATAAGAGGATTGTGTATAGTTATATTGAGTTCATTATACGATACTCGATATATATTCGAAGAAAGATTGGATCGATATCCAATCTTTTTTTGTTGTTTAGCACCATCGACGATCACTTTAATATCGATTACGATGATCAAGCTCGTCGAACGACCAATTGACGGTATCAGAGGCAAACTGACGATTATTGTTACATTATATCTGTATGTATGTATGTATATACACGGTGTCTCGGAAGTACCGGGCTGTTTGATACCCGCGGATCGCCTCGATGTCTTTACAAATTCGCGCGATCGAGTTACGATGATTTTTAAACGAGATCGATGTCCCTTTAAACTTGAAATGCGCGTTGCAAACTTCGATCGTTTCTTCGTTTAAAAATTATTCGTGGCACCGTCGGTTACCCGCCGGTACAGGACGATACGGTACCTACACTTTCGCGACATCCGCAATGTATAAGCGTATTTGTGAAAGCACTATATTATTCGAGTATACGAGCGCGAGGGATTCAAACTTCAAAGTACTAACATACATATTATAAGACGAGAATAACTAAAAGAGAATGATAAGGACACGTGGAACGTGAGTTAGGGCCTGTAACAATTTTTCAAGCTTTTGAAAATTGTAATTGTCAAAATTGCGTGTGTCGCGCGGATGTGCGCGCGCATGTATGTGTGTGTGTGTGTACGTGTGTGTGGATTAGTGTGGATGTGTGTGTGCGTGTAGGTGTGTGAATGTTAACGAAACATATTGCTCAAGCATCAACATCATTTTCAATAATAACGCTCGATCGATCGCTCGGCCATTATTTTCATTCGATACGAATTAAAATGATCATTTCGATCGATTTTGCCACATTTTTATTTGTCGATCGACCGACGTAACGGAATATTATTATTTTTATTACGAAAAGAATAATCTCGTTTACTCGTGGTAAATAAGTTCGACACGAAATAATTCAAAACGCAATTGCAAATTAATAGAAAATAATTGGTTCGACTCGGTTATTGCGAAACGAATTTCTTTAAAGCGATTTCTTTTTTCTACAGCCCTACGATTAATTTACACGCAAAGATTCGATCGTCGTTAATTTTTGTCCTAATCGTCGGTGTCTCTCCGTCGATCCTGACTCTCTCGTACATTTACCAATCACCGAATTCGAACGACCCCCTCGGACCTTCTAGCGACAAAAAGTCACGACGTAGAAAAACAAACAAAAAAGAACTAGTGTTATGTGTAAAATGAGTGTGATGGTATGAAAGAATGAAAAAATAAAGTATTAAACGGAACTGAGAACGATGAGTTAAAGTGACGCGGCGAGACGCGTACAAGTGATGCTAGAACGAAATAACGAACATGACGTAGACACGTGTTAGTGTTGTGTACAAAAAAAAAGAAAAGAAAAACAAAAATAAGCTGTATTACTACTCGTACGAACGGGAATTTTCCGAAAAACAACAAAAAAAATGTATTATTTCTACGACGAGGTTTTAGGGGTTAATAACGAAACTAACTTTTGAACCGCATCCCCCCCCCCCCCTACCTTCTCCCCTTTAACCATGGTCGCGTACCTCACGAATTTAATTGTACATGTGTAATTTCCTTTCTGTAAATTCTTATTTCCCTCCTTTACCCATCGTTCCTCGAGGTTCGAAAACATTTTGGTCCCAAAAATCCATTCGCACACTCTAAGAATAAAGTCTCAGGACAAATACCGACGTACTTCCTCCTCACTCTCTCTCTCTCTCTCGCTCTCTCGCTCTTTAATCGCCCCCTCCCCCTCTCTCTCCCAGCCCAAGCCTTGTCTCACTCTCTCTGCGCGTCACACGCGCTCCCTTCAACTTTCGTTTCGTGCGTATATTTTACGCATTCTTGTATATAATGTTTTAATCTTGTAAATAAATTATATCCGTACATATGAAAAACGCAAGTCGTCAATTTCTTCAAAGAGTCGCACTTATTTTTCATTTTTTTTGTTCATGGAAACGAAGAAGAAGAGGGAATTTCGAAAAATCATCATTTTTGTCGAAGAAAATGCAACGAGGCGTCGATGATCGATCAGGTGAGTTTCGATTATGGATTTTATAATTGTAATATAACGAAAAATTATACGACGATATCGTAAGTAATTTAAATCGTGAAAAACTCCTCGCGAACTCCTTCCTTTCGTTTGGTCACGTCTCTCGAGCGTTTCGTAATTGCGAAAAAATCAATTAACACACGGTACCGAAAGTTTTTTACCATTTATTAGTGAAAATTAAATATACCTCCGAGAGAAGACGAGAGAGAGAGAGAACGATGTAAAAAAAGATTGCGTACGTACCGCGACGCGTGCCCACGACCGTTCTCGTTTCGCCCACGTATAATTTCGTGCGCAATCAACTCACACTCCGATACGTTTTATTAATTTTTCATCGCGCAAATTTTGTTTTCTGTCTACCTCTCTCTTGCTGTCTCGTGGGTAAACTCGTGCTGCAGTTGGTATAAAATTGTTTTTTTTTTTTTTCTAAAAACAAATAAATAAATAAATTACAGCACTTTTCATCAGTGCAGCCCCCGAATCATGCGATATACGGTCGGGTGTGTATGAAATATTACGAGCGACGAAAACTCTCGCGTCGTGTAGCCGCATAGCGGCGCGACCGTAATGTTTGAAGAGCGTTGAACGATCTCATTAAAATCCCTCGAGTGTATACAAAATTTTTAGTGAAATACATTTCCGCAATATATTTTTTTCATTCGTGTTCCTCCCACATTCTTCCGTACCGCCTTCGTCGTTTGCTCGAGAGCATACCGGTGAAAAAAAATGGCAGAGTTCCATTACTTCACGTACCTTGCTCGTTATGGAGTATAAATATCTATATATATAATAAACGTGCGATAATAGCATCGGGGTTGCGGTACGAACGATTAGAGTTCAGGATTTCGTGAGTAAGGGGCTGCTGAGTGTGCAGGTCGGAAAGATCGTTAAATATCTATAAGAAAAAGTTCAAGACAATTTCAGTAGCCCAAACCCATCGAATATTGATCTATCTCACTCTCGTTCTCGCCCAAACATCCCATATAACGACAGCAAGTTCTTCAACCGGACCACGCTATATATGTATATATACCAAAACCAGGATGTATATGGGGCATTCTACGTCAAATCGACCACTTTTGAACCCGACCCCTATTAATTTTGCTGTAATTTTTATTTGTCATAGTACCCCACTAAAAACATTTTTATTATATTAAGTTAAATGTATTTTATCGTCAAAAAAATGTTAGGTTACGAAAAAATTATAAACAAAAATCTGCCCACTATAAATCTTACGGCATTAAACTAAGAATAAATTAAAGCTTTCAAAGAAAACAAAATCACAATTCAAAAATGGCGGTCTTCGAAAAATTGATG
This sequence comes from Netelia inedita, assembly GCA_964017225.1. Lineage (NCBI taxonomy): Eukaryota > Metazoa > Arthropoda > Insecta > Hymenoptera > Ichneumonidae > Netelia > Netelia inedita. Next base: position 11,982,515 of record OZ024922.1, read on the forward strand.
GTTTTCTCTGAAAAATTCTCTAAAAAATATAACTTTGAGTATTTGTTTTGTGTTTTTTTCCGAAGAGCGCGGCTAGAAGCGAAAAATTTGAAAAAAAGTCTCGATTAAGCAATCTTTGAAAAAAATTATGAGCGTTTGAAAAAAGAGCGCCGTTTTTTTAAATTGATAATTTTTATTCGGTTGGATAACAAAATTTGAAAAAAAATCCAAAAATGTTTTTAGGTGGGTGGTATAACCCATCGGGTTCATAAGTCGTCGATTTGCGGTGGAATGCCCCATATATATACGTATACATCATAGTTCATTATATATATATATATATATGGACTTCCATCTTTTTCTTTCGCTCACTCATACTTCTAGAGATTTTCACCGTCGAGGCTCTGCAAAGTATGCGTGCGAGATGCTTCCCATTTACCCTGCTCCTGAATTACAATGCTGTGCGCTTTCGTAAAACGAAGTCTTAAACTCGAAGTGCTGTTTGCCCGGCGCATAAATAAGTGGAATGCCCGGAGCCAGTGCGAAAGATCGTGGAGGGGCAGGGGCACATGGGAAAAGTTGAACATCGCAAAGAAAGCCAAGTACGAGAATGAAAAGACGGTAAGAATATAAACAAATAAAAATGGCGACGAGAAACAGGTAGAATTACAGAATACATTTCGATAGTAAATAAAGCAGTGTTTTGCGTTAAAAAGTTGAAAACGTATAGATAGAACTTTTACAGACGGTTGAGTCTTATTCGGACATTTTCCGTTCATTGGCTGGTATTACCGTTCTTTATGATAAAATAAACTTGTTAATTTTTCTTTTCTATGCCCGTTTTTTCTGAATTTTAATATGGACTTGTTATTATTAGAAATTGTTTGATGTTACCATTATGTTACAAAAATAAGAAATTTAATTAAATACTCATCACAATAAACTTTTCCATTATTCACCAAAGTCTTTTTGGACAAAAAAATATGTTAAACCTCGTCAATTGTCGATGATGCATATTCGTAACTTAATTTGCGAAAAACGCCCGTACAATACGAATATCATTTTTATAATCCCATTTTGCTACAATTTGTTGGTCAAAAGATCGAAGAATTGAATTTTCAAATTGCAATAAAACGAAATTAGAAATATGATAATCGTACTGTACGGGAAATTTTTGCTCCAGCAACGGCCCAATAACATGTTTATGGACGTGAAGAAATTTCGAACTTCCCTTCGACCCTGATGTCTATGTTCACCTTCGAGAAGTTGCCGTCATTAAGTTAGATTTTTCTGTTTTCCACTATAATTTGTTGTACCAGTATATTTTATTTGTTTAAAAAGCAATGTATTTTTTCATTTTTCATTTCCAAATTCTTAGCATTTAAAATTATTTACAACGAAATTATCTGTTGCGGTATAAATATGGGTCACTATATAGTCAAGACGCTACGGTATTATATGGACGTTTGTCAATTCGAGAGTGATGTATGCTTCGTTTATTAGAACCGGTAGATAAACGTCTGTAATATCATCGATGAGCTGTTTAGAATACATGTTCCAGTTACCGACAACGTAAATAAGATACCACATCTCATAAGTATCTTTGTAGAAATGATGTGATATGTATGTATATGTTATATTGTTATTACTTGTTTCTCTTAAATGTTGGTATCACAAATAGACATCGTTGCAAACGATTGGTAAATTTATTTTTACTCTATGAAGAAGGCGTCAATCAAGGTCGGGTGACCACAACTTAATCTTAAATATAGGTACTGATCAGTCTTAATATATACTGAGAGAGGCAGATCATTAATTATACAACAACCTGGATTTATGTGTAACGCCATCCATCAATATCAAATGAGGAAAGCAATAAACTAATTCACATTTCGACGAAAAATTATTTTCGGGTAAAAAACATTATTTGCACAGACGGTTGTAAATTTCCACTTTTTCAGACTCGCATCCCGACAAAAAAGGCAATAATTCATTTCCACCGGATATACCGTGTTTCATTCATTTTATATTTCTTTGCATTTTTCTTCCGAAACCCGCTCAGTCAACCGGATAAGCTTCGAATCGCATGTGCAGCAGATTTTTGGTCGCGCTCGATACGTTTTTCGATCGACAAAATGGGCCGGCTTTTATTCGTGAATTTGCTTCTTTTTTACGTCGTGTGCAGTTTGAACAATGAGGCAAAGGGCTCGTTGATCGAAGATATTGTATACATTTTTGACGATGACGACAGCGAGGAAAGCTTTGAGGATACGTCATCGTTGGATAACGAAATGATTACGCTCTTGGAAAGCATCGAACGTCGACAACGGGAAAAGCTATCGGAGGCTGATGCCATTTCGCGTCGCGGTCAGCAACCCCATCAGCGACAGGACCACGGGGATTATCCGATCAACATTTACGAATGGGTGTTATCGGGCAAAGTGATCGACGAGGTTCTCGACGCAGGAGCCGATTGCGACGATGATTCCGGTATATTTGATTTCCTGGACTCGAGTGAGGAGGAAATTGATTCGAACGACAATACTGGCCAAGGTTCGTATGATAAAAGAGAATTTCTTTTTTATTATCTCATTTTCATATAAAATTGAAATGTCAGAAGTTGTGAAGAAAGGAGAACATGGAGATCTAGGAGCGAAAATACCTCAAAAATAGGATCGACGAAAAAATGAACTCTGAGATATCTGGGCTTTCTTCCGACGTAAATTAAAGCTTTGAGAAAAATAAGTTGGCTTTGAAATTAAAAAAAATATTTTTTCACTTTCGACGAAAACAAAACATAAAATTTTATCGTTTTTAATTCGATCCTGTTTCCTGTATTTCAGAAAATACTTCTCAACCAATTGATAATGTTACCACGTCTAAGCCATCGACCCACGCAACGAAAAAAAGTCGGTCCACTACAAAAGATCCTCAAGTTTCAACAACAACCGCGACATCCATGACGTCCCATAAGACAGTTTTGCCACCGGCAAAAAAGAATACGAACGCTATAAAAAGTAATCATGTCTTCAGATTCCGAGGAAAAAACCTCTAATTTTATCGTTGCAAGTTCCATCACATTTTTTTTATTTCAGAAAATACTCATAAACCAATTGTTAATGTTACTTCATCTAATCCATTAACCGGTGCAACACCGGAAAATGGATCCACTACCAAAGTTTCTCAAATTTCGACAACAACTCCGACATCCATGACAACAGATTGGACGTCTACAGTTTCACCACCGAAAAAAAATGACACAAAAGCGACAGAAAGTAGGCATTTGTTCAAATTGTGGGTAAAAAAACCGTAAAATGTTATCCTTGCAAATTCCACAAAACACATCTCCTTGGTTTCAGAAAATACATCTCAGACAATTGGTAATGTTACCACTTCTACTCCATTGACTCATACAACAACGGAAAATGAATCCACTACCAAAGTTTCTCAAATCTCGACAACAATCCCGACAACTGTGACGACTGATTGGACTTCTACAGTTTCACCATCGGAAAAAAAGAACACAAAAGAGACAGAAAGTAAGCACTTGTTCAAAATATGGGTAAAAAAACGTCAAATCTTATCCCACCATATTTCCTCGATTTCAGAAAATACTTCTCATCCAATTGGTAATGTTACCACTACTACTCCATTGACCCATGCAACAACGGAAAATGAATCCACTACCAAAGTTTCTCGGATTTCAACGACAACCCCGACAACTCTGACAACTGATTGGGCGTCTACAGTTTCAACACCGGAAAAAAATGACACAAATGCGACAGAAAGTAAGCATTTGTTCAAATTGTAGGTAAAACCCCGTAAAATATTATCCTCGCAAATTTCACAACACATTTCCTTGGTTTCAGAAAATACATCTCAGCAAATTGGTAATGTTACCACTTCTACTCCATTGCCTCATACAACAACGGAAAATGAATCCACTACCAAAGTTTCTCGAATTTCGACAACAACCCCGACAACTGTGACGACTAATTGGCCGTCTACAGTTTCAACACCGGAAAAAAATGACACAAATGCGACAGAAAGTAAGCATTTATTCAAATTGTAGGTAAAACCCCGTAAAATCTTATCTTCGCAAATTTTACAACACATTTCCTCGGTTTCAGAAAATACATCTCAACAAATTGGTAATGTTACCACTTCTATTTCATTGACTCATAAAACAACGGAAAATGAATCCACTACCAAAGTTTCTCAAATTTCGACCCCAACCCCGATTACTGTGACGACTGATTGGACGTCTACAGTTTCACCATCGGGAAATAACGGCACGAATGCGGACGAAGGTAAGCATGTCTTCATATTTCGGGAAAAACAATCTAGAATTTTATCGTATATTCCATCACCATTCCTCGATTTCCGAAAATACTTCTCAAGCAGTTAGCAATGTTACCACGGCTAATCCATTGATCCATGCAACGACAGACAATGGATCCACTACCAAAGATTCTCAAATTTCCACGACAACCGCGGCATCCGTGACGTCCGCTCAGACGTCTACAGTTTCGCCATCGGAAAAAAACGACGCAAATACGATAAAAAGTAAGCACTGAATTTACAATCGAATGAAACGAGATACTGTGTACCAACTGTAGCAATAAAGGGTACTATCAAATTGAGGTCAAAGAAATGTCGATTGGTTTTACGGATACGTGGACACACACACACACGCACACACACACACACACACACACACGCACACACACACACATATATATATATATATATATGTGTGTGTGTGCATATAAGCTTGATCACGTTCGGAAGAGGAGAATAACGGTCTACGAAACAAATGTACAAAAGCACTCGATGAGCTCTAATTGGCGACCGTTGATTGCCAGAGTGCGAGGATCATATATATATATATATATATTTGTGTGTGTATGTAGATGTAGAATGAATTTCGATAGAGAGTCGGTCAATGCATATGATATATATAGACATCAATAATCATTCCCGAATAGCAGTTGTGAGAAGCACAGTAACGGTGCGATGAGGAATACACAGCGTGATAAAATTGCGATCACGAGCACACACATTGACCGATCAAAGTAATTCTTCGGAAACAACGAGATGAAATTACTCGAGCCCCAACTACATACACGAGCACTTTATATTTTTCGAGCGAATGAAAGCGCGATAATAGCGCGCGGGATGATACAAAAAATACCACGATGGCTCATTTTTAAAAATGATTTTTATCATTTTCGAGGCATAACTGGAATCCGGCCATGTCACCTCGAGTTGAAATATTTTGCAAGAGGAAAAGGGAAATAGAGTGCGAACGAGCAGGGGGAGCAAAGTGCATGAGAAATTGTTCCATAAATAGGAAAATGTGGGTGTTATGAATCGGGTAATTGATACGTTAATTATACTGACAGTTTCAAATCATCCGTGTCATACATCTCCATTTATTTCGAGACTCTGAAATTCGAGGGATACATTTTTCTTTATGTCACAGGTTATTATGATTAATCCGGATATAACAATTTTTGTTCATAAAAAAAGAAATTCTGAAATTTTTCCCAAGCGAGAGAGAGAGAGAGAGACAGACAGACAGACAGATGAATAAAAATTCATGATAATAAGTTAAATTCATCGTCGACTGAAAATTCAGTGTGTGCAACAATTATATCGTCCACCCGTGTACGCTCAATTCACAGATATATACGGGGCAACGTGGACATCACTGTCATTTTATGGCTCGCATCAATTCGCCATTAACCCGATTAACGGTGGAAAAGATAAATCAATGGTGCGCGGATTCGCAACCGGTGGACGGATCGAGCGATAAATCAAACCGCATTGGACTATTCGCGATAGCCTGCGGTTGATTAATTACCTGTAGATATGTATATATACCTGTATCTATAAGTTTCCCGATTTTATTTCTATCGACTAGTGCGTAATCGCGACGAGTGGACGTTCCATATGTTCGTCGTGTGACAATTTGCAAAGATTCGATTCTCTAAACGAACATTTTTATTTCATAATGGACGCCACATTGATATTTTGAAACGATCGATGTATGTAGAACGATTCAATCTGTAACTGAAATTGCCATCGGTTTGCCGGCTGTGTCAAGAATCATATTAACATTATTATTTTTAAAAAATCACGTTTAATCCTTCATTCTATCATTTGTGTTAAAATTTTTTTTCAAATGAAACTCAAAGATATTTTTGAAAAAATGATAAAAGAATGTTTTGTAAAAACGGATAATTCGTACGGTTTTTTTTTCTATTTATATTTTTATTTCGTATAATTGTTTCGAATCATTGTTCTTTCAAAGAGCGTACCATATCGTGGCTGTGCAATGTATCAAAAGGGCGCGAAGAAAATAATGTTCGAGGATAATCGGTCGATTAACGTTCGTGCATCGATCAAGCACGTGAGATGAGTTGAGGGTCTTGGGAAAAGAGGGGCGCGCAGAGAGTTGCGCAAAATGTATATGTGCCGATACACGCTTAAGGATAATAAATATTGATTGCACCGTGAGGAGAGATACGTTGGGTGTAAGGACAGGGGCGAGAGATTAGGGTCGAGAAATTTTAGTCCCTGGAGTATAGAGAAAGGGAGAAAGGCAGAAAGAGAGAGCTAGAGAGAGAAAGAGCGAGAGCGAGGGAGAGAGAAAGAGAGAGAGAGAAAGCGAGAGCGTAAGAGAGAGAAATCGGGAAAGGGAAATTGAGGAAGAGAGAGAGAGAGAAAGAGCGAAAGAGGAGAGAGACAGGTCAAGCTGATCGGGGAAAGCTCGTCGTTCTCGTTCACCAAAGACCATAGACCCCCCCCCCCCCCGCCCCCCGCCGCAACTGTTTAAGTAAGACAAACGATTCTACGTTATAATGTTTCCCGTGCGGCGAGAAACACACGCTTCCTGCCGTTTCTCTCGTCGGATGAGCGAAAATAAAGAAGAGGATGAGATGGAGGGAAGAGAAGGGGGGAGGGGAGTAGAGCGTGGAAACGGAGAGCTCACCGTGACACTCGGGGGAGCAAAATACACACGAATCGACCGCATCATCACTGACGACGACGACGAATCTTCCCCTCGGAAATCCAGCTCGTCTGTCAGCTATAACTATATATCATTTACTCGGAAAATTATCTCGGAGAGATTAGATTACGTTGAAGATTGGAGGGCCTTGGAGAAATCACCGCTAATGGACTTCTCGTCACGATATTGGTCAACTTATATTACCACCGGTTTATTCGTCAATATTTGTCGACCACGCGTGGAAAGAGGCGTCCGAGTTTCCTCGACGATCGTCGATAAAACAAAATCGAGGCATTTCTATTCAAAGATTTTGACCGAGGTAAAAAATGCCTCGAGTCGAGAGAATTTGTAATTATTGAGTTGATTAAAGGAGCTGCTGCGAAACACACAAATTCTCGCGTGAAATTAATTAAAGTTTCAATTATAGAATCGATGATTTCTTTCAATGTATTATAGTTGTACGGATTTGAAGGTGCCAATATTCTCTGAGCACGTCACCGTGAGGGAATAAGCTTTTATCAAGAAATATCCTTACAGGTAGACCTGAAACAGTTTCCGCTCGAAAGGAAACTGCGGATACACTTTGGGAAATAATCCGCCCAAGAGCTTTAAGCCGCTTGTGGGATTATCTCGTGCCCCGAGCTACTAATTAACGGAATTAGAGGATGGCTGAAGCGTTGGCTGCAATACGGTACGTGCAGTGTTCACTTGCGCGAAACACTCGGCTCTCCCACTTTTCTGATAATTCAGAAAAAATATGTATCGTTATATATACGGCCGGATCTATTATTATATTTGGATTCATGGAGATTCGTTCAAATTTGGGCTTGTTTGAATTTATTTGGGACAGAGCCATACGAATTGATATAACAATGTTCCGGAGCACCATACCCTCGGAAAGATTCTGATGGTTCGCCAGAAATCCGCCAGGTGGCTTCTAACACAGCACACTCTCACCTCAGAATACACACTGCTCAAGACGCCATATTGCACACTGCGACCGCTTCGAAAATGCAATTCGTAAATTCTCGGGCACGGGACATCTGATCGGAACGAAATTCGTCTCAACCAACCCAGAATTGTGGCAAGAAGTGGCTCTGCTACATTTCATTCCGATCGGTTACGCCGTACCGTAAAATTTACGAATCGCGTTTTGGAAGCTACATCTCCCGTACACAAACCAAACATAACCTGTAACGATGTTCCTTTAACGCTATAAAAGCTTCCACATTTTCGACCTCTCGCATCCTTTTTCCAATCCACATAAATCACGAAATACACAAAAGCTCGAAGTACGACTTTAGCTCGGTTATTTTTAGAGGTATGGCTCGTGGTTTTGAGGAAAAGCTATATTCTTTTCGAACTCTTTTCTTTTGGTAAGAGAAAAATAATGATTTCAAATCCTGATGCTTTTTTTTTAATGTTCGCATACAATTCGATTTAAGAAAAAGATCGAAACATGTCATATGCGTACAATATAACTTTTCTAACACACGAACAATTCACGTATATGATGTAAGTCCCTCATACATACGCTCTTATATGAGCCTTGCATTTTATACATATGTGTGAGGGAGATGTCCAGTTTAATGTCTTTCGTCGGAAGTCATACCGTTCATATTTAAAGTAAAAAATTCAATTTTATGTCGACTACAATGTAAAGTGGAAATCTCGAAGTGCAATTTCCTTTTTTATTATATGGTATTCCCTAATATTGTGTGCGCTGTATATTTAATTTATAATATACACACACATCTTGGATAAGGCTCATGACTTCCGCGTGTACGTTGCATGTAAGTTTTTTTTTCATGTGGGAGGAAACACTCGAGTGTGCATCGTTGCACATCTTTATATGGCGTATATACACCGAATGGCAATAGACGCTATTTTGTGGCATATACAATGGTCTACGACGTATATATTATTATATATACACGTAATACCGTATGTGCATCAGCTTCCGATCGATGGATAAGATTTCCAGTTCTATTGCCAAGAGTATACTTACTTTTTTTGTACCCGACGCTGTTTCTCAAACTCCCGGGGCATTCATGGCCGATAAGACTCACAACTACCGAATACCGTATACTCATATATAAGTATATATACATATGCATTCCATGTATATAATACATACAATCGTGGACTGCCTTCGCGATTTTTCCTCGTATGTACATTGAACGAGGGTGAGCGAGGATGGAATGAAGCAAGTGAAATGGGAATAACGACCGAGAAAGGAAGGGAGCGAGAGAACATCAGAGGAAAACGACAACTCGCTCGTGCACCTCGATCGATTGGCATATTCAACTTGTTTATTCTTTAGACCTGTACGCATACATAACATATGTATATATATATATATATATATATATACTTTTACGTTACAAATTCGTTTTTTTTATTTCGATCGTTTCGAAAGTTCGCAAAGAACTCGCTTTCCGTCGGCGTGATTGTTTACGAATCGTGAATAGCAATTCACTTTTTATTCCACACCTCATATAAAAAGCGTTGTTTATGCGAACAATCGTTTCTTCTTCTCTTCGCGATATTCGCCCCGTAACGCTTGAAAAACTCGAAATAGTGGGATAATGATATTTCGAAACAATTTCCTCGTGTAACGTTCGCAGCTTGGACAAAGATATGCCAGATTATGAATTTTAATAATACTAATTTGAAAAATTTTTAACTTTCAGAATTTCATGAAATTTTTCATTCGTGAACAAATTCTTGCACCGCTTTATCCGGAATTAGATTTCTTGAGCTCGATGAAAAAATAAAAAATCAACGTAATGCCGCTATTGTTTTCCCATTACTGCCTATTATAAAAATATTTTCCTCGGCGAGTAGAGGCAACATTTTCAAAGCCATTTGCTCGCGTCGCTAACTCCGTGGCTAAATCTTAATCACAAGGAACCAATGTACAAAATTGATCCGATTTCTTTTTTTCTTCCACATTTTCATCCAACAAACAACTTGGTCGAATGATAATGCTTTTACCCAATGTTTAATTCCTAAATCGGTAAATTATCCGGGTCTCTACTGTCGAATATCCCCTGTCACCTTACAGCCCAACTTTCCATCACATACTTACAGTTACCACGTATTCTGGCTTATCCACGATCAATGATAATTTCATGCGAGATGTTGCTCCCGCGAATGTTTCCGTCAGGCAATTTTTCGTATGCGTCTCGCGTCACACGATAACTTTATAGCTCTCTGGCGTTTCGTTGAAACGGGAGCTCATTCGTTATATGCAGAATTTACAAATGCACAGATATTTTATCTCGAACGACGATACTCGAAAAAGAGAGAGTGCGAGTAACAACGATGCCATGCTCATTACAAGGATTAATACGATACTCTTGTTATTGTAATGAGCCCTACTTTCATTCCAATTTATCCGTTTGTTCTCGCATACCTCACATTTACTCCGTTTACTCGCAAAACGTGCAAACGCACATCAACCCCCACCCCTTACCCCTGCGCCGTCGCTCTTCGTTACCCCCATTTGGCGCTTATGCATGCGCGCACGCGAGGTATCATTCGCGTAAAGAAAAATCTACAAGTACGTCCGATACGTACGATACAACGAGGCTCGTATACAACCGCCGAAAATTGATGATGCAAACGAGTGACCACTAATCTGCGATCGTACAGTTAACCGGGATTTTTGTGGTCGTACGGATGGCCAAGTAATTGCAGTAATAAATTTTCTCTCTCAACTCGGGTGAAAATCGAGCTATGCTTCGCTTGTCTCTGATACGTATAGTACGTACACGTAGGTAACAAGAGTCGACTATACGAGCTGTATATGTATATGAAGTGAACATAGCTATAGATTTTCTACAAGCGCGAATACAGCTATAAAGCTATACATAGATATAGATGTATACGTACATGGAAGCGCTAAATCCATTTGGAGGCAAGGCGGAGCGTCGTGTCGGTCCGGTTTGGCACGATCTGGAAATGAACAGGGAGCTTGCGAACGCGCGATACAGAGAGGGAGAGACAGCGAGGTACGAAAATGCTAACGGTGCTGCCACCACGTTTTACTTTCCGAAAACGTTCGTGTTTTCGTTTCGTGCGACATGGCCGAGTAGGGGGAGTAAGGTGAAGAGGACGGTGGTCAAGCTGGGCTTCACCCTCTACTCCTCCCTTTAACTCCTTCGAGCTCGCTCTCTCTCCCTCTCTCTGGGGTCCTCGGTCATCATATCGCGGGTTAAAACGAGGTCGTCGAACGCCCGCGGGCTTCTCCCACGAAATTGTTCATTCCCTTCCCCCAATTCCCTTTCCTCTGCCCCTACGCCATAGCGTTGTCATCTCCTTTAGTACACGCGCATATGTTTGTGTACATTTGTATACGTGTATGTTGATCCTAGGGGTACGCTCCTACATAGTAAATGTACAAACATTATCTGATACTGCGTGTTTTGTGTGTATAGAGCTCGTACATACACGAAAGTTGGATATATATGTATTCGTAAGTAAATACATATATGGTTATAGGTGTGATGACACGTAAATTTACACGTGTGCACTATCGGGCGATTTACACGGAGGAAACAAAATAAACTTGATTTGCCCAACGGTTTTCCATTACCGACGGTCCCTACATCACGCGACACCCTTCCTGCCGATAATCTCTGATAAATGTATGTATATATATACATATATATTTTCAATGTATCTGTTTTTCGGTGTTTCCTCGATAATTCGTTATTTACCGAATAATTAATAACGATTTGTTAATTTAAGGCTGTACGAGAGTGGATTGTGCGGGCATAGTGTACGTGAAAAAGCCTCGGACCATTGTTCATATTGTCGTTCGTCACACTAGAATGTTAATGAACGTATGGATTAGGAGTGTTCTGCGTAATTGATCACTCGATACAATATTCTCCTCTCTCGTTCTCTCGTGATCGCTGTTACATGGCTTGTATTTCAAATGCCTCGGGGTGGCAGGATATTAGGTGAGAGAACGAAGTTCGAAATTAACCGACTAGTCTGCGATTATCGCACGATATAACCTTACCATGTAAGCTTGGGCCAATATTGTTCGTGGCGAATATATTTATACGAATAGGTCGAAAAATATCCACTACATTTGAGCTACTCCTCACCGTAAATAAATTTTAAGGGCAAGGGAGTGTCGATGGAGAAAATCGCCTTTGTATGTATGCTTATATACGAGCCTATCTGAGCCTCGAAGCGTTCATATCTCTAAGAGACAAAGTCGACCCAGGTGTACCTACATTTAACTGTGACAGGCTTGCGAACCAAACGATATTATGCAATCAAGCGAGCATTTTGCAAGACTATAATATTTTGAAAGGCTAAATTCATTTTCATGTGTAGAGAAGTCTTTCAAGGACCAGCAATACAGTTTAAAACAAAACAGTTTCTGCAATATTTTCCCCTGAAGTTTGCCCCGAAATACGGACTTACCCAATTAAGGCGCATAAAGTCTGTAAAATCGATCACGAAACCATGATTTTCTTGTTGTACGGGAAATTTACCATCGACATAGGCTCTTAAAGCTTGAGAAAGGATTAAAGTTCACTGAAATTTTAATCGTTTCCCACCCTGACCCAATGCGAATATCACCATTATAATCTCGTTATATTGCAATTTACAGAAATATTAAGTATTTCGACGTTTTCACGGACAATTTGCGAACAATTGTCGTGCCAATGCCGGCATTTGCCGTTGTCGTTACGTGACGGTCCGTGGCGTATAGTCCGAAGCAACCTCAAGGCAGGATCCTGCTTTAGGAGGCCTAAAAGAAGCCTTTTTGGGGAATTTTTTTAGGGCAGAAAAAAATAAGCATGTCTAGCAAACTTTTGAGAATATTTTAATGCATATTTGAACATGATAAACAAAATTTTTTTGGAGATAAATATCTAAATGCAGTTGATTTTTACGAACATTCGTTCAGCACTTTGCAAGTGCAGTCTCCAATCGGCGTACAAGATGGAGCTCGCAATTTTCGTCTCAAACAAAAAACCAAAGAAAATTTTAATTTTCATATATCTTTCTTCTATTTGAACTACGAAAAACCTAAAAAATTGTGAAACTAAAATTTTTTCGCAAGTTTGAAAAAAAAATCATTACAACTTGTTAAAAAAGTTGTTTAGATTTTTTTTTTCGTAAATCTTTTTAGTTCAAATAGAAGTGTATACAAAACTAAAGCTAACAAGCCTTGGTTCGTTTTGATTGTTCGTCTAGTTTTTTTGCAATCATGCACGCCCGTTTAGAAAAATCGTAAAAACGAAAACACGAGAAAACGCGCACTGCAGCTGCCCGAGCGCTCGTATACCTGCTCTGCGCCCCACCACGTGTCGTACTGTATCTTCGAAAATACTGTGAATTAGCTTCTACAACTTTACATACATATTCTTAGATATACTAGGAATAGATTTAAGCAATAAAAAAATAGATTTTTTTATGCTTCTAAAGCAGGCTCCTGCCTTAATACGGTCGCTCCGATCTCGGAACATTCGAGCCACGCGTACGGGCCACGAATATAGACACATGTCATTATTGCACAATCTACCTTGTCAGTCACGAAAACACCCGAACGTCGTGTACAGACCGCCAGATACATGTATGTTCCCTTCACCATATATATAACTACGATAGCTTGCGGCCAACTTAACGCGGGTACAAAAAAGTTCACCCTTTGGCCGTTCAGATGTCGCACAACGAATTCTCGTGGTTTCAACTTTTGTCTAATCTCTGATCTAGTTACAAATTTCAAATTTTCTGTTGCTGGACAGCTTTTCCTACCCCTTTCCGCTTCAATTTCCTTTCTCATTACGCATTTTGTGCTTTACTGAATTCATAAAAACGTGTTAAAAAAATGACTATAAAGAAATTCTTGCATAGTTAGTCGGTGAGAAACCAGTAAAGGATAATATTTTACATATTTTTATTTCACTGTCGAGACAATGAAAAATCATTTTTCAAAATTTTTACGAAAGGTCGTATATGAGCTACCGGCTGTACATAACAGATATAGATTGACTCATCGAATAATCTACCGGGAAGTATCTGACGTGAACAAAATTTAAAGAAAAGAACATATACAGCGATATCGCAAGCTTTATCGCCAGACAAAATAACATTTGTCTTTTTTTAATTATTTTGTTTCTTGATGCAATGTATACACAAGAATGACGTTGCGATGAGCGTTTACGTTAACGCGAGACAGATAAGAAGAGAAAGAGAGAGAGACAGGGATAAGCGAGTTAGCGGCGAAGAAATTGAGATTTTATCTTCGCGCTGTATAACCGAAAAAAAAACACGATGAGGCGACAAGATTAGAAAGTTAGTACAGCTGTGAATGTATGTACTCACCGGTTTTCCCGTGGCAAAGACGTTCTTAAATGAGATTCTATACACTGGCCGGTAAACGGTACGACTAATGTTATCAATTCTCTTCGTTATTTTCGTTCGCCCGAATATTATACCTTTTCCGTTGCTGTTTCTCACCGTGGGTACACCAAGAACTGTCGTGTATATGTATTAACCTCCCAAGCATCGCACTCTTATCACAATCCGTTCGCATAGCGCGCCTTCTTTCTCAAAAGCGCCATGAATGCATAGAATTTAAGAACAAACGTCTCGTTCCAATGTACATACTCGTACATTGAAATTCTGGCATACCAAGACTTAATGCTTTAATCACAAAACTTAAAAAGAAAACATCTCTTTCGCTTTCTTTCGTTCGGTACGCGCGTCTTCTTCGTGTTAAAATTTGCCCACGATCGCTCGGTAAAAAGTAGCAGTAGCGACATCTGTGAGCGACGAAAGGTGACTACAACGCGCGCATGCGCTCTACCGATCGTGCCATTAGAGAAGATCGCGACACGTGCGGGCTCGCAAGGAGCTTCCGTAGTCACGCGTGCAGCTAGCCAGAGTATCGGTAGATAGAAGAATTCTCCGGCGCGGCAGAGAGAGATTGAAGCTTCGGCAAATAACAGTGTTGGCGGGAGCAGTGGGTTATTCCGTTCAATTCCATCTCGTCTATCGCCGATCGTTGATTCTCAACAGTCTCCCGTGCGAAAAGAAGATATCTCGAGCGAGGCATTGACACCACGACTTTGGTAAGTACTTTGAAAATTACCGCGATACAATAGTATGGCAGGACTTTCGATGTATAAAATAGGAGTGAAAAATTAAAAAAAAAAACAATTATTCATCGCCGGAGCAAGACAATGACGAAAGATCGTAATCGGCAGCACGCGTGGCATTATTTGTATTTTTTCATCGCGATCTTTATCTCGGTCTAACCGATCTCTAATCTCGTATCGCGTCGGTTGATAATTATACGCTGCAACCTTTTTTTCCCTAAAATTCGCATTTCTTGTACATTTCTCGTCGTATATAACGCCATATCGTTTGCATTTTTTGTTCCCATGATGGAGAAATCCGTAGACAAGAGTATCAAAAAAATAATAATAATAACGTAAATAAAAGAAGAAGAAAAATGAATATAAATATGCTGCAGCTTTTGTCTCTCGCGCAACGGCGATATTAGTATCTAGGAAACGATCGGTATCACTCTCTCTCTCTCTCTCTCTCTCTCTCTCTCTCGTATACATTCGTTTGTGACCTCAATTGGATACAAAAAAAATCGATGTAACGATTATTACCGAGGACGCGGCGTTTTCCGTGCGCAATCAAACACGCGAAACATTTTCACAGTTACTTTTCGTTATCTCTCGATTCGCCCGAGTCGTCGTACCCGAATAGCGAATTGTTTGATCTTCGACGCGTGAAAAAAAAATCTCGCTACGTTTGCTCGAAGCAAATATGCCAAGGGAATGAAAAAAAAGTTTCAAATTTTGTTTTTCTCTTCATTCTGTACGAAATTTCGCGACGAATGAGAAGCGATATATAGAAAAGCAATCTTTCGTGGCGAGAAAGTAAGGTGAAATAATTTTGTCAAGATATTATTGGCATATATTCATCCGGATGAAAATAATATATATCCAACATATACAACATCAGCCAGCTTGGCCCGAATGTAAATAACGTTTCGCTCTTCGTCCGATCGTCCTGACCTTTTTGTTTTTGTGTACGTTGGCACAGGAAGGCAGAATTCCCTGTCAAGGTGATCTCCATTGTATGAACTCGCAACGACTCTTTCCACGTCGCTTTTCATATTAGCTTCGAGGCGATTCTACCGACCATAAATACGAAAATATTCTATCCTATCTTATTTAATATTCGCGTGTCATTGTAATAATTCTCTGCACGTGATATTGAAATACCATAACGATATTTTCAATTTATCTCAATATTCGAGACGAAACTAACGTTGTAATATCCGTCGCAATAAACATATTCAATATTAAAGAATAATTATTTTCAACGAATTAATATCGTTTCACTCACAATTAATTGTATCGGTGTGAAAATTAAATTTTTATTTGAAATATTTGCCATAATAAATATTTCATGTACAACACAATAATTACTTCTTAAAAATTCATATAATTTTATTCGTAATTAATATTGTCGTATGAAATTTATAATATTTTATTAAATTATACGTATTGTTACTTTATTAAAATTATATTCTTACAATTACGAGAATCTCATCGTATGATAATTAGGACAATTAATTATTTCATAGAATTAAATTTATATTTTAATAAAAGTCGAATATTTTCATTCAGATTAGTCGCCATATTGGTTCATCATGGTATCGTCAACAATGTCAGATAACATCAACGATGCACCATCCATCAAAGTGTCCACCGTTCTGGGAGCTCCGCCAGGAGATTATCGTCTGGTAGGTTGGGACATGGACGCAACGGGTAAAAAAGTCGTCGACGAAATATGCCACATAGCGGTTTACACACCAGGCTGCGAGTATTCTCAGTACGTGATGCCGTTCAAGGATCTAACGCAACCGGCGAAAAAGAGGCATCATATCCACGTCGTGGCGACCGGACGATACCGAGTCTTGAAAAATTGTTACACCAAAAAGGTGAATATCACGCGTGAAAATATGAATTTTTTTCGAAATCCCGTAAACCGACACAATTTTCGTTTTTAATATTTCACTGTCCCTCAGGTATTGAGAACCAAGAGCGAGATCTCGGCTCTGAGAGATTTTCTCGGATGGTTGGAAACGATCAAGGGCGACACGGCGGACGGTGTTATTCTCGTTCATCACGAGCCACGACGAGTCAATCCGGCGATGCTGGTCGAAGCTTTGACCAAGTACAAACTTCTCGAAAGATTCAAACAGACCGTCAAGGGATTCGCCAATGGTTTCGACATAGCAAAAGCCAAATGCGCCGATTCCCTCAAGGCTTTTACCTTGCGAACTCTATCGCGCGTATTTCTTAAAAAAGTAAAAACTGAAGAAAATCTTATTCGCCGTTTGACAAAATATCGATACGAAAGATCAAACGATTTTTACGAATTTTCTTTTTTTATTCTCTTTTTTGCAGGAAGAAGAATTGAGCAGCGCGACTAATCGCGCGCGTCTGGCTCTTCAGGTCGTCGAGCATTTGTGCGTCGGTGAGGAAAATAACAAAGCCGAAGAAGATATTAGCAACGGTGAGAGCCACGCGACGACAAAAGCGACCGTCGAATTTATCAGAGAATTTGTGCAATCGGTCGACGCCGCTGAGGAGGATTGCGCAGGTAAACGAGACACAAGAGAGTCGAATTATCGGCAGATTCGTTCGAATCTTTCGGAGAAATTAGAATTATTTATTATTATGGTTTAATTCGGCGATTATCTTTAATCGACGAGCATTGACATTAATAATGACTCGAGAATATTTTTCACAGCATTAAAAATCGTTCTCGCGAGACAAGATACTCTGCAGCCGATTTTCAGGCCTCTTCTCAGCAACATGGTTCGACGGGAAAGACAGCACGCGACTTCATTGCGCAGATCGCTCGCCGAATCTTCCCTTGATTATCCTCGTTTGCAGGTACGCGAGAATTTTCTTCTCGATACAAACAATCTCATTCTCGTTTTTTTTTCAATCTTTTTCATCGACGACGTTAAATTTCAGCAAGCTTGGACCGAAGGACAACGCGAGGGTCTGGAAAAATTGTTGAAGGAGACTACGATCGAGATCAAAGATAGCGAGGATCTTATCGAGATTCTCGAGTGTCATTTCGATCCGGAAAAAAAGCTACCGTCGCCCTCTTACGAGGAGAAGAAAAATCGGAAAAAGGTCAAGTCCGAGAAAAAGAAAAATGGTAACGTATCGTCGGAGCCTCAGAGTCCGGATACAACTGTTCAATCGCCCGTACAGCCACAGATCGTAATAAAAGTACAAGTCCCGAACGAGGATGATCCGAACGAGTCTTGTTGAGCGAACCTGCGCATTCTTTTACGACCAGTGCCTTATTAATTTTACCAAAAAGAAGGAAAGAAAACGAATCGACCAAATACGCTTCATTAGCGCTTTTCTCATATTAACACGTACGCGATAATTATTATTGATACTATTATTATTAAACAAAAGTTATTATCATTGAAAAGAAAAAGAATCGTCCAGATTCTATTACGATCGGACAGAGAGGAGGCAAGTCCTGGCGACGTCTCCGTTCGCAAAGCAAAGACTCTTTACTAACGAATTATTTCCATTATATTTCCACATGCATTGAATGCTGTTACTATTTTCATTTTTTTTTTGTTTCTGTTTCTTTCGTTTTAATTCTCAAGAGATCGTTAATTTTGTATTAATTAATTTTCTATATATTCGTAAGAAAATGATATTCAACGAGACATTACGGATCTTGCTTGGGAACTGAAAAAGAAGACACCATTAGATAGTCAAATAGACAAAAAAGAAAAAGCAAGGTGACTAAATATTTTGCCAAATTGCGGCCAACGTACGTTTTTTTTATACGACATTGCGGAACGTAAAGCTTTCCAATTCTCGTATATATATATATATATATATATATATAAACATATATAGATAAATATATTTTTTTGCTTTACGATATTATAAAATACACGAAAATCGATCGATCATTATCGATTTTGTTGAGGTATCATAAGAATCGAGACAACGTTTACGACAATATTTGGCGATAGATTTTCTGCATGGGAACAATACTGTCTCTCCAAAATATCGACGTTGCGGTTTCAACGAACTTGTGAAAGAATGAAAAAAAAGAAATGTATGCGCTTAGTTACACTTAGATCTCATTGTATTATCAGAGTGTAATAAAATAACGTTTCACGATACGTTTCGTACGACTTGATCGATTAATTTTGGAGTAACGAAAAAAAAAAAGAACTTTAGTCACTCTCTCATTGTACAAAACAACGTAGTTAAAACAGAGAAAAATTTGACAACGTTAGATATTTTTTTCTTTTTTTTTTTTTACGAACGAACGAACCGAGTTTCCAACGAGCGAAATCAGTCTTTCAATAAGTGTTTGCTCTTTAAACACCCTGCTTATGTACACTGATATCCATCCATCGGAAATTCACTAATCCGCCTATAAGTAGCGAGCTCGTTAATTCGTCAAGTCATCTTCCTAAAAATCAGTCATTAAACGGTAATGATCCTTTGGATAGCAGTATTTTTATTACGGAGATACATCCGGACGAGCCACGAAGCGCGCATCAAAGTCCACTGGCACGTTGCACAAAGGAACACCGTAACCCTACCAGAATCTCGATGGTATCGAGGTGGGAGAATACGAGAGTTTCGCTCGCGTATAAAGGGTGCGTAGAATCGAGGGATCGAAATTATTCGTTACAGCCGTTTCGAACGATACTCGGATCTCTTCGAACGTACGCGACTCGATCGTCAAGCTCCTCGGACTACCGTCCGTATAAGGTCACAGACGTTCATACCGGTTTTTCGTGTAGTTGCATTTTTATGTATCGGTACGAGCGCAAAAAAAAGAAGCTAAATTCGTTTGCGACCGAGCGCAATAATCGTTTTGTAATCGAGCACAAAGCCTGTTTTGTGATCGTGCTCGAACTCTCGCCAATTGTAAAATAATCGAGCCACAAGCTTGACGAGGAGGAGAGGATATAAAAGAAAATGGGACAGGGACAATTATCGGGAGAGTAAGTAGTCGCGATAAATTCTCAGCGGTGTGACGATGCAACGTTTGTAATTATTAGCGACTGAGACGAGGCACTCGTGTCATCGGAGATAATTATAAGAGTGTGCAAAAAGAACGAATGTAGATACGTCGTTTACTTATTAACGCGAGAATCTTAGAACAGTCTTTCAAAACCCGTTGAAGAAACAAGTCGTATCTAAAGTCGAACAGTCATCTCTTCGCGTTGCATTGAAAATGTTTGTATGAGTTTACCAGTTTTTACGATTTCGTTTATCGCGTTTATTCCGCACTATTTAATATAAGAAATTCCTTTGCTGAAAGGCAAATCTCGGCGCGACCGAGTGTTGAGAAATAGTTGATCGAAGCAAGTGAAAGCGAGAGAAAAATACGAATATTCGTAACGTTGTGATCTTTTTTTTCTTATTCCACTTTACGTTTCTTTCCTCTTTTTTTTTCTTTTCTTTACGAATGACAAAATATTCGATTTTTCCAATCAACGGTAACTAACAAATTTCTTCACCGAAACGAGCACTTCATTGCGTTCAATTCTCGCAAACTTCGTCGCACGATTAGTCGATTCTGCATCGTTTGATTATTGTTATTATTTACGTGATGATGATTCGGCATTTGTTGAATGATTGGATTACGTAAACTTCGTAGAAACAGCGTTCTATAGACTCTCGAGTATTCTCGTACGAATGAGAAACTCAGTTTTCCTTCCAACTTACGAATCATTTTTTTTGTTTTTTTCATCTCCAAATTAAACAACTTAATTTTATGTTCTATTTAACGAAGGGAGCCGATACAAGGAAACGTTCAAGTATGGATCAACGGAATTCCTTACACAGGTTCGTTCCAAAAAATTTGAACTCGACGCTTGTTTATAATTACGATTTGTTTTAATCATCGATCCGGCTCCGGCAAAGTAGATTGTAATTTGCATTAAACAATAAACGTATAGTTAGGCATTTTTTTACAAAACGCAGAGACACGAATCTCCTCGAACGCGTATCACGAGAATTTATCTCCGTAATATAACCGTTGACAGTAAATATTACTTTGATTTTTTTTATATTTTTTTTATTTCCTGTTCTACTACTTATTCCCCAATTATTCAACGATGCGCGAAATGATTACGCGATGGAAGATAATGTTACCGAGGAACGAGCCACGTGCAATTATCGTTTGTCGGAAAATTGTACGTCTCGTTTTTTTTGTTTTCGATCTCCTCGTTACGGCTTAAGAATTATCGTGGCTTTGGGTCGTATAATCACATCAAAATGTCTTAATTTAATTGAACTTCGATTGAATTATTGTCCTGGTATATTATACGTGTATATATTTATACATATCATCCGCGAGATAAAAATTTATGATAGTGATAAGTTTAAACTGAAACTACGCTTTATCGATACTAATCATCGTGACTGTTTTGTCCTTCTAATCTAATCTATGGGTCGTTACGAAAGTATCCTGTCGCAAGGTGCGCGAATATTTTTATAGAATAAACTATAAATTTTATCAGAACGATGAAAGAACCACGATGATTAAATTCACTCCTGTCTGCCAGCCCTTGCATTAATTTTTCCCAAATGACACGAATCAATCAAAATCCGAATTTAATCAATTTTAAATTCGCTCATCGTTTCTCTTTAAACTCAATGATGAATTTTAGAGTTCTGGTTATTCGTGTTACGAGTTTTGTCTCGATACTTGATAGATTATCAAGTATAGAGTAAACGATGAGAATTAATCTAACGTTTTTAATTATTGTGTTTGTATTTGTTTTTCGTTTTTTTCTTCTCAGTTTCGGAGGCAATACGACCGGAGACAACTCTGAACGTTTTTATACGAGAACACGCTGGATTGAAAGGCACAAAGTCGATGTGCCTCGAAGGTGGATGCGGCACGTGTATCGTCAGCGCCGAAATAAACGGCGAAACTTTGGCCGTGAACTCGTGCCTCGTTCCTATACTAATTTGCAACGGGTGAGCGAGTCAGGGAGGGATGCAGAAACTTGGTTCGCGGAGAATTCCAGGCATATCGGGTTATCGTTGAATTCGAAACATTCGATCGGAATCGATACACCTATAGTCAACTTTTAATTCGAATCGACCCGAGCTATGTTATTTTCGCGAATTAACGAATTATCGAACGTTCTCACCACGAATGAATTAACGATAAACAATTGTCTTTGTTTTTTTTACCCTCTTTTTTCTATTTTTATTTTAACACGCAGATGGAAAATAAAAACCGTCGAGGGCATAGGAAACAGGAAAATTGGTTATCATAAAATTCAAGCTGCCCTGGCTGACATGAACGGTTCGCAGTGTGGATTTTGCTCACCAGGGATGGTCATGAATATGTACAGGTTGGTGTAACAATATTTTTATTCGTCGACATATTGTTCGCAATGTTGTTTCCAGGAACGACGCTTTAATATTCTTAGAATGGAAATGTAAAATTTTCGGAACAGAAAAAAAGACAAATTAGGGTAGATTTATCATTTTTTTTTTTTTGGAAATCAGACTATGATGGATTTTTGTTGGATTCGTTCGTCCGATGTATTCCGGACTAAAAAATATTCTGACAGAGTTGGTCATTATTCGAAGCATTTCGGATTAACGGATCGATCTCCCTCCACGCAATCAGAGAATCCACGACCCCGGTCATTAGCGTTGCTTTTTCTGTTACAACTTTAATTAACAGCCCAATTTTTTTTACCTCGCGGGTATTGATCGAATGTTTTTTAAATTATTTTTCATCTCGTCCCTCGATGGAAAATACAGTTTGATCCAGGGCAAAGAATTGACCATGAAGGAGATTGAAAATTCATTTGGCAGCAACATCTGCCGATGCACCGGATATCGGCCGATTCTCGAAGCTTTCAAAGGTTTTGCGAAGGACGCCCATCCCGCTTTGTCGCAGAAAATTCACGATATCGAGGTAACGGTCGCAATTTCGAAACATTCACAATTATTTATGAAATCTGAAATTTTCTTTTCATATATAAATTTGTCTCCATCTATTTATTTATTTATTTTTGTAATATATTCAGGAACTCTACAAACTCAAGACATGTCCAAAATCTGGAAAACCGTGCAAGGGCGATTGTTCCGACGAGAATGTAGTAACGAAACCCGAGACCATTCATATGCATATGGGATCGGTACAATTTCACAAAATTCTTAATCTCGAAGCTCTGTTCGGAATATTTGAGAGCAATCCAAACTCGAGTTACGTATTGAACGGTGGCAACACGGCCCACGGTAAGAATTTAATCAACGGCAAAATATAAATTCATTCGCATTTTTAATCATTCCTTACCAACGACAATATTTCATTTTCTCAAGTTCATTATGGAAGATGACGAATAGTTGATTTTTTTTTTCACGTGAGAATGCGTTGCATGAAAATTTTCCAACTCACCGATATAACGACGCTTTGTTTAACGAAATTTTGTAGGCGTTTATCGTTTGGTGAAGCCGGAAATTTACGTCGACATAAATGACATTCCTGACCTACATCGGGTCGTAAAGGATAGCAACGCGTTAACCCTGGGTGGAAACGTGTCGTTGAACGTCGCCAAGGATAACTTCGAGAAATTTTCCAAGGAGCCAGGATTCGGATACTTGAGTCACATGGCCAATCACATAGACTTGATTGCCAGTGTTCCAGTTAGAAATGTGAGTTGTAACGAAGATATACTCTCGTGCGACTATAAATCTCACGATCTCAATAATAATGAAGAAAACTTTGGGCTTTTTAATATCCGGCCACAGGAAAATTGATCGGAAACGTATTTCTCTCGTGTTGAGAGTACAGGCCGAATATTTCAGACGCTTCATGGGACATCTCTCATTGAACGAAAAATATACAAAGTGTCTCTCCTCGTTCTGACGTCAAAAATTGTTTCATTACAGATCGGAACTGTCGCCGGAAATTTGATGATAAAACACAAACATCGAGAATTTCCATCCGACCTTTTTCTCATGCTCGAGACCGCCGGGGCGCAGATACACATTCGTGAGTCAACGTAATTCAATAATGACGAAAATAAATAGATTCGAGATTGAAAATAAAGAATTATCGAACGAACGTGAGCAATGCCAATTTTTTTTACACAGTCGAGAGTCCTGCGAAGAAAACAGAAATGAGTTTTCTCGAGTTTCTGAATATCGACATGAATCACAAACTAATTTACAGTATCGTACTGACACCAATGAGCAACGAGCATGTTTATCGCTCTTACAAGGTAACGCGAACAAAAATAGTCGTTAAAACGCTATTCTTTTGTTTTCCATAATGGAACTACAATTATTTGATTTCCCACGTGCCAAGATAATGCCCAGAGCTCAGAACGCTCACGCTCACGTGAACGCCGGGTTTCTCTTCAAACTCGACGGAGCTGGTAAAGTCTTGGAAAAGCCCAACATCATCTTCGGTGGAATAAGGGACGATTTCGTACGTAATCTTCTCTTCGTATAAACATATATAACAATTTTTCCCCCCCATCAAATACGAAGAAAATACAATTTGTACAATTTAATATTTTTTTTCCTCACAGTTGCACGCCACCGAGACCGAGAATTTTCTTCAGGAGAAAATTCTCCTCGATAACAAAGTATTCAGCGAGGCGTTGAAGGTTTTAGAGAACGAGCTAAAACCCGATCATAGACTGCCCGATTATACGCCGGAGTTTCGAAAAACTCTCGCCACTGGATTGTTCTACAAGGTTGGAACGATTTTTTATTATTTAAAATAATTCCCACTTGTCTGATTTAATTTTGTTATTTTTTTTGTTCGATTGCATTCGATCGCAGTGCGCTTTGAGCATAAAACCGGACAACGTGGATGCAAAATTGAGGAGCGGTGGTGAAATTTTACAACGTGGTCTATCGTCGGGCATGCACGATTATGACACTGATAAGAATACGTGGCCGGTCAACAAGCCAATACCAAAAATGGAATCGATATATCAAACTTCGGGCGAGGGACAGTACGTCAACGATATAATAACGGCCGAGAACACTGTCCATTGTGCTTTTGTCTGCACCGAATTTCCAAATGGAAAAGTCGATAGCGTCGATGCCAAGGATGCGCTGGTCAGTTTGCAAATATAGAAGAGAAGAAGAAGAAACAAAACTACTCCCCTCGGCTTAACGAAAACACACGAAACGAATGTTAAAAAAGGAAAAGAAGAAAAAATTCAGATCGCGAACGTTATCGAGTTGATCTGTCGGTGATCGTAAAATCAAACGTACATTTTTTATAGCTTTCAACGTTCCAGTTTGGTCGTAAAATAGGCGAGAGATTGGCTAGTAGATTGTCTACTTATACGTTATTTTTCTTCCAAGCGTGGGCAACGAATGGAACAAAATGCAATAGTGATCCTGCGAATGAAAAGCATGATGGTATTCGACCGATGATCGTGAATGTAAAGAGCGTTCTTTTCTGTTTTTACAGGCAATGCCAGGGGTAATAGCGTTCTTTACGGCCAAGGATGTAACTGGTAAAAATCTTTCGAACGACGGATCACACAAGGAGATGCTACTTGACACGGACGAGCTGGTAAACTAACATTCCCCTTCCCACAGAAAAAATTTGTTTTTTCATTAGGAAAAACAAAACAAAAACAGCAAATTCTAAAAATTCCAAACGTTATTCTCCCGATAGAAAAAAAGCTTCGCGATTCAGCGTCCCACGATGCTAAGTAAATTCAGAAACTTGAAAAGTGACAAAATGAGAAGAAAAATCGGTTGAACATATTTGGAAAACATCTTAATGGAGTTTGTTGCGAGATTCGAACGTTGGAGAAAAACTTTTATTTTTTTATTCATACAACGTCGTTTAATTTTTATTGTTTATGTCGCGTGTTGAACGTTAATTCGACGAAAGTTGGGCTTTTATTAATTTTCAGCTTTTCGTGGAGAAAGATATTCAGTTTGCGGGTCAGCCGATCGGGGTGATAGTCGCTGAGACTCATGCACTGGCGAACGACGCTGCGAAAATGGTGAAAGTCTCGTATTCGGAGACTCTGAAAGAAAAAGCAATCGTAACAATTCACGACGTTATTGCCTCGGGCGATAAAACTCGACTATTTCAAACGGCGCACATGCCAGCTAGCCGCAAAGGTTTTTATCACATTTCAATATGGTTTATCTAATTTTCTTACCCTTTTTCATTCCATTACTATTTATCATTTATTTCATCCTCTTGTCTCTTTCAAGAAACGACAATAACGACCAAATAAAATTGACTCTAAAAAAAATTTTTTTTTTGTATTAAACCCAAGAAATTTTGTTCCTCGTAGGTGACAACGTAACGCACGTTATAAAGGGTGAGATCGACGTCGGATCGCAGTATCATTTTACGATGGAGCCACAAAGTTGCGTTTGCATTCCAAACGAGAATGGAATGGACGTTTATCCAGCTTGTCAATGGATGGATCTTGCGCAAGTTTCAATAGCCTCGTGCTTGGGTGTGCCTCATAATAGGTACTCGCCCCATTTTTCACGTTTCAACGAATTCACCCTAAATTTCGCTCCTTCCCCAACGCAATATCAATAATTATTCCATTATAATCTCGATATTGAAAAATTTATTCGATTTAAAAGAAGAAAAAAAAACAAGATTTTTATTTCTATTTCCCCACAGTTTAACGATCCACGTGAGACGTCTGGGCGGTGGCTACGGTGCGAAGATATCCCGTGGTATGCAGGTCGTCTGTGCATGTGCTCTCGTCAGTCACATCTTAAACAGACCGGCACGTTTCGTTCTAACGATCGAGGGAAACATGACATCGGTAGGAAAACGTTTTTCCATGCGACAGGAATACGAGGTTGGAATTGACGACGAAGGTCAAATACAATATCTCAATGAAACGCATTGGGGTAACACGGGCTCGTGTTATAACGAGCTTCACGCACCTTTTCTCGTTCACCACTTTTATTCCTGTTACGATCCGGAAACGTGGAATTGCGACGGTTTCGAGGCGAAGACGCAAATACCTTCGAATACGTTCTGTCGAGCTCCGGGTATGAATTATTTTTAATAGTTAATTTCACCGTTAATCATTATTTTTTGATCGATTGGAAAATTTTAATAAGTTTGTATGCAAGATTCCATCGAGAAGATAGAGGAGAGAAATCGGCATGAAGGATTTTCTAAATTTATTACAATTTTTGGTCAAAGGTTGATTTTAACGATTTTCTGTAACGGCGAGTTGTTTTTCGAATAAGTTCTCTGTCGAGCTCCGGGTATGAATTATTTTTAATAGTTAATTTCACCGTTAATCATTATTTTTTGATCGATTGGAAAATTTTAATAAGTTTGTATGCAAGATTCCATCGAGAAGATAGAGGAGAGAAATCGGCATGAAGGATTTTCTAAATTTATTACAATTTTTGGTCAAAGGTTGATTTTAACGATTTTCTGTAACGACGAGTTGTTTTTTTCTAGCGTCCACCGAGGGCGTAGCGATGATCGAGATGATAATGGAGCATATAGCTTTAACCGTGGGAAAAGATCCGATCGAAGTTCGCCTGCGTAACATGAACGCGGTTGATAAACCAGCCTTGGAAACGATGCTCGAAGATATTAAAAGAACATCCGATTACGAGACTCGAAAGAGAGAAATCGCGTTGTTTAACAGCGTAAGACGGAGCTAATAACTCCTTTTATATTTTTTATTCTCCCGTTAGAATATTAATCGACTCGGAGTAATCAAAAATTGATATAAACTCGAATAATTTTTATTTCGTTCGTTACAACATCGATCGACCCAGATTAATCAAAAATTTACATAAACCCGAATAATTCAAGATCTGATCAAATTCGAACGATAAGAATTTTCACAAATTGCAAAATCCTTACAATTTGGATAGTTGGAAATTTAAACGAGATTCGCAAATTTTCATAATTAGAAATATATAAGCTGTGATTAAGCTTGCGTTTGGAATTTTGTGTTAATACAGGAAAATCGTTGGAGGAAGAAGGGCATATCGTTGGTAACGATGAAGTACCCTTTGATGTATTGGGGCCAATTTGCGGCGATGGTATCGATCTACGCACGCGATGGCACGGTTTCGGTAGTTCACGGTGGTATCGAGTGCGGTCAGGGCATACACACAAAGGTATCAAGGACGAGAATCTCCAAGGGATATAATACCCTACCGATTTAATAATCATAATAATCCGTACATAGTATCGATAATATCTCTCCTATTATTATTATTATTATCATTAATAATAATATCATATAAGAAAAAAACCTGAAAAATAACGCTTCGCTGCGAATTTAAACCGTAATAAGCCGCTCGTGTCGTTCTTAAGGTCGCTCAAGTAGCCGCACACACGTTGGGCCTGGATCTAAACATGATTACCGTCAACCCGAGCAACAGTATGATAACACCGAATAATTCTGTGACCGGTGGAAGTCTCACGAGTGAATCTTGCGCTTACGTAAATATTTCAATTTTTCTTTTTTAATTTCTATCAATCAAGAGTAGAATTAATTATTACTTTAAGCAAAGAATCATAATAGCTAATGTTCTCTTTAATCTTTTTAATTAAACTTTCTCAGGCGACGATCAAGGCTTGCAAAGAGATCCTTAAACGACTCGAGCCTATCAAGGAAAAAATGCCGAATGCTAGTTGGACCGAATTGATCATGGCTGCTTATGCATCGGATGTTGATCTGTGTGCTCGATACATGTACGCTGTTTTTATAAATCCTCATTTTTTTAAATAACTTTATATTCAACGTTTGGTAAAGAAAAAAAATCTTGGAAGGGAGGAATTTTTTGAAATAATTTTGTTTGCAGGATGGCACCGACCCCGGGACACGACGATATTCTCAAGCCGTATCCGATTTATGGCGTAACGGTTGCAGAGGTCGAACTCGACCTGTTGACCGGACAACACATTATACATAGAGTCGACATAATGGAGGACGCGGGTATCAGCCTTAATCCTGAAATTGATCTGGGTCAAGTTGAGGGGGCGTTCGTTATGGGCGTTGGTTACTGGACCAGCGAGGATTTGATCTACGACCCGAAAACTGGTGTTCTCACCAACAACAGAACTTGGGTATGCATTCTTGCGCATTAAAACCTCGGAAACATTCGCAATGACGCGAAAACGTGAAGGGTTGCACGGGTTTTTAGTTTTTGGACGAAATCGGTATTGAGTTAAGGAGTTTCGGTGATTGGAGCGACTTCAAGATAAAAGTCTAATTTTTTTGTATAGCGTTGTCAAACCCTTCGTCCGTGCATAAGCGGACTTTCCACGAGATTTACCGCACAGTTTCCGAGATATTAATTATTAAAGTCAGTGTAATTAATACACGTAGACGACAAAATGTGCCGATCCTCGCATATATCGATTTTTTTACAGCACTTGGAGCCAAGACACGGGTAAAAAAAACTGATGGTTGCATTCGTTGATTTTTTGTGATCAATAGGTCACCTTGAAAGCTCACAGGAATAATAAGCAATTAATTCAGGAATAAAGTCTAGAAAAATCGAGGTATTCGCACGGGCGCTCGGGCCAACTCGGACCAAACCTATCGAAATTACGACCATGTCAAACTTCGAGTAGTAGATTATTACGTTTTTTCCATATTATAAAAATAATAGGAAACTCGAAATTCAATACTTAAAAAATATTTCTCGAAAAATCGGAAATATACACATACACAAAAATTCTCGGTATTGCGGCGCAAAATAGACTTTAAGTTGACTAGCATGGTCATCACCGAACGTCCTTAAAGCTGCGAGAGTCGGCAAAATAAGTTTTTCTTTTTTTTTTTTTCGTGAATTAGTTTAAGTCAGTTAATGGTTTGGGGGGGGGGGGGGGGGGCTCGATTAATGATACATTATTACACATAGATTAAAGTAAATTCAAGTTTCGACTCGATCGATTTTCCAACGAGTGAAAATTTCGTTATGAAATAAAATAATGGGGAGTCATTGCGGTTGGAAAACTTTCGAGTTGGGCTAACTTTGGTTCCTTGGGGCTCGACGCGATTGATTAAAATTAATTACGTTTCCTTCTCTTATACTCTAGAACTACAAGCCTCCCGGTGCGAAGGACATTCCAGTCGACTTTAGGGTCAGTTTTCGTCGTAATGCGCCAAATCCCACGGGAGTACTGAGATCGAAAGGTATGCTCGATGTCTTCAAACAAATTCGATTAATATTATTTATATCAATTGTTAAAACTCGATGCTTTGTTGTAAATTTTTAGCCACCGGTGAACCTCCGCTTTGTATGAGCTGCGCAGTTCCTCTTGCAATGAGAAACGCATTGAACGCAGCAAGAATGGACGCCGGGAATACGGATATTTGGTATCGATTGGGTACGTAACGATAAATACCACAAAAACACATTTTCAATTTTTCATTGACTCGATTAGTTACGAAACGTTTTTTTTCTTCTTTCTTTTGTTCGTCAGATGGACCGTTAACGAACGAGAGAATTTTAATGAACAGTCTTACGAAGAAAGAGCTGATGGTTTTATAAACAATGGAGAAAAGAGTCGAGAATTTTCGTGAACAATTCGATTAAGTGGAATTGGTACGGGTTTCCGTAATTATGGAGGAACGCCGGTAATTTTCTACGCACTTGCAGATAAACAAGCACGTTAATCACATTTTCCGTTATAGATGGAGATAATAATGTGATATTTATTTTAACGAGGTCAATTATTTGGTGCATGCGCAGGTTAAAATTTGTTTATCGCTTAATATACATATATGTGCGTGTGTGTTATATCTAGTTTACTGTTTGATTTAACGCTCTATAAGCGTTATTATGGCGAACAAAAACATCGTTACAGTGTATAGGAGTGTGCACAGATGTAGATCGAGATATGAATATACTTTCCATTTTCGTTGCTGTTTGTATTAAACGTTATAAAATAAATAAACCGTGAATAAAATATATCTGGTATGGTACGAAAAAAAACAATATGGCGGCTGATGAATGGTTCAACCGTTATAGCTAAGCGTTCGGATACTTTTGAACTTTTTCATATATCGTTGTTTATGGTATTGTAAGTACGATATAAAAATGTAATAGAATAACATGCAATGACGGGACTTACCTTGGACAGTTGATCCAATTAGTGAAACGATCGCCTCGTCATCTCGCACATCTCGTAGTATTCAGAATCATTCGAAATCTCGTCGTATGCGTTGATGAAACTGATACGTTCGGCAAAGAACGAGTGCATCGCGTCTTTCCCGCTTCTCCCCACCCAGCGACTACCGGGATCGATGGTGAGATGGCGCCGAATCGTTCGAAAATATATCTACCGTCACGTCCGCCAAAATCTTGACCACGCGTAACATCAACGATACGCGACGACTCGAACGATTTATTTTCATACATACATCCTCTTTGTCGTGGTACATCAACCATCAACGATTTACAAGTCAAGTTTACGTCTTAACGGGAGACTTTTGATAATTCGATGAAGGCTTCCGCTCATGCTTTATATATAGGAACGATAGAGGATTGCATATTGTAGAGATCGCATACCTATTTGCATAAAACAAATGATAACTAGACAACTACGTAGTTGTCTAGTAGAACGTGCAAAAAATAACTAACGAGAGGGAAAAAAAGAAAAAAGTCCCCACCTCCCGTCACCATCTTGCCACTAGTGGAAAGATGGCCGTCCAACAAGTACAGGTTTTGTAATATATTTTTAACACAAAAGCGCGCACGACGATCTCAATAAAGTGTTAAAGAGTGCGTTTTTAATGGATAAGCAATAAAGGAATATAAGTTTGTCTGTTGACTTTATAATCGTATCGAGTTTCGAATTTTATCCGAAATTATTAATCTCGCGACAATGCACCGTTGTCCGTGTGTGACACCTAACCTAAATAACTCGTTCTATGTGCTCTCATCGTGAATGAATTTTCTCGTATTTCGTCATCGTCAAAGGCGTTAATTGAACGACGATCTGCGTGGTTACATCGAGTTTATACACGAAACGCTTTTTAACGGCACTATTGTTCTTATCAAAAGCTACAAACGCCGGAAATGTGCGTATCTGTTGATTGTGTGTCCCAACATTCGTAAGTCTCGCCTCGACGTTTGCAGAGTGTATTGATAAATGAAATAATTTCGTTCCGTGATTCTTACGCGTGCACGTAAAGGAACAATGACAGTGACGAATTTTTATTCAAATACGTTATTTATCGGCTGGTCTTCCGTGTCGCGGGGACCTATCTTACACGTTGACACGATTCGTGTTCTATCAACGTTCGACGCTTAATCTTCGTTCAACCAAAGGTTACAGTGCATTTTTTTTCGTTGTAAAACTTTTTGATCGCATGATTATTGCTAAATGACTCTACTCGCTTACGAAGTATTAAAACTTCGATGTACAAAATTATTAATCGTTCCGATTTTCTATACAAATTATAATCAAAAGCTTTGCGTCTATCGAATATTTTGACTTATCATGATTAACTTCTTTGTAAAAATTGAAATTTTGAAGAAAGTCTCTAACTTATTACCCGTTTTCCGACTAAAACTAAACGCGTCTGTTCGAAAACCGAGTGTTAACAAATATCGACAATTAATTAATATTATGGATAAATATGTAAAAAAAAGATTCTATTCTCGTAATTAACAAACTGGCATTACGACTTGCAAGTACGCAAATAATCGGAGCGTTCAAAAAGTAACGATGCGACTTGGAACGTACCTCAAGTTCGACCGCAAGTTTGTTCAAATATTCACCCTAGCGCTTTGTTATCCAAGAAAATATTAGACCGCATTTTTTCAACCATAGTTTCATCGCATTGTTACAGAGTTCCAAGACAAGTTTTATGAAAAATAATTCTTATTCTTCAACCTAGGTCGATAGATTCTAATCGAAATCATCGAAGTAACAAAATGGATGAAAGAAGAGTAGCCGATTACTTCGTCGTCGCTGGCCTACCTGGTCAAGACAACGAGTCCGACAAAGATAGCGAAGATTCGGAAAAACTGGAAGATTGGTGCCAAGAAGGAACTCATCTGAAAGACATGCATATGGAACCACCGATCACGGATCTTGCCGTTATATTTCCCGCTCTCGGTGAAAAATGTCCCGAGGGTTACACGCTCTTGGAACAAACGGTAACCGGTTTCCCCGCTGACTTGAATCACGGCAGTCTCAGAACGAACGAATGTTATCTTTGCTATCGACGAGGAAGGGATAAACCTCCGCTGGTCGATATCGGTGAGATACGTTTTATTGTCCAAGGAATTACATTTTTTATCCACGATGGAAATTACATCAAACAATCGCAACCACTTTACTCGTTAATACTAAAAAATAGAAAAACTTAACGCGTCGCTCTTCGTTACGCCAAATCTTCAATTGCAGGTGTAATATACGACGGCAAGGAGCGTATAATGCAAGATGCCGAAATGATACTCGAAACACCAAACGGCTATGTCGCTAACGTCAATAATTCGACATCTCGTATTTACGTGACTTATAGACGAGCGAGCCAGAGAATGCCCTGTAATTCGTTGGTCGTCACAGACATATGCGTCATATTGCCGAACAAGGGCGAAACGGCGCCGCATGCTTTTTGCGCAATATACAAGAATCTAAATAAAGGAATGCTCGGTAGCGACGTTTTTTTGTGTTACAAAAAATCGATGAATCGCGCGAATCTCATATCGTTCAAACCAACGATATTGTACAAATATCCACTGACGGATTACAATACATTCTGCTTTCCAAATTCCGTCGCTATGTTTTGCCTGCCTATGGGCGCGACGATCGAATGTTGGCCCAAAGTCGCTTGCAAACCAAAACCCGTATTTTCGACGTTCGTACTTACGGTCGCTGACGCGGCGCAGAAAATTTATGGTTCCGCCATCACATTTTACGAAGAAGTCGTACCGGATTCGAATACGCGCAATTGCAACAGTTATCTTGATATTATGGAGAAAGCTGAGAAAAACATCGACAACGGTAAATATCGGACTCTCTCTCTCTATCTCTCTTTTCTTTCTCTTTCTCTCTCGAACGATTAAACAGTAATCGATCGCCTTTCACCAAGAATTCCATAAACACGACTAATATTTTCTATTTGTCGAATGTTTCAGACGAGGGTATTCAAGTATCGGCGAATAAACCTCAAGTTAAAATGAAACCGTTCAAGAAATTTGGCATTCTAAAGAAATTGAATTTCGCTCAATTGGAAAAATTACAATACACCGATCCGTCGACTCAGTCGTTGAATATGAGCAAATCCATATGTATATTGTCGCATTGGCCTTTCTTCGATACTTTCGAAAAGTTTCTCGTTTATTTACACAGCATGGTGAATGGAAAACCTCAGAATGTTCCTATAGAAAAATACATCTCGTATTTTCTTTGCGACATACCATTTCCGAGTCCGCAGAGGCCTCGTATTCTTGTGCAACTTAGCGCTCATCACAGATTGATATTGACGCAACCGGAAGATCTTGCGCTGCCCCGTTCGGGAGCGAGCTTTCGACAATTACTGATTAATCTTGGACCGGAAAATTGCATGCTGATACTCTTACTCATACTGACCGAGCAAAAGATATTGGTACATTCGCTCAGACCGGATGTTCTCACTTCCGTGAGCGAGGCAATAGCAATGATTCTGTTTCCATTCAAGTGGCAATGTCCGTATATACCTCTGTGTCCATTGGGACTCGCGGAAGTATGTATTTCATTCGATGATTTTTTTTTTTTTTTTTTTTTTTTTCGTCGTTCGATTATTTCGCTAATTCGTCGATTATCTTGTCTTCAGGTTTTGCACGCTCCATTACCATTTCTCATTGGCGTTGATTCACGATTCTTCGATCTTTACGATCCACCGTCCGACGTTAATTGCGTCAATCTGGATACGAATAATATAGCCATTTGCGACGATAGAAAATATTTAACGGTGAAATTATTGCCGAAAAAAGCAGCTAGGATGTTGAAGAGTTGGCTGGAGCTTTTATATTCTAAACTGAGTTCGATGGGGAAGAATCACACGTCTCACAAAGGTATATAATTTTGCCAATTTTTTTAAATATTATTCACGATTGTAGAAAATTCTTTGAGATTTATAAAATAATTTGAAATTTTATTTATAGAAAAGGGAGACGAAGATTTTAGTGTCGACAAAGAATTTCGACAGAAACGAAAGGAACAAGCTATGGAGCTCGAGATCCAAGATACTTTTTTGCGATTCACGGCAATGATACTCAAGGGTTATCGAAACTATTTACTTCCCATTACAAAAGCACCGACTGTTGGATCGACGGATCCTACTAGTCTCTTCAATATACAAGCTTTTCTGCGTAGTCGCGATAAGGCTCACGCAAAGTTTTACAGTATGCTTGTTAGAACGCAAATGTTCATCAGGTGATTATCAAGATTTTCGGTGATTTGTAAAAAAAAAAAAAAAAAAAAAAAAAAAAAAAAAAAAAAAAAAAACTAGATTTTTTCATTAAAACGATAACTTTTCCTAACAGATTTATCGAAGAGAGAAGTTTTGTGTCCGATATGGACATGGCGGGCTTGGCGTTTTTCGACGAATGCACGGAGCGCGTGGAAGAAGAAAATGGTAAGAAAAAAAAATTGATCTTTGTCGTCGATGCGAAAATTTATTCGGGCAAAAAAATTCTTCATTGCGTTTTGTTACGTAGTGACTTTTTTGGAACTCGACGAGTCACAGCATAGCGAACGCACAGTATTTATTCCTCCACCCGAGGCTGGTCCTAATCAAGCACCGGTGGTCTACAACACTTTCAAATTGAATCCGGCCCTGATGAGAGTACAGAAGAATCTTAGCTCAAAGAATCCTGCCTTAAGTGCCTTTGGTATGATACCCGGTAGTCCCATGGCTCGGCGGACAAAACACGAGATCAAAGTGGCTCAGCGGATGGCTCGAAAACAGGTAAGCTCAATCTTCATGAACGAAGGCATTTTCTTTCGAAAATAAACCTTGCGATATTTCAAAGTCAACGATTATTTTTCAATATCGATGCAATAAACTTAACAATTTTCATTTTATATCCGATAAAACTCGCCTTAACTTCGAATTAGTCGATGCCCATATGATTTTTTTACATAATAAATCGTTTCGATTAATATATGATGAGAATATCAAAAGTTCCTCAATCCTTTGATATTTTACTTCTTGAGATTGTATATCGACGCTGCTTACGAAAACTAGCATGTTTCAGATTTCTTACGAAGAGAAGCACGTTTGATATCAGCGCGAAAACTAGCATGTTTCGAGTTTTGACACGAAAACTAGTACGTTTCGATATTTGCCGCGAAAACTAGCATATTTCGGACATGCCAGTTATCGCGGCAGAAGCCGAATCATCCTAGTTTTCGCGGTGAGAGCCGAAACATGCTAGTTTTCGCGTCGAATATCGAAACGTGTTGGTTTTCGCGGTGAAATTAGAAACGTGTTAGTTTTCGTAAGAAATTTGAATCGTGCTACTTTTCGTAAGCAGCGTCGATATATGTTTTACTTGATTCATGATGTTTCATCATGGGTAAAGTTTATAATGAGCAAGCTTTAATATTGTACGATAAAACTAATTCGAACTTAGAAAATACACTCTAGCAATATCTATTTATAATTCAATCATAAATTCACCGGCCGACCAAAGGTTTGAGATAAACGCGTGAATTATCTCAATCCTTTCTCGTCGCGAGATTAATATTTCTCGAAAAAAAATCGTAGGCTGCTCATCCGGCGAGATGGGGCAGATGTTTGTTGGGAACCTGCTACAGTTTGTGGTTCCTGCATTTGCCGGCAATGCTACAAGTTTCAAATCAATCCGTTTCAATATTGCATCAAGCTTACGAGTTACTTGTGAAAATGCAAAAATTACATTTGGACCCAATGGAGGAAGTTTGTTATCGCGCGATGATGCAGTTATGCGGTGTTTATGGCCAGCCAGTTTTGGCCGTCAAGCTACTTTTTCACATGAAACGCAGCGGGGTACAACCGAACGCATTGACATACGGATTTTACAATAAGGTAAAAATCGAAGAAAAAAAATTAACGTTCGAAAATGACCATTATGAAAAAAATTGGAAAAATTACATCGAAATTTGTCAATGTCGCAGGCTGTTCTGGAGGCAACGTGGCCTTCGGACATGACGAACTCGAGTCAACTAATGTGGAACAAATTACGCAACGTTATTCTCGGCGCAGCTCTATTTAAGAGAGCCGGAAAGAAAAGCGCTAGAAGGCGTATGAGCTCGAATCCCGATGTTCTAAGCGTCGACGGTATCAAGACCGAAGGCATGGAACACGCTGTTTCGAGATCCAGCCTGGACAGCGCACACTCCCAAGACACCGAGGCACTTCATAGCGATCGTGAGTATAGAATTTTTCTAATCGTCGAAAAACTCACGATTTTCATGAAGAAAGGCTCAAAATAATGATATTGTCACTCAAAGTACTTACAGGTAGTTCGGTTCCTGACTTACCAGCTTTTGGTCTTCTCGAGATGAAACCGAAATTTCTTCGTCAAAATAGCATCGTCAAGGATCAGGCAGTGTTATGTTCCGCGCAGACGGACGTTCTCGACAGATCAACGTCCGAAACGAGGTAAAAGCCGAAACGACAAAAAACATATTTTCAGATTTCCTTTCAATGAAAAAATAACGTTAATGCATTTTTTATTTTATCATTGTTCAACCGGACAATTCACTCAGATTACCGAGTCACGTCGAATCTCCGGTTAAAACTTCCGTGAGAACTCCAGTAACGGAGAACGATCCGCTGGGTGCATTGGTGAACGACGAAACTCCGATCGTGTCGCCGTCGGAGGAAAATGACTCGAATTGCTCGACCAGTACGTTGACCGTAGTCAACAATACAGCGGTCGAGAGAGCGGGAGGTCCT
Organism: Netelia inedita; assembly: GCA_964017225.1. NCBI lineage: Eukaryota > Metazoa > Arthropoda > Insecta > Hymenoptera > Ichneumonidae > Netelia > Netelia inedita. The sequence continues at coordinate 12,020,488 of OZ024922.1, forward strand.
ATTCTATTTCGAAGGTATATATTTCCTTTAAATCTTAAATCATTAACAACGGTAAATGATTTTACCCCGAACGAGAAATTCGACGATCGACGTCCAATTAGAAAAATTCTTTCGTGACTTATTTTGACGAATTTTTGTTTTTTTTTGCAGTCCCTTGCCACGAAGTGCCACGTTTCATCAGGTGGCCGACGAGACAAACGCGACAATGAGTGGTCAGCTGCAACGCAGCGAGACGATGCCGCACTCGGTCGCTCAACAGGGCGAACAGGAGAGAGATAAGGAGAGACTGGAAATTGGAAGCCTCTGGGCGCAGAATAAAGACAGCGTTACATCGAGTCTTTCTAGCCTAGGATCGAGCTTAAAGCTGAGTTTCGGGTGAGCATTATTCGTTGTTTCATTTAGATTCAATTTTATACAATCCATGGTACTTTATCGACACGACTCACGAGCTTCTTTTCGTCGCAACAGTTTATGCGTTTTCCTTATTTTTCTTTCCACGCAACGTACGTAGAGTTGAGATTTTTCTCGTCGTTTATTTTAACATTATTCGTTGTACTCCTTTTTTTCGTACAATTGGCCGGCATGAGATTTTGTTTTGCGCGTTGATCCTTAGACGTTATTCGACCGGAGGATTGGCTTTTGTCAAACACAAGGATACAGGTACACCGAGTCAGTTTATCGAGTCACTTAGCCTTTCCAACTACATGAGGTATGTACAAAGAACAAAAATTAAAACACGATACTAAATTGCACGAAAAATCGTAGACACGCTTAAAACGTTTACCGCTTGAATTTCGTTCGACACCTTAGACAGTTTTTTTGTGGGTATTGCGGTTTTGTGTGTCATCCAACAATGATAAGAAACAAATAATCAAAAAAAAAACAAAAAAAAACAAAAAAAAACAAAGGAAAAAAAACGAAACAACAAAAGAAACGAAAAAAGAACAAACCTTTTCCAGTCCCTCGAGTTTGACGGGAAAAAAATCAAACGAAATTATTCTCGGTGGCTTGAACAGTCTCAAATCGGCGGCAACGACGGTCGTGAAAAAATTCGACGAGATAAAAGAGGCAATTTCGGCGACGAGTACGCCGGTCAAGTTGAAGGAACGCGAGCAAAAATTAGCTTACGGTGTCTCGCACGAATCGCTCGACTCACTGACGGATGGATCGCAGCAAGACCGTAATGAAATGTCCGCTAGAGTGTCCGGTGAGTTGGTTCAATTAGAATATATTTAATTCTCGCTTAGTTTTTAGCTCACTGTACGTGAGAACAAGATTTTTAGTGAATGATTTCGTTGATAGTTAGTCGTAGCGATTTATAGGGAAAAAAAAAGAAAAAGAAAATTCTTTACCTTACGTGTTGTGCATCGACTCGATTCAGGTGATTCCGGTATCGAGGGACTAGGTTCGCTCTACGAGCTAGCTGATTGCATGTATCCAAAGGGATCTCGTGATTTAGAGGAACGTTTGGCTATCGAGCTTGTTCTGTCTAGCGCGAGTAGGTGTCATCATTGCGCGGCTATTCTCTATGACGAGGAGATAATGGCCGGTTGGCAACCGGAGGATTCCAATTTAAACACAGTTTGTCAATTTTGCGACAAAGCTACCGTGCCTCTTCTCACAATCACGATTTTCGATTACAGGTAACGCAAAAAAGACGCAAAACAATCTTGAAAACAAAACGAAAGAAAGAAAAAAAAACTCGTTGGAGAAACGAAAAGAAAAATCATTCGTTTCTTTTGTTTTTCTTTTCGTCTTATTTTTTTATTTTTTTATTATTGGCAAAAAATTAGATGCGAGGACGGTGAGAGAATCAACGATCCTCTCACCGGTGCGCTTATCGAGTTGATGAACGAACCGAAGGAATTGCCAGAACCGATAACCGTGCCGTATCTCAATCCTCTCGTACTGCGAAAAGAGCTGGAAAATGTTTTGAGCCAGGAGGGTGATGCTTGTCTCACCAAGCACAAATTTATTCTCGAACATCCGATCGTTTATTGGAATCTGATATGGTACTTCGAGAGGATAAATTTAACGAGTCATTTACCCGACCTTTGGCTCAACGATAGCGAGGACAAAGAATTTCATAGTAATACCGGCCTGGTCGGTGTCCGAACAATGTGGGACAACGAGAAACTACACATGGAACGTTTGCCGATGTATTTACAATGGAAACAGAACAATAATGACGACAGAACGTACGACGATAAATTTTTTCTTATCAAATGAAATTATCGCGATTTTACTGACGAAAAATCTCGTTGTAGATTGATGCAGAGTATAATCACGGACGTTCGCCACAATATATTGGCGGAGCCGATAAAACGAGTGGCCTTAGAGAGAAGCAACGGCGAAGCGAGCGAGCAAGCCCCATTTTCCATATACAGAGACATATTGTTTTTAGCTTTCACGGTTGTAGGAAGAAGCAATATCGATCAGGGTGAGTCTCGTCGATTCTCCTATTTTATTCCACGATAATATATAACTAACCGAATGCTTTTTTTCTTTGTCTTTCTTCGTCTCGCAGGTGTTTTCGATCGCGAATACACAGCGGCCCTCGAAAGGTTACCGGAAAATGAGGAAAAATTATTGCGTAATATCGACGCCGCGCCATCCACGACAACGTTGTATTGTAGACATTATTTTAAGCCGTTGAATGTATAAAAAAAAGACGAGGTACGAGAAAGCCAGACAGTACTCGGAAGAAGAAAAAATGAAGAAAAAAAGAAATCTTCGTCAACGACAACGCAGTCGCCCCGATGCCTCAGAGTTCATTCGATTTTCACGTTGAGCCGCCTGAATGGAGCTTCGAAATTGTAAAAATAATCAAAAGAAAAGAAAAGAAAAGAAAATTAAGAGAAAAGGAAAAATGTTGAGAAACGAAAAAGTTCCTCACGATTTTTCAACGATATTACAGTGCAAATCGACGATTCTCATTAAATAATTGTTCTCGGGGTGATGAGCCAGTCGGTAAATGGCCACCGACTTTTTCAAGTTTAATGACGCTCGAAAGTTTCGATCGGAGAGATCTGAGTATTAGATGCGTGCAATAAGAAAGTTATGGAATTTTATGATTTAACAAGTTCATCGTTTTACGCTCGATTTTAACGTATAAACGACCATTTCGATTTTCAGCCTTTATATCCTCGTTCATTCTTTCTTTTTTTTTTCTTTTTTAGTCTCAATTAGACTTTTTCCTCTCCGTCATGAACACACCTTCGTTAGCTGCCGAAATTTTTAGCGCGTCGCGATTATATCTAAGAGTATGACAATCCGTTAAAATATTTGAGAGTACCGAAATTTCTTTACGCGACCATTTTGTGTCATGAAGGTCCGACTTGCGAACTTGAATTTATTGTAAAAAAAAAAAAAAAAAAACGAAGACAAAAACAGAAACAAAAACCTGTACATCTTTATGGTCGGAAGTTGATTAGTGCTGTGAGTGAAAGCGTTGCTTTGCTATCTCTGTAACGCCATTTAGAAGACGTATACACACATGCCCAAATACACACACACACACATACACACGCCTATATATATATATACGTATATATACGTATATATATATATATATGTTCTTAGACGAGTCTAAACACTCGGGTGACGAAAAAAGAAACTCAAGTATACTGGCATGTCGGATCTCATTGATATGTATAAAATCGTGGAAACGTTTGGTCGATTGAAAATTCGCACGTCCTGTTCGTCCTCTCACATATTTTCGTTGCGTGAAAAATGTGAAATAAAAAGAGAAAAAAAATGTATTCGAAGGTAAACAGATATTGTTACCTCGCTGCGAGTTTTCGATCATCAAACGTCGTTATTCCTCACTAAAGACACGGAGACACACACATACACAAAAGAAAAAAGAAAAACACTTGCGAAGGGATGTATATTCACTCATTAAAATTGCCTCAAGGGTGTAGAATATGGAAATAAATGAAAAGTTGTGGTATTTTGTAAAATAATATTGTACGTAAAATTCGTCGATCCTTCGTCCTGAATCGTGATTTGGGAAGATCCTTGCGCGAACGAATATAATGCGTTTCGAAAAAATTGCGCCATTTCCGACGTCGTCGCGGATTTGCCCGAGTGACGGCGCTGCCGTCAGTCGTATCCGTGCCGCGGTAAGTGAGAGTTGAATTGTCTCGAGTACCTAAAACGGTTCTTCGTTTACCATGAAAAAGTGCATAATTAATCGTAAAAATGCATTGGAACGATAGTTTAGAACATCGTAAAGTAACATTGGACGCTGTCAGCGTTCGAAATATCAAAAGCCTCGCGAACATTACCCGTTACAAATCGAAACGAGAATCGACCGTTTCAACGGGTAGCGCCAAGAACGTCCGCCATCTTGATTAAAGTGGGAGCGCTACCCCCACTCCACTCGCGCGTCGTCGTCGTCGGCCGTGGTCGTCGTTGTCCGGGCGGCACTCTTCACTACGGCGGTATCTACTACCAATTCTCGATGAGGAGAGTGTGCAAGAGGCTAGAGGGAGAGCGCGGTCCGGGCTCGTGGCGGTGATCGTATTTAACACTTTTTGGGCTACACCGTCCCGTTTTGTGGCACAGTGTTTTTTTTTTCGCGCGCGCGGGTCTAACGAGAACGGCTCGAGGAAAGAGTTTACGCGAGCGAGAGAGACGAGTGCTTGTGTGTGAGGTGTGTGTGCGTGCGTGCGTGTGTGTGTGTGTGTGTGCGTGTGTGTGTGTGCGTGTGTGTGCGAGAGAGCAAGAACGAGTGATCGAGAGGAGTAGAGAAGAGAAGAGAAGAGCGGCCGGTTGCCCTCCCGGGTTGTGTGCGCCATTTGTGACTGCCGGGTGGATTGACAAAGTGTAAAAATCAGTGACCGGGTTTCCTCCAATTATCATCGCCTGTTAAAAAATCTAAAGAAAAAAAAAACACATCAACGAAACAAGAGGATTGCTGCCAACCCCCTCCCCTAACCCCCAACCTCCCTCCCGGGCTGCTTCTCGTTCGGTTGTCGCTGCTCGTTTTTTTCTTCTGTCGTCGTCGTCGTCGTCGTCGTCGTCGTCGTCGTCGTAATATCTCGCGTTTGTCAATACATCGCACGTTCGCCTCGCGTATTATCACGGTTTTTCCGTTCCTGTCTTTATTTCCTGCCTCGACGGCTGAGAAAGTGGCAAAGTTGACCGTCGTTCTCGTAGCAGACGAATAATACACACGCACGCATATGCACACACACATATTATATATATATATATATATATAAAAATATAATATACATATATAGATAGATATATATATATATATACATATATATATATATATATATCTATATATATATCTCTATCCATACACATACGATAGACCACTCGCAGTGCGGGCGAGTGGATCGAACGTGGTGGTGGAGATTCAAAGTCGCGTGACCGTAAGAGACAAAAAAAAAACGTGAGACGAGAGAAAAGGAAAAAAAGAAACAAAAACGACGGAGGAACAATCGTTAAAATACGAAGGGAGAGCGAGAGAGAGAGAGAGACAGTCGTGAAGGATTATCAGTAAACCAGTAAGGGTCGCGCAGGGCGGGGAAAGTAGCCGAGAAACATATACGTGCGAGGAATCATACGTTCGCGCAAAATTCATCCGGGTAATAACGTGATTGTTTTTGTTGTTTGAAAAAAAAAGAAAGAAAAAAAACACTGAAGAGAGGGAGAGAGGACCGAGATTTCGATCACGGAAGTTTTCATCGAAGGTTTTGGTTATAATCCGACGAGTGGAGAACAACGGCGCACAGTCCGGTGAGTAAAAGCATCATGACGATAACGAATAATAATAATAATAATCGTTCGACACGAGTCTCGTGTCGCTCGGGAATCATTTATTTTTCTCGTTCGCTCTTTTTTTTCTCTCTTGCTTCGTACGACGAAGGGCGAGAAAAACGACGAGCGTTCGATCTAGATACGACCCGAGAGCCGAGTTTACGTCGATTTTTATTCTGTTTTTTTTCTTTCTTTCTTTTTTCACGTTTTTCTATTTTTTTCGTTTTCTTTTTTTTTATCTTCTTTGCGCCAAGCGCATACGTTATCGCCGCATGCGCGCGAATCCCCACTAGCTCCACCTATCCTATCCTGAGAGATCGGCGGCGCTACTCCCACTCGCGGGGTTTTTCGTACGGAGGCGGGTAAAGCTCGCGTTCCATATAGGCGAGGCGGAGAGCGAGCGAGCGAGCAAGCACCAGCAGCAGCAGCAGCAGCAGCGCCGGTACCCCGTTAGTAGGTCCCCGTTTTCCTCCGTGCTTATCCCGATCAATACGCACGACGACCACACGACCGTCTTCGTATATATCTATGCCTCACTTTCACACCCAAAACTCTACGAATCGTTCTTCTCTCTCTGTCTCTGTTACGCTCGTACACATTTCCATCTCCTTTCTCGCTCGCAAATTCCATTCGAATTCCCTCTTCCTTCGCCATCTTCCATCGTCTTCTCAATATTCTTATGCTTCTTTTATTTCTTTTTTTTTGTTTGTATTTTTATCATTATTCACCTTGAAGTTTCTTTTCACCTTGAATTATTCGAATCCTTCTGGCACGATCGAATAATAAATCTAGGAAATTATTTGAAGAAAAAAGGAAAAATAAAAAATGAAACGAAGCTGTCGGGATTATCGAAGGCGGACGTCAAGGTGTGTCAAGGCGAGCTAATTTCGATTGGGTGGTGTCCGACTTTCCCCACCTTCGCGCAAAACCCACGTAGAGTTTCATTCTTAACATCGATTTTGTTCTCTCAGTTTCGCTGGTATTGTTGGCAAAATTCTTCGATGGTCCTATTCGTCCATTACGAATCTTTTTTTCTTTTCCTTCGACCTTATTGTTTTTAATAGAAGTCATATCGATAAATTTATTCCCATATACCAACGACTATCCGGACCCAGAAAATATTTAAGTAATTGGCGTCGGCTTTCGTTCTTTTTTTTTTAATTGTCCCAAGACAAAAATGGACCGAGATATTAATTCGCGAAGTATGAAAATCTGAGCAATGCCGTCGAGACCCGTGCGGATTAGCGATCAAAAAAACATTAACGTGACAAAATAATCGTGCAAAAAATTAGCAAAAAAAAAGTTGCGAGCCGAGGACTCGAACCCGCGAACCCTGCATTTATGGATAGGGCGTTCGAGGCCATTATTACCTCATAGCTCAAACTTTCCAACTTCGCGAATTAATATCTCCGCCAATTTTCATCTCAGGACAATTTTACAAAACCCGTTTTCCTTGTGACGACACCAACTACCTAGATATTTTCTGTGTCCAGATAGTTACTCAACACCCGGTGTACATATATAAATACCCTTTTTTTTTAAATAATATACGTTATATATACAGATGTCGCTTTATGACGAGTCTATTTCAATCTCGTATATTGAAACACTGACTTTCTCATATGTCCGCGGACAACATACACAGACGGGGGAAGAACCTTGCGCGTTGTGTCGAGAGTCCATTATCCGATACAGTAGATTGTTCGCGGTCCCGTTGACAAAGTTAATTGTATAGAAAGTTTGACGAGGTAAAGCACATCCTCGCGATACGTGAATAGAAACTATTGTTGATTTAAAGGTGTTGGAACGTGCGCCGGTGTGTACATTATATGTATATATATGTACATTATACATATGTGTACCATATATATATATATATGCGTGTGGGTGTGTGTGTGTATGTGTATACATACGAGCATGCGCGTATCATAACAGAATACATTCGTGTACTGTTGCTACTTCTCGAATTTGATGAAAGCGACCGACGGTGCATCGGTCCGGAAAGGTCGTCTTCTCCTCTATACATAGGCCCATTTCTATCCGAGAGAGAGATTCATTTATAGCGTCGAGTTCATCCGGGCACTGGTGGTGGGTCGTATATACCACGATATTACGTACGTAACAGGGGGACTGCTTTACGTACGAAAATATGCAATTCCGTTGAATTAAATAGAAAATGGACTTTTTTTTAAATACGTGTGTCTGTGTGTGTATGTTTTTTTTATCGATTCATTTCTTTTTTTCTCCACGAAACGATAGTTCGGTTTCTCTTTCTTTTTTCGTTTATACCGATGAACATTGTCGCGATTAATTGTCTCGTATGCTTGATCGAACGATTAAATTTTCATACGCTAAACACACGATGTTTCGTTATTTCGATAAACGGAACAAAATCAGAAAAATATTTCTACTTTTCTATTTCTTTCTCGAAGCAAAAAATACTTTTTATTTTTATTTTTTCTTGACTTTCGTAAATCGATATTTTGTTATTTTAGCAAGGGAAAAAAGAAGATAGAAAAACATAATTTTTTTCGACACTTCGACAAAGTTGCTAAAAAGCAATTTTGTCGAACGATCAACGAGAACAAATTTATTCCCTTGTTCGATACTTCGAAGAAAAACAAAATGCCGGAACAAACGTAAACACCGAAAGCTTTTCAAGTCGTGTCCTACCGATTTGGTTCAAAAGTTGCGAGATCTCGGATCGTCTCGATAGAAAAATGATGCGAATGGAAAAAAAAATTCAAATCGCGTCCAGTCATCGTGCCCGCAGTTTGACGTCACGGATGATTATTTCATCGAGTGCGAGTCGCGTTGAAAATTCATCTACGTGTGAAAAAGTATTCGAGCGACGAGTCGGGGAGAGAATCGACTCCGGGAAAAGACAGCCGCCACTTTTACGTGTGTGTGTGTGTGTGTGTGTGTGTGGTCGAATAATATTCCGTACGTGTGTTTTCGACAAAGCGAGATAGAGATAGAGATAGAGAGCAGCACACGAGCGCGCGTGCTCACAAAGGCAGAAATACCGTCGTTACGAGAATAGTTCAACGTGACCGTTCACCAGATCGATTTCTCCCACGAATTATTAAACAGCAATACTCTAGTATAAATGTATAGACTCGTAGCTGCTGCTGCTGCTCCTTCTACTGTTTTATACACGCGGGGACGGTCGTGCACTGATGTGTGGCAAGGTCGATGAAGAGACTTTCGATAATCGCGTCATATTTATACATATACACACACATACACACACACACACACACACATATATATATATATATATATATATCGCATTGTGTTTCCTTGAAATCGACGAGTTCTTTTTTTCGCAATTCTCATTGTCAAATTTTCAATTAATATGCAAATAATTTGCCATTTCAAATACACGATTCCAAAAGTTTGTACACATTTTTCCCCATGATAATAATAATGATAAGACGAATAATAATTATGAAAATAATAATATTAATAATAATGGCACGTTGAAACAATCGAGACGAGATTTTCGTATTAAATTCGTCACGAGCCAATTTTTATCTTCAGCAAGAATGGCGCGCGGAGGTTTACGCCAGGGGGGGGGGGGGGTGAGGTGGGGATGAGACTTTTGCGAGGGTAAGAGGAGGGTGGGGAGGTTAGCATGTGCTAGCACGCAGGGAACTCCGCGAGCATCTGTGAATGACCTCGGGATGGGGAGAGCCTCTAAAACGCGTGTAGTCTAGATTCCGATATAACGGGGCGTTCGTGTACGCGTGTTTTTTTTTACGTGTGTGTGTCCGCGCGCGCCCGTCGCTTCGAGGACGCACGATCCATAAGTACAAAAGCTCGTTCGCTCGTGTCAAATTCCTTCTTTCTCTCTCTCTCTCTCCCAGTCACTCTTCTCTTTTTCCTACGAGACGCAAAATTTTCGGTAAAAATATTTGCCACCGTCTCTTCGAACTCGAAGCTTCCCCTTCCCCTAAGACCATCCCCCTAGTTCACTGTCTAACTATATCGACACTCGGGGGTCGATTATAGATGTTATTTTTTTTTTCTTCTTCGTAACCCGTTATCGTTGTTCGTGACGAACCCGAGGCAATATTTACGGCAATGTGCATCGTACAATTTACGACGTGTTACATATGGATTTTTTTATTTATTTATTTACGTATGAATCGAAATTAAATTTTACGAGAATTATATTTTATTTGATATCTGATTACGGTTTTTTATGAATTTTGGAATATCCTTTTTTTTCAAAATTCCTAAGGTCGCGCGTTATCTCGTCCTTGAATTAATTTCTCGATTTGGAAATTGATAAGAAACGATTTTCTTTTTAAATCGTTTACATTAATTCTTCTATTAAATTTCTAAATTTTATTCTTCCCAAATTCACGAAATCGGGTAGTTTCACCTCTTTGAATTTTATCCCGGAGTATGGGAATCGCTCGATCTCAATCTTATCACAGGAATAAATTGATTAATAAATAATTCAATTTTACGTCGTTCTACATTTTTTTCTCAATGAATTTTTTCGATATTTTGTCTTTCCTCGAATTCTTGAGGTCACGTGATTTTATTCGTCATCTACGAACTTGTGCTATTCTATACGCGCATGCGTGTGTATGTTTCGCGTGTAGTATAATATATCGAATTTGGCGGGCGACGACGAGAGAAGCGAGCGGTGGCTCGAGAGCTATTCCACGTCCGAGGAACATAAGGTGGGCCGCGTTGGGGTCGTTTCGTTTAGAGGGGCCTCGCGAGAACGGCAATCGCTCGCTCGCGCTCGCTTCTCGCGCTCCGTCTTGAAAACATGCCGCGGGGAGATCTAGTGCGGATATTCTTGGCATCGAGGCTCATGTGGGACACAGTAGGCTAAAATCATACCGGGTTTTTGCCTCGAATTACTTCTCTCTCGCCCGGTAGTATTAGGACTTTTGTGTCTCGTCTGTGTATATATATATTTATACAACATATACATAGGCTTTATTACAGCAGTTATTCCACTTTTCAGTCGACAATTCCTTTTCGACGTAGGCCATTAAATTTCGACTTTTAACGAAATTCATTTATATTTATCAATATTATTAAGGTCAACTGGGAACAACGGGGTCATTGTGCTCGTCGTTGTTATTTCTATCTTATACACTTTCGACAAACGTTAAGCTGTTTTCTTCATTGTTTTGTCGCTCTGATTCAATCAACAAATTTCATTCTATCAAATTTGTCTATTTACAAATAAATTGTGACAATTTTTTCTATCAAAATTTCAAACATCTTCCAAATAAATGCGACATAAAAATCGATCGACTTATCATTATTATCGATCGGTCGGGAAAAAAAAACAACGAACGATCGATTGATTTTTTTTTAATTTCGAAAATTTTCAACAAAATTTTCAAAATCGAGCGCGCGTCCTACGAACGTCTCAAAGCGAGAGAAAATACGGGCTCGACTCCGTACGACGTTCACGAAAATATTTCTTCTCGGGCTCGGTCGTGTGCAAGGTAGAGGGGAGTGTGGAATGGCTAAGAGGGGCGGAGAGGGGGTGAGTGAGAGAGAGAATGAGAGAAAAGGAGGGCTTAATAATTTTCCCGGGGGAATACAGAAGGTGTCCAAAGTATCACGCGACTTTACCCACTTACTTTGGCCCTCATTCAACTTTTACACACCGTGCGCCACGGATACGCGGTCTCCTCCCCGAGATGCTACGGACCCCTGTACAATTTATTCGGCACCACTCGTATATACATATATATATATTTATATATAAATATAAATGTATACGCGTACGTTAGCATTTCAATTAAGTAATATTTAATATAAAGCTGCACGGTAAGCTTCCGGGGGTGTGGGGGAGGGGGGTGGGGGGATGAAGTGTTGGTAACTAATTAGGGGATGAAGTAACGTCGGTAAATATCCTCGAGCTAATTGGTCCGAGGGTTAAACAATTTTTTATCACCGCAATTAGCCGGGAAAGTATGATTTCTTTCAACCCCTACGTCTACGATCCCGGGGCTGTTTGAATAAGAAGTTCGTCTCTTTCTTTTGCATTTTTTTTTCTCTCCTCCCACCTTCTTCTTTTTTCTTTTTTTTTCTCGACAATTTTCTTCCGGTGAACATAAATACCATCACGCGTCTCCACCCTGGATCTTCGATGAAACAAGTTTTTTCGTTATATATGTAACACGTGTATGTATATGTATGTATATATACGATATATGTATATATATATATATGGGTATATAGAAGGAAAAAAATGAATATAGTCGAGGGTAGCTTTCTACACGACGTATATACGCTCACGATTCGATCGACTCCGTGAATTGGTCGAGGTTGATAAAATTCAAGTCTCAATTATATGCGCAACCTCGAATAAATACAATTTTTAATTCCCTCTCTCGAAGTATCTCGCGATATTCGATCGAGCGCGAGTTTAAATACGACTAAAACAAGAACCAAAGATAAACGATAATACGAAAAACAAAAAAGATCGCTGCAAACGATTTCAAACGATTGAACAAAGATCGTTCTTGAAACGACGATAAAAAAAAACGTTCGTAAATTAATTAAAACGTTCGATCGAATTTTTATCGTCGTTGAATCGGTATTAAAAATTCGTTAAGAATTCGAGCTACGACGCACTCTCTCGTCTCGTGGCGTATAAATCGTCGACGAAAATTCTCTCGAACGGAACGCTTCCTCGTACCCAGCCGAATATACATCTATCTCCCTCTCTTCCTCCCTCCCTCCCTCTCTCTCTCTCTCTCTCTCTCTCTCTCCATATATATATATATATATTCCGTGATATACGCGTCCCGCGTTTAGATCTTCCTTCGTCAGTTAGATTGAATTAGCCGGAGTACTTTGCGGCATGCGCGCGACCGTGTGCGTGCGTACGCGAATAAACCGCGTCACGCACAACGCTCTCTCGTCGAACGAGGCAGCTTCGGATAATCGTGTGCTCGCTGTTACGATACGTATATATATACATATATATATATATATATATATATATTCGTACGTACATATATATAGAGAGAGAGAGAGAGATGCGGGCTGACGTGCGCGAGTTCCGCCAGCATTAGATCGAATTAGTTAGCAAACGGTGCGGCGCCCACGACACAGCAGCAGACCGCGAATCATATATAATAAACGTCGCCCGTATACGCACAAACACTTTTGCGCTCGAGAACATCGAACGCGAGCTATACGACTCGCGATACGTGACAATCTATATCGAGCGCGATGTTAATCAAACTATTGAAAAATAAAAATTAAAATAAAAATTAAAAAAAAAAAATGTTTGTTCGATGAAATTATACGAGCGTAAGGAACTCGAGCCCTCGCGTCGCGTCTTTTCAATTTCGTTTTGAGCCGGGCACGTCGGCTCGTTGCACGAAAACGCATTTCGAACCAGGAAAACGAGCATTCTCGAGACGTTTCGCCAAGTTTGCACGATTTTTAATTCGGATTTTAACCTTTTCTTGTAAGAGAAAAAAATGATGCAAGCGTCGTTATCATCGAGCTGTACGTTATGTTACGTCTACGAATCAAAGTTTCGTGGGCGATGGCGCTTTTCCTCTCGAAAATCAAGTTTCAAATTTAAAAAAAATGTTAAATATTTTTTTCTCTCTTTTTTTTAATTGCGTATTTATCGATTTTCCAATTATCTCCCTCTCGTAGACAAAATTCTTCAATCTCGTAAATAACACGTTACAAAAAATTGCAAAAAAAAAATTGTTTCAATTTACAATCAAACGTTTCTCATTTTCGTTTTATAATCGCGATTGAATTAATTCGTATCGTTATTCGTCTCACACGCGACGTAAAAAAAGAGCTCGGTTGTTCGGGCAACGTCTCGAGTGGACAAATCCCAATATTGTATAAATCCCAATATATAAAATTGCGACTTTTTATTCATATACACCCCCGCCCTCCGCCCCCCTCCCACCCTCCCCTCACATACACACACACAAACATAAAAATATATAATGATACAGAGACGAGGTATACACGAGCGCGTTCTCAAAACGTGATTATAACGGGGTGAGAGTGAGACTAACCGAACCGCGCCCCTGACCCATATATATGTATATAGAGTGAAAGCATCGGTGACCGCGAGTGGCGCAGGCACAGCCGTGATACACGGACGTCGTGGGCTGGTTGGTGATGGTGCACGAGGAGGATGACGACGACGACGAGGAGGAGGAGGAGGAGGGGGTTGGAGGTGTTACTGTTCGAGAGGAACGATGATACGAGTGTAAGGAAGCTAGAACGAAGAGCATGTTTGTAGGGAGCGCAAACGCGTGTACCAGTGCCACTATCACTGTCTCTATATGTATATAAAGATAGCACACGTATTGTATATGTATATAGACAAGGTTCGTTTCGTTGACGTTGGGTGGGCGCAAATCGATCACCACCGTGATTTAAAAGTTACATCAGGAGAGCATGCGAACAGGATCGAGAGGGTCGAAGTGGGGAAACGGTGTGGTACAGGGAGCTTGGAGGGTGGTAAAGGAGGGTGGAGGGAGGGGGTAGATAATACAAACTCGAGGATATAAAGGAGCGTCTTCCACGTGCACATCTCGTCGTTTTCTCTCGTAGATTGGTGTATCGTCGCTGCTATGTACACTGTATATTATATAATATGTAATATATATACGTATATACATGTTTATATATGTATATATGGACGAGACTGACCGAGCCCCGTGGCACGAGGCTATCGAGCGACGGCTAATTATGGAAATATCAACATTACGAGGCTTTTGCGTGTGCCCCAGGGGATATCGTTGAGAAGAAGAAGAAGAAAAATAACAAAAAAACGAGTGAACGAACAGGACAGGAAGAGGAAAAAAGAAGGGATTTTTTTTTTCATTTTGTTTGTTTGTCGGCAGGGATAGGGATGAGATGTGTGTATAGAGAAAGTGGAAAGAGGAGTGGGAGGGAAGAGAAAAAAAACGGCGATGTTGCAAAAAGTCAGGAAGGGAAAGAAGAAGAGCGAGCGAAATGGGGTGAAATGCGTGAGAGAGAGAAGAGAAAATACGAGGAGGGTATTTTCTGGCGTGTAGTCGAGGGTGGAAAGGACTTTACGAGGAAGGGTGTCATTGTTGTATTACCGCGAGGGGTAGCACGGGGACCGGAAACGCGTGGGGCGTTATGTGAAAATCTACCCCCTCCCCACCACCTCTCAATCTCCAGTCCTCAGTTGGACTACTTCCGGGTTCATCGGACCGGTAAAAGGGTGGTGAAATCGCTTATGCGCCCATCCTCCTTCCTCACCCTCCCTCCCTTTCCCTCTCTCTTACCCCCCGATTTTTTTTCTTCTTCTCTGACGCTCTCGCGCTCTCGGTCTTCTTCTCGTGTTCTCTCGTCATTCTCGTCGAGCTCTCGCGTCATTCGATACACGCACCGAGGAAAGCTAGAATGGAGAAAAGGTTAGAGTCTCTTCCTCTCTCTCTCTCTCTCTCTCTCTCGCTCTTTCTCTCTTTCGGTAAATCCCGGAGCGCAAGAGAGAGAACGAGAAGACCAGACGGCGCCGGGGGTCTCGACGACTGCGACGCCGCGGCTTTTCCTACGTCGCCGATACACAACCAACCCCCCCATTCCTCCTTCTCCGTTATTCCTCGCTTTGCTCCGGGGGTGTAATACGAGATTGAGAAAAGATTTTTAAAGTATCTCGATTTTACGCGACATTGAGATAAGAAAATAACGTCGCGTTATCGCATCCCCCTCTTGACCGATTACGACGAATAATTCGACGGAAAATCCAAAATATTGCGGGGGCAAAATATAAAACGGTCTCGAATAAATAACGAAAACGAGTATTCGAATAAACAAACGAATCGGAAGAATATAAAACACACGAATACACACACAAAATTAAATTTTTTAATATTAAAAATGATTTTTTTTTCCTTTTGAAAAAAATAATCCAGTAGAAAGGGTGAAAAATTAGAAATCGAGATGAAAGTTAAAAAAAAACGAGAGGACGCAAGTTTCTTGAATAAATAAACAGGATAGAACGATAAAGAAGAGAACAAAAAAAACACACTTTTTCGAAATAAATTGCGAAAAACGATCGGCGAACAGAAAATTCATGCGTTTATTGGAAAATTTCTCGTGTATCACGGATATCTAGGTACGTGGTTATTCTCGTATCGTAAACAATACCACCGTGTCCCTCGATGATGCGAACGACTCACGGGACGCGTTCTTTTTTTTTTCCTTTTTATTTTTGTTTCTATCCAAGAGAGATTTTCGTGCAATTATTTTATGGATATACCTATCTGTATGTTAACTCAGGATTGTGGAACAAAGAGAGAGAGAGGAAGAGAACAAAAAAGTGTGTGTGTGTGAGAGAGAGAGAGAGAGAGAGAGAGAGAGAGGGAATTGCTGAGAAGGATGGAACAACGATGACGGGGGTTATGTGGGCGAATGTTCGATTCTGGGGGTAGTTTTCTCTCTCGGATTCTCTCCGACGCTCATTCTTTCTCTTTCTCTGTCGCGATGGAAACGACAGAGATAAACCAGAAAATGGGAACGAGAGAGAGAGCGAGAGAGAGAGAGATAGGTGTACCAATGACGTCAGACTCGACGCCGCTGGCACGGGCGTGCGCCGAAGACAGACATCCCTTGACGTCACTACTCGCCCTCTTTTCGCCCTATCCTATCCTATATATATGTCTATATAGCCATATAGATATTTATGGGAAATACAAGGAAAAAGGAAACGCGAAGAGAGAGAGCGAGAGAGAGGAAAAATAAAGAAAAAAGAGAAAATTGACGATTTATATCTTTGGCAAATCGATTCGTCTTTATAACCTTTTCTTATCGCGTTGGGACTGTTAAACAAGGGAAGATGGAAGGCCTTGCCGAGGCGTTTTACGACTGAACAAAAAGATTTAAATTATACGTCGCGCATTTTAGCAGCGAAATATCGTCGAGAATTTTATGCCGCCCGTGAGACGTATAAAACGTCAGTCGACACTCGGTGTTAAAGACCGCGTGATATTAGGACTCTCGTAAATAAAAGAAACGTTCGATCGTTATCTTGTTTTTCTTTCTTTTTTTCTTTTTTTCTTCTTATCTTTCTATTTTCGTCGTTTTGCTTCACCGTCGCGCCATCCATTATTCTCGCTCGTTATTCTTATTTTTCTAACAAACGCGAAATTATCCCGTCGATTAATTAAACGTGTATAAATATGGAGAAATCGACAATTATCGCGCTATTTTTATTTTATTTTTTCGCCTGGAAGTCGAACTATCCCGTCTCTTGTGTAGAACCAAACGTATATTTTCATCTATTTCATCGATACATCGATCGATAAATATATATTTTTTATAATCGACGAGAAAATTTATTGAGAAAAAAAATACACGAAATTATACGAAAAAATCCGAAAAACAAAATATACAAAAATTCAGAAAAAAGCTTTTTTTCTCGGGTCGGTCGGGTTCTCGAAGAGCCTGGAGGGTTTTTGGAGCCAGAGTAAAAAAAAAACGTCGAAACATCACGCGTTCGACAACCCAATTTCAATTTGCACAATATAAGTAAAAATTATTCGATTTAATTGATAACGTCGCGATTAGCCGGGGGGGCTTTGTACGGAAATGAGGACGGCGAGGTCGATCCCGCGTCGGTGCACCCGCACTCGAAGCAAAATTTAGCCCCCGTTCATTCTTTGCAAACTCTCCCGTCTCGCGTCTCTCACCACCCAATTCTCTTCGTTATTATTCGATTTATCGATAGTTTCACGCGTGCATCGAAAATTTTGTAAATAAATCGAATTCGCACGCGATCGAATAAATTCACATTTTTCACCCCCAAAAAATAACATAAAATATTTGTAAACAAAAAAAGAAGAAACATAACGGCGAGAATTTTTTCTCTCGGCAACGTGAAATTAGTTCGTCGTTGTATCGGCTTTTTTCCACGGAAAATATTAAACGTTCGACAGAAATTTAGGGCAGAAAAATGGAGTCGGCGTAAAACTCTCGCGTCTCGTTTAGGAGATTCGTTAAGCCTCGTCTCGTTACCGATATTCTCGCTCTCTCTCGCTCTCTCTCTCTCTCTCTCTCCCTTGTTGTAATCTGCCAGAGACCGAATACTGGCTCGCCAGCTCGTATCCATATTGGGTGCACGTCATTATTCTTACTGCATCTTTAGATTTAGTTCGTTAGTTTTATTTTTACTGTATCTTAACAATTTTGTAAACTTGTGCAACCGGTACAAATTGTAAATTTACTAATTTCCGGCGGTTGAGCATTTACGTGATCGCTGTTTTGTCCCATATCTAAGCTAGGGCTTAATAAAATATATCATCATCATCATCATCATCATCATCATCATCATCTCTTTGTCTGTCTCAGTCGGTAACAAAAATCTGTAATTCATGTTCTTTCTCATTAACGAATCAACTTTCATCGCAACGATGAATTATATTTCGTGCACGATTGGGCGATGCATCAAGAAGAAACCTATCATATTTCGTTTTCCGCACGTCGACGCTCACCCCTCGACAAAGTGGAGATCGAACGATTTAGGGTCGAGGGAAAACGGTTGATGAGCCTCGGTTAACGGAAGTTTATTGTACGGGTGAACACGCGAAGGGTTGAATTTATTCTCCATACATTTATTTATGTACAATGTACACGTGGTTGTAACTGTCAGGGGCGCGGTAAAGGAGAACAGGAGGAGGAAGGGGGGGGGGGGGGGGGGGGTTGGAAGACGAAGGGGTAAGAAAAGCTCGAAGGCTCGTGTAAAGCCCGGGGTGATTCCGGTCACGAAGCCGAGGGGGGTTACACGCATTCTAGGTCGCTTGCCTCTCTCTCTCTCTCTCTCTCTCTCTCTCTCTGTCTGCCTCTCTCTCTTTCTCCCCCCGCCGTTCTCTCTCACTCCCTCTCTGTCTCGCTCTCTTCTCGCGCTCTCGTGGGAGAGTCTCAACGATAAGCAGAAGGACGTTTTGAGGCGGCTTGGCGGCGCTGAGGCGTCCAAGTTGCGTTCTCTCTATCTCTTTCTCTCTCTCTCTCCCTCCCTCTCTCTCTCTATATATATATATATCTAACTAGACGGGACAATAGTGACGCCAGTTGCATGTCCCGCCCGTGAGCTCGGTTCGCGCGCGCGTGACGCAGGAACGCGACGTTAGGGGTTGGTCGCTCTCGCGCTCCTCTCTCTCTCTCTCTCTCTCTCTCTCTCTCTCTCTCTCTCTCTCTCTCTCTCTCTCTCTCTATCATGCTACCTTTTCTACCCTCGGTGCTCCACGCGAGCATTTCCAGCGACCCCACTCCAGGTACCCCACTCTGTCATTCTACTGTAGGGAGAGAGAGAGAGACCGAGTTGGCAAGAGCGGCGAGGCGAAAAGGGAGGTTGGAGTGGGGGGGATGCGCACGAGATGCGCTTCGCGGAACAATCGCGACCTCGAGGACGGTGGCGCCAACCCGCGGAATCAATAAGATTTACCCTGGTTAACGTATATATCAAGCATACACAAACCTCGATGGACCGTCGCGGATTTTCTTCGTTTTTTATGATTTTGCTCTCTCTCTCTCTCTCTCTCTCTTTCTCTCTTTGTGTGCTTTTTCATTTTTTTTTTTAATCTTCTTCTTTTACAATCCCGTTTTATTGCCCGAGACGCGAGATAAACGAAACGGCGAAGCAAAGTCGAGTCGGTCGGCGGCGAGGCCGATGAATCAATAAAATACTCGACGCCAAATTTTGGATTCCGCAATCGACGAACCGAGCATACTCCTGGTTCGATCCTCTACGCGCATACTCTCTCTCTCTCTCTCTCTCTCTCTCTCTCTCTCACACACACACACACACACACACAGGCGCATTTGCGAGAGAAATTTCGCAAACTTGTACGAAAATGGAGTAGAACTTAATTAGAGTAAAACTTGACACTTTATCTAATGGAAACTTCTCCGGGGTTATGTGTGTCATCGACGTATATACGTCCTTTCTTAGCCTCATTTTGCTTCCAAAGTACTCTCTCTCTCTCTCTCTCTCTCTGTCTATATATATATATATATATATATACACATAGGCAATATGTATACTAATAACGATCCGGAGCAGGCAGCTGTACGTGCCCGCTCGACGTACCGATGCCATCGCGAAAAGAAGATCGACCCGCCTCATCCGTCGAACCTTTTTCTTTATCATTTTCTCCTTTCTCTTCAATCCCTCTTTCTCTCTCATTTTTTCAGCGCGACGACGACCTTCTTTTTTTCACCCTGTCTGTTTTTTTACCCAGTCCCTTCGACATATCACGGCGATTCCCTAGTTTTCTCTCTCTCTCTCTCTCTCTCTCTCTCTCTCTCTCTCTCTCTCTCTCTGACATTCTCTCTCCCTATCTATATCTCTCCTCCTCTCTCTATTTCTCTTAATATCTATTTTCGATCTCTTTCCATTTTTCTCCGTATCTCCGATACGCGTGTACACGTGTAACCAATGTGTGCACGTCCTTTACGTTCTTCCGTCTCTCGAGTTTTACTTTGATATATACGTGGGTATATATATATATAATGTACTCTGGCGCCGTCTGAGAAAACCTCTTTGCCCTCTCGCCTCCATGGTCCCATATACATTATGGTTCTCTCTCTCTCCCTCTCTTCCTCTCTTTCTCCCTGCCTCTCGGTCTCGTCTATTTCTTTTTAGAGCTCGCCCGTTCTCCATTCCACATATCTCGGCGTAGAAGCTCCGCAACCCCGACGGAGGATCAAGTCGATTATATAATGCAAATAGACCTAGAAAGAAGAGGGTAGAAAAAGTATAACGCCGGATATACATTATATACGTTATTATTGCGCGGAAGAGAAAAATGTGTAATCTCCGTTGTGTAGAAATCATCTCAACTGTAAAGAAAACGGAGAGAGAGAGAGAGAGAAAGAGAGAAGGAAAGGAAAAAAAAGTACAATTTCTTCGGAGCAGCTTCAACGTTCCATTTATCATTGCCGATATATCAGGCTCGCGTCTCGTTAACCCTCGTCCCATTGTCTCACATTATATATTTTTGTTATTTCATTTTTTTCCTCTCACTTCTTCTTTCTTTTTCACAATCGTCGTTATTTATTACGAGAACAGTCGGGATAATTTACATAATGAAAAAATTTTCAACGATCGTTTGAAAAAAATGACCATTGATAATAATAATGATAATGACCATTGCACAATCCTTCGAGCGCGTTTATGATTTTTATTCGTAAACAATCAATTTTTAATTATTATTTCTTAATTAAATTTCGAAATTTATGTCGTTCTCGAAACTTAATTTCGCACAGAAACTTTTACGTTTTTGCGAACGTTTATAATATTCTCTATGACGCAATGTTTACTAAATAATTCCAACCGCCTTCTCTCTCACCCCCACCCCCCCTTTCCCCCACAGCTGATCGATAGAGAATTACGTAGGAATAAATTTGTCGGTGGAAAATTGTGACCTAGCTCGATCCCGACCTAGTTCAAAATTTCGCACTCGCATCGAGCTCCTCCCCTCGCTCCAACATCGACATCCTCGTATGAATAAAAAATTCACTAATTTTCATCAAATCGAATTTGATGGAAAATGATCGAAAGGATTTTATCAACGTTCGATTATACAAAACGCGCGATTAATTCGTTCGAACGAAATTTCGTTATCATTAATCGTAATTTATTTAACTCGTTGTACCATAACGTTACGGGAAATTCTTAACGAATTTCGTGAAATATTTATAACCATCGTGATACGAAACGTCGACGGTTTCGCATAGGTCTCGTTTGTTTTCTCCATTTACCTTGTTCTTTGTCCGACATTTCACCTCGTTGCTCCGATTAAGCTCAAATAGATTCGATATAAATGAGAAAGAGAGAGAGAGAGAGAGGGAGAACCGATTTAGCGATTCATCAAAGGTGGTGGGCGCCAGCAACGTCGAGGGACGAGTATCGACAGACGTCGTTTACAAATCTTTCGAAGCTGCGCTGCTACACGGTGCTGCCAACGCAGCGAGATACGACGGCAACTCAAGACCCACGTTTACAATGAAATAATTATAACGCGTCGAGTCAGCTTTTATACCGACGATAATAACGTAGCCTCGATGTCCCCGCGGATATTGTACGACCAAGTACCAATAATCAAGGATCAAAAGTGGATTAAACGGAGAACGAGGTTACCGCGGCTCGCGGGTTATCGTTAATTTTTTTATCGCATATATTTTTTTTAAATTTCATTTTTAATTTTGGTCGCTTATACTTCAAAACGATTTCTACAACGACAACGAGAGTCAGACTCTTCTTTCACCTACGAAAGGAAAATTTAGTTTTATTTCTCGCGATTGGAACATAATTTTTTTTTTAACGACGTATGAATAAATAATTTTTTTTATTATCATATAAATAGACAATTTTTTCAAACTCCTGTCGTTCTTAACGATACAAAATTTGCTTTCATTTAATCCGACTAAACACTCGATTAATCGCCAAATAAAACAAAAAAAGATAATAATTATAACAAAAAAACAACATATCGTTTCGCTTCGTTTTTTTTCAGAATAATAATGAAATTTTTACAAAAGAGAAAGTACACTTTTGTTCGATGATGACGACGAAGAACGTCGTTGCTTTGTTTCGAATTACATCCGCTACCGGAATATTCGACTAGAGTCACGATAAAAGTGTCGAGGACGCGAGAGCAAGGGCCCCCGGGAGATTTAATTTTACGAAAATTATACACACAAACACGAGTCGCTCGATACAACGAACGACACAGTTCGCGTATAATTCTGTATTAGAATTGTGTCGAATCGTGAAGAGAATGGAATTCGTAGTGTTAACACCCCCGCCCCTCCCCCCTGCCCCTCCCCGGCCCGCCACGCTATGTATGCATCCCTCTCTCTATTTGGCGAGAGACAACACGAGTAAAATTCTTAATGTTCGCGTCAGGAATTCATGCGGGTTTATATCATGTATGGTTTATACGGAATGCATGATATAACAAGCGTCGTACACGAGAGCATTAATTTATATTATAGATATATTGTCTAGGTGTTGGCGAAAGATCCTGCCCACGTCCTTCAGCCTCGCGAGAATTCTGTGCGCGCACGGCATTTTATTATCCCATATATATAAGAAGTGACCAAGAGAACGAAAGAATATTATACACGACTCTCATTGTTAGTCACACGTCGAGTCTCGGTCGGTCAGCGAAAACCTCTATACGTATTCGCGTAAATTACGTCATGGAGTGAGAACGAAAGAGAAAATAAAAAATCAAACGTTATGAAAAAATTCGAAGAAGTTATTTAACGTCAAAATTAACATCAAGCCCGTAAATGGATTCTCGATCGTAAATATTTTATTCGTACGGGAACTCGGGGGACGATTCGATCATTTTGGGGGGGGGGGGGGGGGGGATTTTAGCGGAGGTGAATTTTTTGGAGCGTTTCTTCTTCATTCTTCATCGGGGAAATCGAGGTAAATAATAATTCAACAAATCGGTCGCTGATTAATATGTTTTTTTTCTTTATCTATTGAATAATATTCCCTAATTTTGTGAGATTTTTTTATTAATTGGTCTTTTGTTTTTGAAATTTCCTGAATTTTGATCTATTTAGTCATTTTTATAGCAAACTTGAAAACTTGAATTTTGTTTACTTTCGAACAAGCACTAAAATATTAATTATCGTTAAAAATAGTCCATTTTTATTTTGATTCGCCAATTTCACGATAAATATATAACGATATCTCGAGTATTAAAAGTTAATTCCGTCTTTATCATCAACCTCGTGAAGTTTTTCATACCGTTATCGTATCGCGAGATACCAAAAATTCTGTTCGCTTCGTATGAAAACGGTGTTCAATGTTTTATTATCAAACTCTCTCTCTCTCTCTCTCTCTCTCTCTCCTTGCTTACCGTCGAATAAAATCAAATCGAATCGACGAGAGACAATGCATTCGTTCATCGAACGATGAAAAATTTATCGCAATTCCTATAGTCACTGGAGGATTTCTTTCGCCTCGTTTCGCTCATTAACGTGAGTCAGCGCATAAAATTCGTTACCGCGCGTGCGCCAAGTGACGATGGCGCCGGTGGTACGATTGGTGGCGCGCAAGGAGGGCTGAGGGGGGTCTAGTGCGAGAGCGAGAGATTTATGAATAATGAATCGACTCGAAGATCTCGGAAGATCGAGCGTAAAGTGGGAATGAGCTAAATGCGCGCGCGGCCTTCGTTGTCCCGCAAATATAACGTCATCGATTACACGCTTGGCAATGAAAACGTGCAAGTGTGTACACACGTTTACCAGTTCTTAGACTGCGAGTCTATTGCGGCCGAGTATATGAGATAACTCTGTTTCGAGAAGTGCATCGTACGAATATCAAACATGTTTCCAGACGTCGAGCACCGCATACAGCGACGTACTCTCACAGCTTTCGCGGGAAAAATATTAAGTAAGCGCGAATCTGACTCACGAATAAGAAGGAGTGGGATACAAAAATGCAAATGAAAATTAGCCAATTTCAATATTTCGAAATGATCGATCGCGTGGCGAGGGAGTAAAACGAAACAACGTATTATATTCGACAATTTATCGGAAATTATTTATCTTCTTCGATTTTGATAATATTTTGATATTTGTATTTTGTGAAATTGGGATTATAATTGTGAAACGAGGACGGAAAATGTGATAGTGGGTTATTTACTCGCCCGGTTACTTTGATATATTTTTTTAAATATATAAAAAATAATGGGGGATGGGAGGGGGTGACTTTCTTAATACATTTGATAGTCAAAGAAGACATTGTTCTATTGGAGCAAAAAAAGTTGGAATTTAGGATGTTAAAAAAAAGTTACTTACGAAAAAACTGAATTCAACGTCTGATGAATATGATTTTTTAATGTCCCTGTACTGTACGTTTATAAATTATATTAATTGCAAGAGGCTAGCTGATAAACCGAGGCGACACGTTGTTCAACGATCGATTACGAGTTACGTCTGCACATGTTATTTTTCATTTATAATCTTTTTTTCTATATTTAACGAAATTAATTAATAACGAATTACGAATTATGCAAGATTTAAAATTAAGTAGCTCGTTAAAATCCACACAATTTTAGTATCGTGTTCCAATGTAATGTGTATCGAACTTGTTCTATATCGCCAGCAGTGAATTCATCAGTTCTCGCCTCTCGCAATTCCAACGGAATTAACGCAATTCCGCCTCTAATTCGCGCTGGCTCATTAATTGAGAGCCACTCTCGTAACTCTTGGGTCTGAAATGATCGCGAAATTCTAGGAACGTCACGTAGACACGACGTGTTCGTAACTGTTAATGCATGAATTAAACGAGAAGGATGTTACGTCGTGTTTTATTTTATTATATGTAGCGCGTGACGTCGAGGAAAATATTATTTTAACGCTGGATTTTCAAACGAAATCACACCGTGAAATTTATATTTCACGATTTTCGTGCCGATCGAACGATCACAAAATTTTTATTCGGCGGATTATAAAATCGATCGCTATTTCTTTAAATCGACAGCCGATTTGCAAAATATTTATAATATTTATTGAATTTAAATTATAAATTTATAAAATCGATTTAAAAAAGGAAAATGTGAAAAAACAATATTTTTCGTCGTTTACAAAATTGGGAATGATCGCCATTATCAAGATCGAGTGGGCAATGTCGACTCGATAAATCGCTATAGAAAGTCCAACGCTAACGAGGTCGGACGACTTCATGAGCCCACCGGAATAACTTCTAACGCTGGCGACGATTTTCACGCATCACTGAGTTATCTTCAAATTAGTCTGGCGATAAATATTTTGGCTCGAAACAATGTTTGGGTCTGTCGTAAACGCTGAATCATCAACGAAACCAGAAACTCCAGGGATTTATCGTAACGTTTGCGCAAATTTATTATTGGAAAAAGATTAAGAATAATAATAATATAAACTGAAAAAACGAAAAATGCTTACCAGATATTCGATAAAGACGGTGTCATCGATTAATTTCGGCCACGAATTATATTTGTTGAAATTTGAACGACCATCGTTCCCTCCCATTCCTCATGCTCGAGCTCTCCGTCTGATTTTCTTTTTATTTGCTTGCCCGAACGCTTCACGTTCAATATTCGTTTCGCAGTCCATTCGATGCACATACAGGGTGAGCCATTTCAATTTGGTAAACCTGATTAACTCGACGCTGAATCATTTGAGAAAAAAAAGTTTCGTAGAAAGTTTTCAAGAGAATTAGGTATACGAGGTTAACTTGATTTTTTTAAATGGAAAATCATATCTTTTTAACTTGATTATTATTCTACGTGAAAATAAAAGAAAGTTTTACTCGAAACATTTTTTTTTATTTATGCCCTTGTTTTATGAGTATTTTATCATTATCGATATTTTGTGGGCATACAAACATTGCTTATAAACACACCGATAATTTATTAACAAATTCACATTATTTAATCAATTATTTAAGTACACGTTCGAAATTATGTCCTTCAACTTCAATAAATTTCTTTCACTCGTGTTAAAAAAGATCGATAAATACGAGGCAAAGTTTTACGTTCAATGCTGCGATAAGTATTTGTAATCCGCTCCCACACATCTTGTAAGAAATTAGATGATAAACAACAACATTAAATAAATGTCATTCCGCTGTTAAAACCAATCTCATATTTTCATGCCGATTAACGATTAAATTAAAAAAGGATGAATCTCCATTTAAAAAAAACTAAAATTAACCTCAAACTGACCTCGATAACGTTAAGCCACTAAAAAATACGTCATATAATTTTCTCTCCCCCTCAAAACCACGCAAAATTTTCTACGAGACATTTTTCACTCCACTCCCTCGAATTATTCAAATTTATTTACAAATTAAAATGCCTCACCCTGTATATACAGCGAGCTAGAGATAACTCGATATATCGCACACCCTATACACCGGGCCAACGTTTCTATTTTCTGCCCTACCCGACTATCCCGTATTAAAGTCTATATAGTAAAACGATTACGGATACGTTACGTCATTCTGTCATTTGTCAGCCTTGCCGGACTTATGACGTGGTCGCGGTGTACGTCATCGATATGACCGTCGCGCATCATCGACGATGACCCGTATCGAGTGACGAGTATGCGTAAACAGTAACGAGACGCATTCGATATATAGGAAAATGAACGAAAGGCGAAGAGAGAGAGGAGTGATTAAGGATGATGGGAGGAGGGTGGGGAGGGGGGGGGGTGAACTCGAGCCAAGAAAAAAAAACTAACCGACGATACGTATGCACAATTTTCACCGAGCTATACGTTACGACGATGATTTCATTCTATGTATAAACTTGCAACGTAACGCGATTAGTCAGACAACTGTTTTTTTTTATTTCTTTCGTTCGTTTTTTTTTCACGGCTGAAGAATCATCCGATCGGCGTTATCCAGAATTTTCACTTTTTTTTTGTTTTTTCCTTCACATAGTCACACATGCGGGTGTTACAGAAATATACGCGACGCGACTCGCGTTCGTTTCTACGATTTTATCACTTTTCTCGAAATTATGTTACGAGGGATTTTTTTTTTTTTTTTTTTTTTTTTTTTTTTTTTTTTTTTTAGGATCGCGTGAGCGAAGTAACGACAGTGTTTTTTTCCCCGCCGTAGGAATGAAACGAGGATCGCGTCGTTTCGATGACTCGTGTTCGTCGATTACGAAAAAATAATTGAGTGTTTGTTCGATTTTTTAATCGATTTAAAAATTTTTTTTTTATGACGTCTCTCGACGATCGGATCGAGCGATCGATAACGGGAAAGAAGAATCGTGCGACGATGTTTCGAAATTTGCTGAGCTCGTAATCTGACGTGCGAACGAGATCGAACGAGAGAGGGAGAGAGAGAGAGGATTGGTAAAAGATCGCACGAGGAGTGTCCGTGACCTTGACACACATGTTACGACCGGCGCCGATATTCAAATTGGTACATTGTAGTTTTATTTTATTTCGTATTTTTTTTTACCTTCGTATCTCCACGTGTAAATCGCGCAACAACGAGGGGAAAAAAGATAGAGAGAGGGAAATAAACGGGGACAAAGCGAGCACAAGGATCGCGAGAATTCGCCGATCTTTTCACTCGCTCGTCGTCGTTTCGTGAAAGAAGACGGAAAAAGAAAGGAGCGTGACGAAAAAGAATAAAAATGCCGAGAAAAAAAAAGAAAAGAAAAGAAAAGAAAAGAAAAGAGGAAAAAGAACGGCGCTTTAAGCGTTTACGAAGAGGCAAGCGGCTGTATAAACGCCACGCCTGATGGCTCTCGAAACTGTGCCAGCGAGGAAATGAACGCAAAGTAATTTCCTAAGGCGTAGCCTCTTCGCTTGTCTCGAAAGATTTTCCGTTCTCGGACGTGTGCTCGTAAAATTCACGGACGAAACTTTCAGGACTCGTTACTGTACCTTGATGAAAATGTTCTACGTATGACGATATAGGTGTGTGCGTGTGGGGGTTTGTGTATGTGTGTGTGGAGATCGGGATCGGGTATGTCCGCAAGAAGAGGCGCGTTGTTCGATTAAAATAAATTGTATTTTACGATAAAATTTGTTTCTGTCGAAATCCGATTAATTCGCGGTCCGATTAAAATCGAACAAACATTACGTTTCAACATAAAATTTAGATTACGAACACTTAAATATTTATTCGAAAATAATGATAATAATAATGATTATTATATTATTTCAAGTTACCGAGAAATAAAAAATCCGATTTCTCGGAATATCATTTTCTCCGTATTTTTATCGGAATTTTTTATTATATATTTGCAATTTATTATTAGACGTTGGATCGAATGTCATTGAAACTTCTGAGGTGTGACACGTGAAGCGTCTTGACGGTTGCATACAAAATTTGCGACTTTACGTCCGTTTATTGTTCGATCCGATTCTCGGTCGAGACTCGAGACGAGGCAAATTTATTCCCGAATTGATTCCAAATTTATATTTCCAAATAATAAAACACAAAGGCAATAAACATCGAAAAATATTTCCTCCCACGAGATGTCACTAATTAATTCGCACAATTATTATCATAATTAATATATCAATCTCATTCAATCGAAATACAAATAATTTCGTACTACCGTAGAAATAAAAATACTACGATTAATTAACGTTTCACGAAATCAACAGTAAAAAAGAAAAAGAAAAAAAATAATTCTCCACGTGGCGATTATAAGTGGGCTGTCGTTTATCGCGTGTTTATCAACGACCCCATCGCGTCTCCGGGTGATGTATTTCAGCTTTCTTTTCTTTTTTCCTCTCGAGCGAAGAAGAAGAAAGGCACTTCGAAGCGAATACCAGCGAGAGAAGAAGAATAAAAAAAAAGCTGTACCTACATAGCGCCAAGACCACACAATAGTTTATACACCAGAGGGTTTAAAACTTTGCGCCGGTGGTGGTTTTTGTATCGCGCATCCACGTTAATGGAGGCAAAGTTTTCCAAGTGGGCTCTTTTCTATGAAACGGAAAGCAAAACAAAAATCGAAAATACGAGAGTAACGAAAATAAAAACAAGTTGCGGTTCCCTGCCGTGTGAAAAGCGTCTCTCGTTCCATTCCTGGTTAACCCCCCGCCCCCACCCTGTTTCGCGTACCAGCATATCGACCGATGGCCGCTCACTTTGAGCCTCTCGGTCAATTAAACCGCGCACATTGTTGTCGTACCGGAGTCTAACGACTTGGGAAATGAACAGGGGTTGAAGAGGTGAACGAGGCTGGAGGAGGGGCGAGGGGGGGGGGGGGGGGGGGTTTCGGAGCAATAAAGCTTCACGCAGTTATTCAACCTTTCGTCATTCAGTCACGATTTGTTTCACCAAATTTATTGTCGTTTTTTTTTTGTTTTCATTTTCGTTCCATTATTTTACCGGGTCACATGTGTTTAAACGTATTTTTCTCGCAGTTTCAAAACGACGATAATTCGTTGGAACGTGTCGTAAAGTATAAAAATTAAACACGATCGAACGTTAAAGGGAAAATAATTTTTTTTCGATGAATTTGTGAAACATTTTTGAATTTTAATTCGATCTTCCGTTTATACGACTAAATTTTATGATTTTGTGGGCAATATTTCGTTGGATGGGAGGGTCGAAATGCGAGATATATATGTATAAGCGTCAATCGAGCTGCGAAAGTAAGTTCGCAAACGAGAAGGAATCACGAAGTTCGGACACCTCGATACTCGAGTTTGGTATTAGACGATGTTGATTGCATTCGTCGGGCTGAGGAAGGGGGATGGGAGTGGATGAAATGACCAGGCTCGTTCTCAGATATCGAACTTGTGTATTTCTCTTGGCCACATCGAGAAAACTTGTTCATTGGCACGATTTGACGTTTTCATATATATATGAAAATTCTCAAGATGTCGTTTATTACGATAAATCGATGTCAAGTTAATTTTCTCAGACGCGACAATTTTTTGTCGAAAAAAAAATGAAAAAAAAACAATAAAATGATTAATAATCTTTCGAGGACAAACGAGAGAAAGTTAAACTCGCTCCCTGGAACTAAATAACAACTTATCAGCCGAAAAGAATCGATTTCAAACGTGTTTTTTTGTATTTTTAATTTTTTTTATTGTTTATTATTCTCCTGTCCGCCTGAAAATATCGGTAGAGCTTTCAGCGTCGTAACGGGTATGCGCCAATTGGAGACTCCCGTTGACCTTAATCATTCGCCGATTGGGGAGAATTGAGAGGGGCGGATTTTCGCAGTTGGCGTATGTATAGCGAAGAGAAAGAGAAAGAGGCAGAGCGGCAGGGAGGGGTGGGGGGAGGAATTAGGACTTGTTCACAGGAAATTGGAAAATCGAGCCAGCCTGCGATATATCGCCTTCTATGTATCGTCAAACATTCGCCATTTTCGCCAACTGTATTTTGCATCGTTTTTCCGTTTTCTGTTTCTTTTTTTTTAATCTTCTTCTTTTTTTTGTTTAATTCAACGGCCAGGGATAGACCTGGCAGTTGCCTCGCAGGACTGATTCGAGAGTACTCGAAATTATATTGTCGGAGTTGACGATTGTTCCACGGGAATACGACGAACAAATTTTTGTTTAAACGAGACGAAATTTCATTCGCTCGCGATTGAATTTGTTTCGAAGCGAATTCGTTCGAGTAACGATTGTCTCGTTCGATGGTACTCGATGCAAACGTCTCCCTTAATTTAAACAAAAATGTAACCTTAATTCGTTCGATTCAATTTTTCTTTTTCTGTTTTCAATGCGACAATTTTATTTTACTCGTTGCATAAAATTTCCGGAACTATCGTCGAAGTGGATAAACCTTTGATTCGATTTAATTCGATCTATATGTTTTATTTTATATTTTTTTTATATTTCAATTTAATTTGATTCAATCTTTTCATATAATTTTAAATGATAATTTGATCTTGATACGTATTATTCAGTTTTTGTTTCATTGTTACACGTCGATAGAAAGTACGATCGAGGCAAGTAAGCTCGTCCATCATATATAAATAAAGTACGATATATATAAGGCCGCTATTTTTTTTCAGAACAGCAAAGCCAAGGTCTGCTCGTTCATCCCCGTGTAACGTCCATTATTCGTAGTGCAACAATGTTCCAGCACGTGTTGAGTTTACGTGGTTGCATATAGTTAAGGATGATCTAGAGCCCAAGCTTTCCCAGACTTAGCTCGGATAAGCCACGCTAGAGTCACCGTGAAACAACACGATGGGGCTGTTGTAATACGTAAAACGCCACAGAAAGCAACTATACGAGGGCACACATTTACGTTCCGGTCATCAAAGGGTTTGGCTGACCGACAAAGGCTTGGCCTACTCGTGCTGTCGCGTCGTTGATGTTATTGGGAAGGGGCGGGAGGGGGTGCACACTTCGGGGGTTGGTACACCTGTCGAATATATCCACTCGACTGGACAGAGCTACAGGTGCATCGTATTCTTTTGAGGACACCGGAAATCGGTCACGATCATTCGTCCTTCATTGGTATCTATGTGAAAATTCAAGTTTTCCATATATGAAAATATGAATTTTGATGTTTTTCCTCCTTTTGACGGCTAAATTACGACAAATTGAGAATAACAATATGATAATCGTGTTCCATGGGACATTTCTAATGTTGCAATCGCCTTACAAAGTTTTTTTTATGAACAAAAATGCCAATTTCCTCAATGGCAAGATCCACTTTTGGGAATTGCGGTCGGTAGAGGGGACTAAATTTGGTTTTTGTCCAAAATGAGTTTATCAGGAGGTTGTGGGATCACAAATTTTTCATACAACGCGAATATTGTATTCTTGATCTCGATTTGTCGAAATTCCTGGATTAAAACCTAGAAAATGTGAATTTTCACATTTTTGGACTAAATATTTGAATATAACTCGAGACGGTCGCGGGAAAAGTTTTCAATATCTTCTATTCTCACTTCCTAGTGAGTCTGAACGAACCCCTACGAGATTATGCAAATTCTCTCTACCCTTATATTTTCCAAAATCCACTTAACTACCGAAAAACAGTAAAAAATTGAGTTTACAAATGTTTTCCACAAAAAATTTTGATTGTCTACCCAAAAGAAAACATATTTATCAATGATCTAAAAAACATCCGAGAATTGCCGGATTATATCAAAAATTTTACCCGCTCGGATGATTTATTTCGATCGGAAAACCGATCCTTGGACGACGATAACGACGACGAGGGAAAAGGGACCGAGATAGCGGAGCTTATCCTGTACACGATATATCGTCTCTTCGCTAAAATAATTTGTCTCCCTCCCTCTCGTTCTCGCTCTCGAACGTCTTCTTCTTTTACCGTTCTCGAACCAATGGAAATTAGACACCGCTGGTCTGTTCTCGGAGCTTCGAGCGTTTCACCGCTAATTGACATCGCGGCACGCTATATAATGAAAAAAACCATGTTCACTCGCGCATAAAATTAACCACCGCGACTATTTCCCACCGATACGTCGAAAACACTCAAATCGTTTCCATACTATTCTTTTCCACCGTTGACTTCACCAACGGATGCAACGTTGTCGATTTTCTTAATAAATAAAACAAATAATCGAATTTTAAAAAAAGACCACCTACGAGAAATAATTGAAATAGAAAGAGAGTGACTATTTTTTTCCACCGTCGACTTCACCAACGGAAGCAACGTTGTCGATTTTCTTAATAAATAAAACAAACAATCGAATTTAAAAAAAGACTACCGACAAGAAATAAGTGAAATAGAAAGAGAGTGACAGGGAGAGAGAAAGAGAGAGAGAGAGAAAGATAAGCAAAGACCCGTCTTTATTAACGTGCGATATTGCCGCAAGTTCGTGACAGTTTGACGGACGCGTGGGTGACAACACTGAAAACTTTGCAAAGTGTAACAGGCGTTGAATTCAAGATGCGGCCTATGCATCACACGTCCTTACATACAATTATACACACACGCGTATATATATATAATTTGTTTAAAATACATTCAAAAGTAACTCGTGCAATGATACTTGAGGACTTTTGTATGTGGGGTACGTAAAGTTTTCTGTAACGTTGGAAATATCTACGCGCACACACACACGCGCACACACACACACACACACACACACACACACACACACACACACACACACACACACACACACACACACACACACACACACACACACACACACATATGTATATGTATGAATGAGTATAGACACGTATTTACATGACAGTACAGAAAGTCTCGGCGCGAACCCGGATAACGAGTCTCTCTCTCTCTCTCTCTCTCTCTCTCCCGTGTACGTGCGGAGTTGTTAAAGTTTAACGCCGTTGCCCGGGCTAGTTAAAATCGATAACCAGAGGTGCGGGCGTGTGCACTACATATTTCTCGTGTAGTGCATATATATGTATATAATACGCACAGACACATACACGCACGGACCGTCATACGTATATATTTATTCATTTAACGTGCAGAGATAAATTTTACTGTAGGTATACGTGACATCGATGCATATAGTAATGCGTATAGATAGATATTAATATTCCTGCTGGACGCGTATCTATTTAGGTTGGCGATCGTCACGCATCGAAGCGATTGGTCGACGGCTCGAAAAACCAAGTTTCGTTTGTCGCCCTTGTTTCGTGAATTAGTTCTTCAACGCGTCTAACTCTCAACGAACGTTGATTCGAATTTACATCGATATTTTCCGTCGCTCTTAAATAGGCCGAAAATGTTTCATAGAGTTCGGACACGGTCGAATTTCCAATGAGTTTTTTGTTTTTCTTCTCGCAAAAAACTTGCTCTTGCGGAGATGAAAATTTCACGGGTCTTGAGGCAAATGTCCGCCCTCGAGAGTGACACGGCGAAGCGCGCATGCGCGGCCTGCGCGGTGGATCCAAGCCTCGCTGCGCGGACTTGCCAGGCCGGAGCGCCCGTAACGAGCCTGCGCGGTAGATCGAGTCCCACTGCACAGGCGCGCGCGGACGACATGTGTTGAGAGTGGGGGAACGGTGGGAACTTTAACTCGAGCGAAGTCCGCAGTCCTGAATTATTGACTCGTTGGAACTCTGTCGGAGTCACGTTGGGCATGGGCGCGCAAACGATGTTTGTCGAGGAGTTGGGAGAGAAAAGAGATATTTGACTCAACGAGAATCCGCAGTTCTGAATTATTAACTCATTGGAAATTTCGTTGTACCTGTATAGCTTAATATATATATATATATATATATATATATATATATATATAGTATCGTATTATCTCATTCACCGTACGGATGGGGACCATCTTCCGGCGGTAGCACCGAAACCCATCCGAGTCAATCAAACTAACAGCTTTAGTGCGCTGTCTCTCGCGATGCACACTCGCTATATATCGCGCCAGTCCTATTACCGCTTATATTAGGTACATATACGTATATAGCTTTATTCTGCAACCGATCGCGATAAATACATCGCTAATATTATCAAATTTATCGCGATATATCCCTCGTGCAAAACAGAAAATTCGAAACAACCCTCGTTTTAAAGGAACGAGATACAACGAGATACTCGTTTCGGAAATAATTTCGTTACGAAATAAACGTTCGAGGCGGAAGTGCATGGTGAAATTGTGTGAGATAAACAAAACGCTGAATTAGCTGTAGAAACTGGCAAAGCTCAAAGTTGAAGTTTCCTAGTACAAACTCGATCGAGTCCCGAGAGGAGGATTGTGAGGGTAGGGGGAGGAGGAGGAGGAGGAGGAGGAGGACGTACCAGCGCCCCCTATATCCGCTATCTCTGCATTCTGCACATGCACTTCTCGTGCCTATAGTTTCGGGAGATAGCGATGGAGTGGTTGCGTTCGTGTTTTCACGGGTGTCCTGTGTATTCGTGTGTTGGAGCACGAGCGAGTAGGGTGCGCTTCGATGAGCGTTGGGGCTGTTCTCTCTCCCTCTCCCGCTCTCTCTCTCTCTTTCTCTTTCTCGCTCGCCCGTTCGCTCGAGAACCACAATGAAACGAGGTCAAAGCTTCCCTTCACCGCAAAGCCGGTGAAATAACTGATCTCTGGAAAGCCTGGGAAATAACTGACGGGCCTGATCCGTTTCTCTCCCGGTTCGTCTATCTCCCCGAACGGTTTTACGCCGGCGAACCTGCACATTTTGGCGCAAGGGTTGAATTACTTCGTCATATCGCGCTCTCCATGAAGGATGTATGTTTCTGATATTCGTCCGACACGCCCGTTACCACATCCGTGCTTTTTCATCGCCTCGGGGAATTTGTATCTCTGCCCGTACGTGAATTTGCAAAAAAGAAGCGACTTTATTTTTTTTTTTTTTTTTTTCGACGATTCAATCGTGACGCGTTCATTTTTTTAATATTTTTTTCGAAATAAAAATAAAACGGGAATATCGAGGATCGTTCGTTTTCAAATACAAAAATCATTATTTCTTTATATTATTATCGCGTAATTTTTGTTTACATAAAATTTGTTTTGTCATCGTTAATATTTTTTTGTTTACTGATTCGACGATATTTCAATCCTATGTATGAATTTTAACAAACGGATGATTTACAATTTCGAATAAATATCATTCATTCATTTTCACAAATTTTCGTCAATCTATTGACCAGAAACAATGAATACATTTTCTCGTTTACACATATATCGAATTATTCTTTTCTTTTTAAAATATATAAATAAATAAATAAACGAATAAATTTACGGCCGTGTATAAAGTATCCCGCGAGGACACAAATTTATTCATTTCGAATATTAACGATGAAAAATAAATTCGTCCCGTTCGCAATTTGCATATTCGCGTGAAATAAATTTATCTCGATAAAAATAACGGACAAATGAGATGAACATAATTACGTATCGCGTTTCGTCGTGACGGAGGAGCGAGTGAGCGAGCGAGCGAGCACCAGAGTTACGTATGTCTCTCGAAATACGTTATAGACGAACGGTAATACGTCGAGTTCGGTGTGTGTACGTTCGGTGATGCTTCTCGGTCGGTCGGTTGGTCCACCACGGACCCGCAAAATTGTCAGTGAAAATACACTTTTGGGCGAGATCACGTTACAAGCCGCACACGCGGGATGCAGCGACGGTTGTGGCGACACACCCGAGTGCATTAGCTAGAACAGAATGGTAGGAAGGGAAAGAGAGAGAGAGAGATAGAGATAGAGAGAGAGAGAGAAGAACGAACAGCTAGTAGGAAAACGCTATAAATAAAAGCCCCCCGAGTCCACCGTGTCGTGCGCGGCTCGACACGCGGAAGGGGTTTTAACGTTACGGAGGAGAAGTGGGTGGTTAGGTGGGTGGTAGTAGACGTTCGGTTCGAGGTATGGAGCAGGTTGATGGGATGCTTTTATGCATCGTACATAATACTATATTCAATATCCTTCGCGTCCTATATATACCCACATAGGTACATGTGTGAAAAATGAAACGAGAACAAGACTGAAAGGACTCGGCGCGCGAAATATACGATACACGCTTGGGTATAGAAATTTGAAA
This sequence comes from Netelia inedita, assembly GCA_964017225.1. Classification (NCBI taxonomy): domain Eukaryota; kingdom Metazoa; phylum Arthropoda; class Insecta; order Hymenoptera; family Ichneumonidae; genus Netelia; species Netelia inedita. The sequence continues at coordinate 12,057,222 of OZ024922.1, forward strand.
CGTTAAGAAGAAAAATCAAAAGGTTTTTGTGAAAATGTAACGTGTAAAATAATGAGAAAAATGTTTATAAACCGGGGGCAGGTGGAGATTTGTTTGAAATATTAGATCAGCGGGTTTGTCCACTTTTGTCAAATTGGTTTTTGTCGTGGACGACGTTTTTTTTTATCTCGCGGCGAAATAATCGAACTTGATGATTTTTACGAAGGGATCATTAATATTGTTCGAAAAACGTCGACCGATTGTGTTTAGGAAAATTAATTTATATGATATCTCGAGTTTGACGCGCGTGTCGAACGACGAAAATTTTCATGATTACTTTGATATTCAATCTTATCGATATGTCGATTATGTTTCCATTAATTACACGAAATCGAGACTTTTAAAAACATCGATAGATCAAAAAAAATTCGATCTTCTCGCGAAACGAATTGAACCGATTGAAAGCAGATTGATTTTCCTTTTATTTTAATTTTATTTAATATACAATTTACCTTCATGAAGTTAGTTAGTTTTTTCCCCTCGCGAGTCCAAGAATCTCGCGAATTTCCTCGAGTAAGTTTATAATTTGGCGTTTGACGATATTCTCGCTTATAAATTTGAGAAAGAATTTACAGAACGCGCGATATAAACGCGAGAACGAATCTTGCGTTACTTCGCAACGCGGAGGCGAGAGAGAATATATATACGGGGCGGAAGAGAGAGAGAGATTCTCGTTTTTGCTTCTCTCGTACGCTGCTAAAAAGAGGAGAGAGAGAGAGAGAGAGAGAGAGAGAACAGAGCAGCGCCTGCTAACGCGAGATCGCGGTTTCTCGTTCGAGAGAGTCTGCATTCTTTGCTCGCTATTTTTACGTGAGCGAGAGCCGACACGTGTGTGGGACGTTATGGCGAGGAACGAGGCGCGAACGAGAGAGTACAAGAGCACCAATGTTTCCGACTTAAACACATTTTATAATAATATCGTGAATTATAAGACAATTTTCATACCTCGTATTAGTTGACAACGAAAATAATTCATTTTTCGTAGGAAATTTTTTTTCCTAATAGCAAACGTACGTAAAATAACAAACCCAGTGAGAAATCAATGAACGTTCGAACTAGAGAACAAAAAAAACCAATCGGTCATAGATAAAAAATGTTTCGTGTAAAAGTAATATCTCGATGTTAGAAAATATATTCAACGATGTGAATTTTAATTCGACGGTAAAAATAGAATTGTTTCTCTCATGAAAAATCAATTTTTTATTTTTCAAATACGACTTTTTTATGGGATAACAAATATGTCGCTCAAAAATAAATATCTCGATGGATAAAAAATGTGAATTTGTTGTTATCGTTTTATCAGCGATTCGATTTAAATTCGATAATAATAATAGAAATTTTGGCAATATTTAAATATCTTTTGACTCGATTTATAATAATTTTTGCTTTTTTTGTTAAATTCTTTTAAAATGGCGAAAAGTTAGCAGGGGCACATGCGAACGATTTTCTCGTTCCGGATAAAGGCCTACTAATACGCGCATTAACCGAACAGATAAACAATTGTGTACTTTGACGAGGTGCCAGGAAAATATATATTCTATCGATAATACGCGTACGCGGGTATCGTAACACCCACGTCGTCTCACAGGGAGAAACCGAAGTTACCCTGTTTATCCCTGGCTTCGTAGTTTCGAACCCAAGATACACATTGTGCGTATGTTTCTTGGACGCGTGAAATTGTACCGGGTATATAGATTTTTGGTCGCGGGAGATTAGTTCTCGAATCGAGCTTCATAAAGATCCTGAAACGGAAGAGATAGAGAGAGAGAGAGAGGAAAAGAGAGGGGGTTGAGGGTAAACTTTATAAATAACTTTTCAACACGTGCTCCGCTCTGTATAGTGGTATATTTTCTTTCGCTACGTTGTATGGCATATTTTATAACGCGTATGCTCCCGAGCATCGAGAAAATTGGCTTGTTGATAAAAACCATATCGTGTTTATGAAAACTTGAACCAAACGTTCACAAATAGTAATACCGGCAAACATAATAATGACCACAATATTAATATTATTAACGCCACGATAAAATAATAAATTGTATATACATACAAATTTGTTGCGTCTCTGTATTCTCATTGTTATCGATATCCATTTTTCAATATAAACACAAACTCAGAAATCGTTATTCGAGGCTAAACGATTTTTCGGATTTTGTACAAATGATTTTGAGACGAAAATAAAACCACACTTTTTTTTTCTAATCAAACAAAAATTCAAAATTTTTCTTTCAAAAAGTCTAAACACAAAATTCCAGGTATTAGAGTGAATTGGCTGTTCGTTTAAATCATAAATAAAATATTGTTTATTATTACTCACGTGGGTGTACACACGCTCGTGCGTTTATAAAATTCTCCATAAAATTATACCGCCAAGATAAGAAAAACGTTTTCTCATATTGTTACCTCGTGCCGAGATTAAAGAGTAAAAAATGTAATCGCATATGCGGGCTTGTGACCTCAATCGGGCATCGAGCTCTTCGAGGGAAAGAAAATAATATGTATCAATCATTAAACGACACGAAGTTGTTCACGAGCGTACTCGTGCCTCGAGACGAAGACAGAGAGAAAGAGTGGGGTGGCGGCGAGGGAGAGGGGGGGGGGTGGACCTACGAGAAAGACCCTACATATACGATCGCTCGTGTTACTACCCTTGAGCCTCTAATCAAGGTGGACTGTGCAAGCACGATCCGTATCCTACATTGGACGCAATCCATAATAGGCCCTGCTTATCTCCGACGTATTTTATTAACGGCACTATATATTGCTGATGAATAGCGTGTGTCTCCTCGCAGATAGGTATATAACTACGATATCCCTTTATCGATACGTCTATGCACATATAGGAAGCTTTCTCCATATACGTACACATCCCGACGTGCGCATTCATACTGTCCGAGGCTAAAGTCGATCGATAATTAGAAAACGATCGATTTTCATTCAATCGAATTAAACATTTGTTTGATATTCTAATTATTATTTATATAATTGGATCAATTTTTTTATCGTTTGTGAATCATACGATTATGTAAGAATTACTCATTTAATTGTATATCAATTAATCTGTTACTTGATTTTTAAAATTATTATTCCTTATTTATTATTATTATTGATTTATTTTTCAATTAATTACGATTGTACCTTCGATGAAATAAATTAGAATTATTGCTCGAATATTTTGACGTAACGAAACTTTTCTTTGTTTTTCCATTCTTTATAAAAATTTATCAATTATTAGTAACGTGTTCCTACGATGAAAGAATAGCCTGATTTTTCATACGTATCGTGAAATATTTTTCCCAATGGCGATATTTCTTTCTCTCGATATGGACGCGTTACGATCGACCCCTCGAGGATCTCAAAAAGATTAGAGACGAGTTCTCGCAGAGGGCCAAAGAGAGAGAGAGAGAGAAATTACTGATATTCCGGACGTGCGATCGGCGGTCCACTCGAGCCGCTCGATCCAACATCCTGTCCCGATATTTTAGTGCCTCGAGATAACGCGCCAGGGGCGTTTGACGTCCAGACGATGGACCCTCCGACTATGTATACGCGCGTATCATCCCCTCCCCCCTCATCACCCCTCTCTCTCGCTATTTTTCAGTACACATACGTATATATATCTTTGACTACCGGCAGTAGTCGATTACTCATTAGCGAGGGAATAGCGCCGGTCAAGTGGACAGCCTCGAGTGTCCTTGAGCTTAGACCTATACACGGACTCGCGAGATGAAATCTAATAAAACACGAGGCCCGGTCGATTAACTACCAGCAAAATGACGAAAGAAAAGAGAGAAGAAGAAGAAAAAGAAGAAACAAAAAAAACTCGACCGAATCGTTTTCTTTTTTATGCGATCCAAGTCGAAAACGCTTCAATATATCAACGAATATCACGTAAGATCGAAGAATTTTTTTTCGTTCGAACCGACCTAATTCCGTTCTCTCTCTCTCTCTCTCTCTCTCTCTCTCTCTCTCTCTCTCTCTCTCTGTGTACCCGCGGTACAATTGTCGTCGAGGCGTTAATGAGTGATAAAATATTATGCGCTCGTTGAAATAAAGATTGAAGAAGAAAAAGCAAACATCGTCGAAACAGCCCGAGGAGAATTTTCACGGTATGCCCGCGAGGTAATCTTTCTATATCTCTCGCGACATTTGCGTCCGGACTTTTATACAACAGATTCCATATATATATATATGGATTTTTATATTAAAACGTCTGTGTTGAATATGCCGAAGGGAGCCAATAGTGCGCTGTTGTCCCCATTGGCTTTTCTTGTAACCGAGAAAATCTCATTCCCGTTAAATGTATGAAAGAGCTTTAATACTGTACATATATATATATATATATATATATGTGTGTTGAGAGAAACCGGGTACACGTTGACCCACTTTTCACAGACACTCCTTGGCTATATTATTTGCACGTTATACGTCATGGCCTAGGAAATATATATACATAGGGATGTATTTTACGAGAGAGAGAGAGAGATATTCCTCGCCTATATATGTATGTATGTATGTATATATGTTTATATGTATACATACATATATATATGTGTGTGTGTGTGCGAACGTTTGTCACAAGGATACTCACGGTTAGCCCGGCTGACCCCGTTATATGCGCCGGTAAAATCTCTCTCGCGTATATAATAAACGTTCCTCCTGCAGAGGAACGCCAAGGCCCAATTTTCTATCTCGCGAAACGTCCCTCCTCCCGCCCATTCAAACGTCTCGAGAGAATTTCATCCGACGAGGAAAGAAGTTAACAAAAACGAAGTAGCCGGCGCGTTCGAAAAATCGAGACGAACGTTCGTTTGTCTCTCGGAGATAGCGAATGGTCTATTAAATGGAAAATATTGAAATCGTATCGTCAAAGTTGAAGAAATTTTATTCCTATTAATTTATCGCAACGGTTTTCATTATTCGTGTAATCTGTGCGTTTACTTCTGTTTCTTTTTTTTAAATTGAATATCCATTTGTTTCTCGAGAGTAAAAAAAAACGTTTCAAAGCCGAACTAATATCGTCGTTATTTTTACAACGAAACAAAATCAATTTATTACATTTTTTTATCTCGCGTCAATTTCTTTTTATTCGACTCGAAATTAAAAAAAAAATCCTTCCGATTCGAAAAACGCCCGAAAATCCATCGAAAGAATTTCGAAAAATTTCTAAGACCGATCTGAAATGCAAAGAAAAAAAAAAACAAGCACTCACGGAAGAAACGTTTATCGCTATATTTCTAATTAATGAAAACGACTGTCCGCAAGTGGAACGCGAACGAGAGCCACGAGACGTTCGAACTTCGTAACCCGTAATATCGCTCGCATAAAAATAAAGAAGACGGTTTTCCCTTGGCCATGGCTGCGACGCGAGTCTCAAACGTTCTTCGAGTTTCGAGTTTGTACGCGTGTGTATCCGGTAGCTCGTTATCGTTATTATCGTCGGGACGAGCGACGCGAGTAAGAGGAGCGAGAGTCAAAAAAAGGGGTGAGGGGTGGGGGGTGAAAGAGAGACAAGTCGATGAGCGAGAAACGTATATATGTGGCTGTGTAAGCGAAGTCACCTGGGTCGAGCGTGTTAGGTATGTGGAGAACGGTGAAATGTTATATATATAAATTGAAACGTGGCCGAGGCTCGGTCTGACCATCGCACGTTTCTACTACTGTTTATCGCGTATCGCTATACCTACACGTATCTGCCTCGACCTATACGAAAGTAACACGTACAGTTACGTTATGCGAATGTCGCATCGGAGAATCGGCCGCGTGCAACGAACTCCTCGAGTCGAGAGAGACGGGCGAATAGACATATTGACAAGGAATGTTCCTATAATGACTCACAGTGCGAATAAAATAGCGTGGTCGAGTCAGACACGTTGCCGTTTGTTTTCAAAATAATTTAACGACAACCGTCATTTTTTCGTTTTCTTTGACACGAGTCAAAAACAATAATAACGATGAACAACGAAACGATCTTGATATTATTTATCCAGGATTATTTTTCACTCGAGAATGTTTCGAGCGTTTGGCGACGAGAAATAACGTGGCTGACGCAAAAATCAACGAACCACTCGAAAAATCATAATTTTACAAATTTTTTTGCAATTTTTTTACGTTGTTCGAACACGAGTCTATGAATTCGTTGGGCGAGAATGATAAATTCGACAAATAAAGAATTCGGAAGAGAGAAATAAATAAATTTCTCGCGATTTTTATGATTCGGATTTGATATTTTGAAGAAATCGCCTCGCTCGCTCGTAATGCGAATATAAATCTTGGAATATCGTTCGGTGAATTGAATTTTCAACTTTTCCTCGTACCATCGCTCTTTCTCTCTCTCTCTATCTTGCTTTCTCTTCTTCTCTCCCTCGAGGGAAGAGAGGGTTAAAAGTCACGAGACCTCTGCGAAACTTTGATTCCCCATAGGCTCGTGAACTTTGCTCTCCTCCCGGCCTTATATATTACGCCGGAGGATCGTCAGCTGGTGAGAAATATTCTTTCTATCTTTTTTTTTGTCTTTTCTTATTTTTTTCTCTCTTCTTTTTTCTCCCAGGGCCAAGCTTCCAAAACTCGGGAAGGATTTAAGGAACGAGTATTGGCATAGTTATAAAAGATGTTCGGGGAAAGGCGGGCGACGAAGTTCGTTCGTGTCTCGCGACGCGAACGGAGGCGTCTCGCAGCTTCTCGCCCGTACACTTTTCGCCGTTTTCCACTCCAGTCTTTCTCCCCCTATAGCCCGAGGACGCCACGATTTATTTTCGTTCACCCGGTATACCTACGCATTTAATTTGGGCGTCGCCTAGACGCGCGCTCTTCGCTGGCAACGCCGGGAGGAAGAGAAAGAGAGAGAGAGAGAGAGAGCTTGCGTGGCGGGGGGTGGGGGGAGGGGGAACTGAGCTTCTTGGCAAGCTCGACGAGACTCACGACTGCTTGCTGCTTCTATACACTAATAACCCCCCTCTCTCGCTCCCACCCCTGCGCCATTCCCTTCTCTCTCCCCCCTCCACCCCCTTCGCCACCCCGTACATTTTAACATCTCTCGTCCTCTCCCTTGTACTCTGACGTTACCCGTCGCAACGCGGCAAGCTTCGAGTCAAGTACGTTACGTCATTTGCCGATCGTGCACGCACCCAGCAGGACCCTTGGAGAAATGACGGAGGAGCTTTTTTTTCTCGTTTTTTTTTGTTTTTGTTTTTGCTTTTTTACGGCTCGAACGTTAACCGGTTTAAGGGTGTTGTACGTATACGAGGAAAATGGACACACGCTCGGTGAAAAGTTAGATTGAAGAATAATTGATGGGAAGTCATCAATTTTGGGCACGTTTTCGCGAAGAGGCCGACCGTATTTATATTCGAGAAGTTTTCAGGGTCTTTAAATAACGAGGTTCCGAAGTACGGTCTCGCGAAGCTGCTTAAGGCCGTATATTAATAAATAAATTTATTTTAAAAATCAGAGGATGAAGAACGCGGAGAGAGAAGATATTTGGATGAAATTGATTTTACTTGGAAAAATGAGTTTTTTTTAAGACTATAAGGAAGAACATTCCTCCGATATGAAAGTTTGATCGACGCGTTCTTTTTTAAAGTTTGAATTAACAATTTTTTCGTGTCTTTGGGGAAATTTGGGAAAGTCGATGTTTTTTTTAATTTTAGCGGAAAAACATTTGTTTGTTGAAATAAAAAGTCCATATTTTTAAATTCGTTGAACACATTTTTTAATTTGATCTTTTTTTGGTATATTTATTTCTATTCGCAAAGTATCGTTGTAGCTACAAAAAAAATCGGGATCTCGGCACGAGAGCCAAATGAGTTTCTTTACCTCGGGGCTGTTTTAAAAACCGCATGGATAAAACCTAAACCAGTCGAACTGGAGCAAAGCCGTTTGAAACTTTTCGAAACGACGTGAATCTTCTCTTTTGTTCTCCTTTACGATCTCGTTGGATCGAAATCTTTCCACTTGACGCGCGTCGCGCCGTAATGTTGGTAGAAAAAAAGGGTAAAATTTCATTAAAAAAAATATTACAAATAATAAACGATCGGTGAACAATTTTCGAGGTCAAACTTTTCTTTCTTCCTCGAGCAAGCGTACGGAACGACTGGGACCAACGTCGCAACAAATGAAATAATAATTATTCACGGTTTCACGGTTGACTCATTAAGCGGACATTCCGGATGTTCCATTCCCAAGCTGCTCGTTTCTCCGCCCCGTCGCATATGTTTCCACGTCGTGGCATTCTTATAGTCGAGCTCGGGGGAGGGGACTGTTACGGAAATGGAGGCGAGCATAAGCTTCATAATTCTTCTCGCGATAACGCTTCGAGAAACACCGTGGATTTATAAGATCTTCCGTAAAAATGTTGAACTTCCAGTCGAGCTATCGACGATGACTACGATCGATGTTTTCGCACTTTCGATAAATCGAAAGAGAGGGAGAGGGAGGGAGTCTCTTTGCGCGTGTAATCAAAGAATTTTTTTCTATTCTCATTCTTCATCGCCTTCTCTCTCTTGCTTTCTCGTAACATGAGACAAAGAAGATTCCTTGAGAGAGTCAATGGGGAATATAGAGGGGGTACGTCGAGGGGTGTTCGACCCTCGATGGTACTCGACCTCGACGTAATATAGACGGTATTAATGCTCTCACGTAAATGCAACACACCGCGAGACAACCCTTGTCTGGCCTTCTCACTTTTTTTTTACACCCTCTGCCAAGATGACTCTTTTACACTCGAGTTCCCCTCGCTTCTTACCACGATATTTGGATCAACAAGGCTTTTGTTAGGTCCGTTTAACGAGACAAAAAAATAATCAGTCCGTCCTCGTCTCGATAAGTTAATTAATTGGCCCAATAAATAAATTCGTCGATAAACATACGATCGATTACTCGATTCGATCGAACTTTAAGATAAATTCGAAAACAAAAAAGACAACGATACTAATATTTACATGGAATTTAACAAAAAATCGTCGATTTTTTAAAAATGTGTTTTTTTCAAATGTTTATTTGCTCCTTCACTAATTTCTTACGATCGTCGTTCCCGGTCTATGTCAATTAGTCATAAAATACTAAAAGCGTTCTTGGAATTAATATTATCGTATAAATAGACCTTCCAACGGGTATTTATCAAGTTTATAAACTTTGAATTAGCGACACGCTGATTCGAGGATATACTACACAGTCGCGTTACTCGGGTCACTGCGCCCCCTGGAGCGCGAGAGTTCCTTCCTCCTTTTGCCACGCTAATCGACTTCGTTAGAGCAGTCCGCTAGCTAAATATATATATGTACATATACATAGCCGGACTTTACCACAGTGAAAACCGAACTACGCAAGCAAATTCTTGATTAATTAAAAAAAAAAAAAAAAATTTTAATTAAAAGATCGTTCGGTCAGTCGGGTACCAGCGGCGTCTGAAAAAATTACATTTTCTTTTCTTCCTCTGGTCAATTAGTAAATCGAACCGAGACTCTATCACTTTACGAATATTCAACACGTTTCCATGCTTTTTTATGTCGCAGAATTCATCGGACGGATGTGAAATCGCCTCGCGCGTACATTCGCACGAGTTACGATCAATCGACTTCGCATGCTTCGCGAAGTATCGGAAAAACCTGCAGATCATCCAAGGGGCAACGAGTGGATAAGATGCAGTAGCGACGTGAGTCGCGAATAGCAGGTAAAACATTTCATTTCTCAACTTACAGCGACAAAACGAAATCATTTATTTCGCGGTATAAAATAAACGAAATATTAATCGAAATCGACGATCGCGAGCCAATTCCCTCGTATTTTCTTTCCATTTGAAATAAAATCTCTCCCACTATGAACAATTTGTTCGAATATTCGTTTTCGATATTATCGAAAATTACCAATTTTCATCGAACGTTCGAGAACACTTTGAAATAAAAGAAATAGTTAATTTCGCGTGTCGACAATTTCATAACGAACAATATTCATTATCGAATTGTCCATTATAAGGATTTTTTTTTAATTTCATTTTTATTAATTTTTTTTCGTTCGTACGTAATTTTCTTTTTTTTTTTGTATTTTTCGATAAAGGCGTAGGTATTATCGGATCGGCGAGCGTTAAGCGAGAAATTATTTTCACCGATGTATCGAGAGAGTGTTCGGTAAACGATACCGCATAGGGATGTGTCTATATATACGATATCGATCGTCTCCTCGGTACTGTGCGCCACGTTTGGTGCACATGTACCTACCAACACCCCTAAAATCCCGAGTTTAACGTACGGAGAGGCTAGCCAAATAGGCCGCGATCCAATGTTCCCGAGGAGCATATCTCTCTCCTCCGAGTCATGACGTAGAATATATACATCGTGTGTGTATCGAGGCTTGTGGCTTGCCGATACGACTGGACCACACGAGAATTCAATTGGTTCGTATATCGTTCCGTAGCAATGTTCCCATCGGACGGCCAACGTGTTACCATTGTACCGACAAGTGTTGCATACGCGTTTATCGTACGATCGATAACTTTCTCTTTTGTCTTACGAGATACAACGGATTCTCGCCAGAAATTGTTGCAACGAGGAAATTCGAATTATTATATTCCAGTTTAAAAAAATCCGTTTTGGTAAAAAAAATTAGCGTTAGTAATCGAATACAAAAAAAAACGTCTATTTTCTTACACTAAATTGGCTATTTTTTGGCAAAGTCGAATCAAGAGTTTCGAGGCGATGAAAAAAAATTGTTCCAAAGCTAAATTACCGATCGAGTCATTGTTCTATCAATTGGTGAAATGGTACCCGACTCTGTCGGTAAAAATGGCAACAAATTCAAATCTTCCTATTTTCATCCAGAATTGTTTTTTTTTTTTTTACAAAATGACATTCCCATTTCGTTCCAAATATATTTCTCGTTCAGGAGGAAATAAGGAATTTACGAAATGGTCCTCTTGACCTTATAGCAGTTGGAGCCAATGTAACGTTACGATGACGACACCTCGATCGTGCGATAAATGTAAAGCCAGATTGATAGATCATAAAAATCAAGCTCGACACGGTGGACAATAAAGTAAGCTCGATTCTTGCTCGATCACTATTGGAGAGAAAGAGTCGGACTGAAAATAGCAGATAGTGCACACACTCCATCGGTACAAAACCGCCATGAGGTCAAGTGAGGATTACGAGGTAGGATCGTGGAATCGACGAAGAGATAGCCTATATAGGCTATTACACGTTCATACACAGATATAGCCATTTGGTGCCAGAATGAGAAAACTGAGAGGCCGTACGAATCACTATCGTAGGTAGAAAACAGTCTTTCTCTCGCCTTCTTCTTTTTTTTTTCTTTTCTTTTTTTACCACCCCTTTTCATTCTCTCCGTCTCCCGGTCGTCTCTCACTTATTCTTCGATGGCACGCTAGCACAAAAGGGTGGAGTAGCTCTAATCTCCGGGTCTTTCGATCTTTATCACACCCCGGAGAAAATGGTCAAAATATCCGACACGAAGAATTCAACGATTCTTATATCCGGAAATAGGGGTGATCGAAGAAATATAAATTGTAGTAATTTGAATAAAATTGGGCAATAAATCGTTGTTTTTTTTAAATTTTTTACGGTGATAATACTGTGTCAAAGTCGCAAATAATTATCACAATTTGTACAGAAGGTCAAATTTCCATATATGTAAATCGTTCGAATTGGGAAATTGCCTGCAATTTTCTCTTTCGTTGCGGCGATCCATCTCGTCGTGTATATAAAGCACAATTATCCCGGGGGGAATTTCCCACGACGAAGATATCGGAGATAGGTTGCTCCCGGTAGACTCGCGCATATCTCGTACGATACGACAGCTAGAAAATGCCCGTCAAGAATATTACTGGATCATCGAAAAAAAAACAACAACGACACAAAAAATAAATAAATTAATAAATAAATAAAAATTTCTCAAAAAAATGCAATTATTTTTTCTTTTCGTTTCGCCCGTAACGTTATTCAGAATTTGACGTAGTCGATCGTCGAAACAGAGATAAATAACGCAAAAATAGGAAGGAACAGAGTGGGCGTGGTTTCGTTCGTATATCCTTTGTGTATATACACGCTCATTCGTGGCGATAAATATGTACACAGTTATCCGAGTATCTGACTCATCTTTTCGTGTTTTCATTTTGCCCCGGTTTTGTGTGCGCTTCATAAGGGTTGTTCGCGAAGGGTTGTTACCAACCTTTCACCGTTACTCACTGAGACGTTGACTCATCGCATAGCCCCCTCCCCCACCCCCTCTCCTACCGTTCACATCGTAATCCATCGAGCAAACTATCTCCCCCACCCCCCTCCCCTATCATACAACGAGAAAAGTTTATCTCCGCGACGAGAAAATTAATTTTCCATCGATCTTGCGATACTCGATTCGAACCTAGACGATATTATTGAAATCGGGATATTATTATTATGATTTCTTTGTCGGAAATTTTGAACACGTTTTGCTTTCTCGTCAAATCTCGTTGTATGCAAATTTTGAGCGCTATTTGTCAATCGTCGACGTGAATAGAAGAAAAATCGTGGATTCAATGTCCGGAATGACGTGTCGAGTGTCGCGGACGAGCCCATATATCGAGAGGCCAAAGTTCGTGTACGAGAGAGATAGAGGGAGAGAGAGAGAGAGAGAGAGAGAGAGAATGGTGAATTAGAGGTAGAGGGAAAGACTCTGGCAGCAGCCGCAACAGCAGCAGCAGAGAGCTATATAACATTTGCCAGCGTGAACCGAAACCGGGTGAGGCACTCCCCGTATGACCCAGAAAGCGAATAATCGAGCGACCGAGCGATCCCCGAGCTCTCTCGTACACTTGCGCATCGTGAACGAGAGGAGAGAGAGAAAGAGAGAGAGAGAGCCGCCGCCCCGTGTCTGTGTACGTGTGCACATCGTAGCCGCCCTGTAGTAATACTATTACTAGTAATAGTGGATATAGTAAGCCATAAATCGACGAGCTATCGGCGATGAGAAAATCGCTTCTAAGAAAAAAAAAAAAAAAAAAAAAAAAAAACACACAAAGGAAAAAAAGAACCAATATCGTCCTCTAATATTTCATTTTGATGAAAATAAAAAACGGCAATTATTTTTTCCAATCGTCCAATTACTGTGAGAAAAAAACGTCGATATTCATTTTAAAAGAAATTTGAGAAATTATCCGAACAATAAAAAAACAAGAAAAATCATTTTTTTTTCAAAAATATTTATATTTATCCTTTTATTTGCCTAACAATATTTATTGAATTTTTGTATAGTAATTTATAATCGGGTTAAATTTATCGTTTCAACTAATTTCGTATTCGTCAAGTCCACCACCCTCTGGTCGGATTCCGATCGAGAACGTTAGTCCTCGCGTCACGCAACGATATATATATATATATATATATATATATATATATACAGAGTGAGAGATGATGATGATGATGATGATGATTTATTGAGTTATGCCCTAGCAAGCTATGGGGCAATACAGGAATAGAGCAGGAGATACAGTTTAGTTGGTACAATACTTAAATTAATCATTTAGAATACAAGACAAAATATTTAGAATCGAAGAAAAGTTAAGACAAAAACAGTATACACAAGCATTTTGCTCCCTACTCTGAACGATGGATGAATGAAAGAATAACTGTAACATTGAGTACGGTTCGGTCCGGTCTTGCGAAAGGCAGTAGGCACACGTGCACAGAAATCGCCTGATGTGTTTACCGATGAATTAGACAATCAAGTCATCATAGCGAGATCATCAGCCGAGTGCAGAGTGATCAACGGCTGCCCGTTGTCCTTCCTCGCAAATACCATCGAGTGTTTCGTCCACACGTACTTATACGACATTGCAGCGGCCTGAGCTTTCGCTCGACGTAGTAGTTTATAGCACTCCGCTGGTAGGAGCTCATTGACGTATATATTGCCTCCAAGATTGTTATTGAAAACTTCGCTGACCTTGAGGTCTCGCTTGGATCTTTTAGCGGCAACGATACTATCCCGAACAGCGGTAGATGTAAGAGTCGCTACAATCGAGTGTGTATGACGCAAGGAATTTCCGCCCGCAGGCAAACCTGAGCTAGAGCTTTGGACGCTCGTAGGTGTTTTACGCACCATAACGCGAGACGCCAGCACGTGACACTGAAGATCGCTTCGTCCAAGCCCACCTAAAACTTTTCGCACACATACATGCGGAGATTCGCTAAGCGCAGCTGGAACTCCCGATATTACTATCTCACTCCGATCTTCGACCGACGGGCGCGAATTGCCCTTTAATTTAGCGATTTCCAGCTCAAGAGTAACGTTCTTCGCCTCAAGTAACGCGATCTTCTCAGACTGAGTGGAGACCGTCCGTGTTAGCTCAGGGATGACACTAAGGGTGTTATTAATGCCAGCTATCGCCGATCGCAGCTCCGCGGCAAGCTGTGCCAAGTCAGCGCTGGTCGACTCCGGCGATACAGATTTGCGCGATTCCCGCGATGCAAGTGGTTCCAGCGCTGTACGCGATGTCGATGCGTTATCCTGCGATAGAATAGCAATTTCACGAGCATCCGCACTGAGCTGTGACCGGATTTCCCTTTGTTCTCGTAAAAGAGCCGCTATCCCCTCGAGCGATGCCTCCACGCGCGATCCCATGCTACTCGCTGCAGTTGATGGAATAACGCGATCCAAATTCGTGTTAGCAATAGCAAAGTGCGTTTTGCAACAATCGTTTACTGAACACATGTCCAAGTAATACTTCACGCACCCTGGGTGAAACGAGCGCTTGCAGGTGGGGCAAATCTTCGAATTAGCCGCGATTCCTTTCGTACACCTATGACACACTTTCGACATAGTACGGAGTTCAGGTACTGAAGTTACTACAACTCAACGGCCACAGCGATACGGCGGTACGATGATAAAGCTAGTAGCCAATCGATAGACGGTCGATAAATGAAGAGCGGCAATCCAGATGGTAAAGGATGCGCGCTGCCTGCCCAAACCGAAACCCGATGATAACACAGGCGTCTACCAACGAGTATTGATGAGCGCATGCGCACGCCGGCTGGGTCCTACTGCACGAGCACGC
This sequence comes from Netelia inedita, assembly GCA_964017225.1. NCBI lineage: Eukaryota > Metazoa > Arthropoda > Insecta > Hymenoptera > Ichneumonidae > Netelia > Netelia inedita. The sequence continues at coordinate 12,072,301 of OZ024922.1, forward strand.
GACGTCTTGGCAGGTCCGGTGATTTCAAGATTGAGGTTAGGAAATTAGACGCACGATCTGTCGATTCTTCCAGAAATGCCGACACGTCGAAGCAGAATTGAAAGAATTATCGACAAAAAGCGCTTAGGTGCGTGCTTTGGTGCTGGAAGCAAAAACGCCCGTAGGCAGCAAAGCAGCAGAAAGATGCCTTAGGTGACGAGCGATAGAAGACACGTATAACGTACTCACCAGAGAGAGAGAGAGAGAGAGAGAGAGAGAGAGACAGCAAGAGCACGTATACGTTTACGTCGTGGGGTCGTGGTACGCGATTTTTTTTTTCGCTTTCTCACACAGTTAGGTTGAACGTACGCAATATTATTGATTCGCGAGAGAGGTTTTGCGGAGGAGTGGCTGCTGCGGCTGCTCGCGGGCAAACTCTCTCTGTCCCTCTTTCTTTCTCTCTCCCTCTCCCTCTCTCATTCTTGTTCTCTCTCAATCTCCCTCTCCCCTCTACCCGGAGCTCCCGCGGCGACCAAGACGACGTTACGATAGTAATAGAGCAAACTAAAGCCCTCCCCCCATCCCTCTCTTCCCCCACCCCTAGTTCTTCCGTCTGGGCTTTTTGCGAAGAATTCTCTATCGCCCACTGTATCATTACATACTAACACTGCCAATGTACGTATCATTCCGTTTACGTTATTGCTACGTAACAGTCAGAAAAGCCGACTGATTGATGCCTCTTAGTGTCCGATATCTTCTAGGCCTTTCATCCCCCGTCTATTTCATATTCGATATTAATATATGTGTATATATATATACATTGACGTGTATAAGGCACCTACCTGTCCCACGATGAAGAACCAATCTATTATTATTATTATTATGAATCTTATTATTATTATTATTATTATTATTATTATTGGTATTATTGTTACGTCGTTTTTTACACTTTCATTATTTAATTAAGACTTACCACGAAATTACTTTTTCGTCATTAAACATGTATATCTACTACGAGAGATCGTAGAATGAAACGTTTAACGAACAATAGTGCCGTACGCTAAAAAGGAAATCTTTCGAATATTATTTTATATTATTTTCATTTTTTTTACGGTTATTGTACGTTATTAAAACAATAGCTTGGAAAACAAAAAAATTATTTAGTAAATATATTCGCAAATGTCGTTTTGCTATTGATAAAAAATCGTTGCGTCACCGTCGTGAATCGTTTCGTCCACACGCTCCATCTGCCCTGTCCGTTGACCGCTACTACTGTGGCTCATACTTGGGTTACTCTCTACTGACGTTAGGGGGTGGCCCGTAAAGTCAAGAGAACCGGGCAGCAGTGAAAACGGTTACGAGAAACAGCTAGTGAGAGAAAGAGAGAAAGAGAAAGATAGAAACCAAGCGAGAAAGAGAGAGAAAGAGGAGGTGGCTGCGAGAAGGGAGGAGGAGGAGGAGGAGGAGGAGGAGGAGGAGGAGGAGGAGGAGAGGGTAGTGAGAGAGTCGGTCGTCGGTCGGGCGCGCCACTACCGCCACCATCGGCGATTGCGGGGGTTGCCGGTGGCGGCGCGTGCACTGTCCGATCAATACGGGGAACACACACAACCTTGCCAAAGCTCTCTCTCTCTCTCTCTCTCTCTCTCTCTCTCTCTCTCTCTCTCTGCCTCTCCCCTCCCCTACGCTCTGTCTCTCCCCACCTCCATCTTGCGACCGCGATCCTTCCCAGGATCTCTCTCTCTCTCCCTTTCTCTCTTTCTCTATATCTCCGTCTCTCTCTCACTCTCACTCCTACCCTCGCTCCTACCTCGTTAGTTTGTCTTTTTTTGTTGTATTTTCTCCTTGTACGGAGCGACAAAACAATATCTCCAGTGAACAATCGATCTTTTGGCGTTTTCCTCTTCCGTCGAATTTCATCCCTTCGAGCTTATATAGACAGGAGAGTTCTCGCGAAATCACCGACTGCACATTCTCTCATATAAATATATATATATTTGTGTCATGCCCCAATATTTTCCAGTTAAATATATATATATATATATATATATATATATTGTATATATAAATGGGTATAGCTGTATGTGTGTGATATATAGACGTTGTAGCTTCGACGTTCGCGAGCACGATTCCGAGAGGAACCTCAGCGCGCACCGATCGATGGCGCCGGGACGCTTCAAGGACGTTCCGTAAAGGCATCGTGCCCGGTGTTCAACCCCTCTCTCCGATCTTTTACTCTTATCTTTTCTTCTCTCTCTCTCTCTCCCTCTCTTCGTCTCTCGGCCTCTCTGTCTCTGTCCCTTTTTCGCTTTATCTCTTTCTCTTTTGACATCCGTATCGCACATCCCCTTGTGTCGTCTTATCTTCTACTTCATCTTTTTTTCTTCGTTCCTAGCTCATGCCACGATTATCGATCATTCACGCTTTTCCAAAATGGAGAAAGGTACAAAAATTTGTTTACGGATTTTTCGCTGCTACAACAAAATCGCGTAGTTCCGACTCGGGCCTTGACCCCGTGCGATCGATATAACACGTGTCAGACACTTCAAGGTCATCGTGTGCGAAAAATCAACCCCCACGTCCGATGCGTGTGTGTCTAATCTCGTTTAATCGTTTTTCCTTTCATGCCCTTCATTTTTTTCTTCTGATTAACCGTCGTTCGTTATTATCAAAGGGTACGATTTTCTCGACTAATGCCAACTTTTATTTTTCAACGGTACGAACTTTGCAATAACGCAAGATTTTCTGGACAATGTGAAAGAGAAAGAGAGATTTTGTTGTTGTTTGATTGATCGAATCGATCACATATAATAATAAATTGGAATTCCGAATTCTCCGGAATGACCTACATGTCTGACGGAGCGTCGAGTTTAATTTCGTTTCCCGAAACTAACATGCTCGACCGTCGCGAGCAACTCCACGACTGATTGGCCCAACGATCGTATATATGCATCCGCACGCACTTTAGACACATTCTCGTCCCAATTTTTCGTTTATTTTGTCAATTTGTTTTTGGTTTTTTAATCAAACGTGAAAAACCGAAACTTCGTATTTGCAACCTCGTTCAACATCGTTTAATCAAATAGCGGGCTATATTTTTTGTTGAAAAATATAAAACGCAATTTTTTTTCACCGCTTTGATGAAAAAATAATGATCGTTAACGAATTTGTAGTTTTTGATAAAATTCTCTTTTTTTTCGTTGCAGAAACGTAATATTTCAGAAAAAAAAGCAAAAATGAGAAATTGCGTGATAATAAATTTTGTTTGTTCTCTTCGTGTGCTTTTTGTTAATGGGTGGTGGGGGTGGGGGGTGGCTCGTGTCGTATTCACAAAGTGAATGTATTAAAAAGATCCATCAAGGTTTATTAATATTTCGTCACACACATATATATATATACAGACGGGTAATAACGGCAAAGAGTGTTTGATATATAGGCAGCTTTAACGAACATATATTCGGCGATAGCAAAATCTCCCATTCGGCACTGGTCGGCTTATCGGGCTGATTCATTTTGAGAATAAATAACAAATCAGGCATTCGCGTTCCTCCCGCTCTCTCCCTCACCACGCACGTGACACGAGCCTTTATATCCTTGAAAATTCTAGATCATATTGAGGTTGACCGAAAAATCATCATGTTTCTAATACGTGAACACGTTTTTCCATGTATTAGGGAAACGCGTATGTATTTAAATAATATTTTTTGAAAAATATACAATATTGAAAGCAATAAAATATAAACAATAATAAATAAGAATTAAAGATGATGATGTAAATGAATGAAATAGTTCAATTGACAAAAAAATATATATTTATATATATAAAAAGAAGCAGAATAAAAAATAAAGGGAATGATACAGCAAGCGAATAATTTTTCGCTCGATGGGCTTGAAAAGATTTTAAAAGGGCGGAAGGGGAAGCGTTTTCCGGTATAATAATGCATTACGATAATCCGAGGGGTAATACGCTTTTATACATATATCCACAGATCGAGGGGTACAGCCGAAAGTGACTTTCTTTATGATGGCCCATCGCAGGGGGCGCTCCCTCGGATTTCCGTGGACGACCTCGACCCTTAACCTTAAACCCTCTCGTTTTACGATTTTCTCAAGCTCCCCGGCTCCCACTCTCGTCGACTAGCAAATGAGAATTTCGTGTATACGTTCCAATCTTGCGATGATGAACGATTAAGGACTAGCCTCGAACTACAATAACGGATAATCCTTCGTGAAACGACCCTCATTGAAATTTAAACGAAAATCTTAAGAAGGAATTTCTCAATAGGCGGAAAGTCCACGTTTTTATTTTCTTTCGCCAATTAAATTCAAAGTGGTAGAAAAATAAGCGTAAGAAAATGTAAACGTTGAAGTAGGGAGTTCATATACCGTTGACAAAGTTACGACCTACGGAAGTCGAAAAAGAAAAACAAAAAAACTGCCGAAACACGCGTTTATCCTATTTGTATATCGTTGGATTTCTGTTCAAACAATCCGGAAGGGTTCCTCGTATTTTATATAGACCCCTCGTATATGTTAATCACTCTGATTATACTCCCTCTATGTACATGTTTATTTCTAGTGTATATATAAATTTGGAGATATATCTACAAACGGGTGTGTTGATGAATATGGGTCAAATTCATCTGCCATTCTGACGTCTTGTTTTACTTAAAATAGAACTCTCGAACCCTATCGAGATCAATGTTTGATTAAAACAATAATAAAAATAACACAAAAAGAGTAAAAAATCGTATCGATCGATTCAACGATCAATCATACATCACGCTATAAACGTTACGGTTCATTAACAAAAAAGTTACAAACTTGCGTACAAAAAATAAAATTTGTATCTCATCCGAATGCCATTGAAAAACCAACTATTTTCATTTTTTTAAACGCCTGTACGAGTAAAAGACCACTCGGTTAAACAAAATACACGTTTTCTTTTGACAAAATTTTTCAAAATTCCAAATTTCTTCAAATTTTTGAAAAATATTCCAGTAAAAATGATAATTTTAAAGATCAATGAAACGACGATAAATGAAATAAAATTATCATTTTTACCGGAATATTTTTCGAAAATTTTTCAATATTGCAAATTTCTTCAAATTTTTGGAAAAATATTCCAATCATAATGATAATTTTAAAGATCAATGAAACGACGTTAAGCTTGCTCGCGAAAAAATTGCTAGTAAAACCTCGGCACGGGTGAGAAGGGGGTTGGGATTTCGAGGTCTCGAAGGGCTCGAAGCTTTCCAAGTAATTTATTTTCGTCTCACGAAAAAGCACGTTAGAAGAACGAACGAATAAAAAAATTTGTCGTCGAATGTTTCGGTGGTTAATGGTTCAACGATATATATATTTACGATGTATATACGTGTGTATGTATATGTGTGCTTGCGTATGTTAGACGAAGAGGAAGAGTTTATCGAGGGAGTCAGGAAGACAAGCTCCCTGCGGGGTATTTTGCTCGTTGCCCTCGCTCGCAAACTCTATTACGCGAAGAATAACATTTCGGGAATAGTTTAGCGCACACGGGAGCGTATGCCTCTGTTCTATTTTAGCCCTGACGCGCTCACAGTTCCGAGGGAGCTCGAAAGTGTGCGCGAGTAAGCGAGACAGCGAGGGAGAGGGAAAGGAAAAGAGAGAGAGAGAGAGAGAGAGAGCGAGTTATACGAAGCTTGTGCGTGCGCGAGATTACGAGTTAGGGGGAGAACATTTCCGCGAAGTAAAATTTTGCTGTAAAATTAGCGCTGTGAATAAAGGAAAATTCCAGCCCGAGATTATCGTCTCGAAACATTTTATTGGACAAAAAAAAGAAATCAAATTCTTGAATTTTTATAAATAAATCGAACGAGTTTTATTCAAACGAGTCGAGGTAATAAAAAAATTCATATAGCCGGAGAAAAAGGTTTTTTTTTTTTTTTTTTTTTTTTTTTTTGAAATCGTATCATCGAGCCAATTCGGGAAAATATAGAAAATTGAAACGATGATTATATACGAAGACGGTAGAGCGTCGACGTCGTCGACGATAGCGGACGACGAAGATGAAGACGACGACCGCGTGCTACGAGACGCGTGCCAAAAGGAGGTGCACGAGAAACAGAGGGACTAGCTGCGAGGCTCCAAGGACTCCTAAAAATAAATACTACATCTCGCCCGAGCACGGAATGTCTGAGGAATGGTCTGCGGATTTAGTCTCTTTCTTTCGAGATCTCGCTTTATCCCTCTCTCTCTCTCTCTCTCTCTCTCTCTCTCTCTCTCTCTCTCTCTCTATTTCTCTATCCCTTTTAATAAAGGCGTGTTATCAATTCGCTTGATAACGCACCGGTTCGATGTGAAATTGTACGAACCGTTCGTTGGACTGGAGGCCAACGCATCGTCATCATTGACACGCGCAAAACGAACAAATACTTTTAATTTTAATTAAAATGTCGTTCGATTTCACCCTCGAATCTCGAACGATTCGTTAAATTAGAAGAATCGATGAAAATGGGCTATCCCGGTTTCACAATCTCTTCTATAAGCAATTAAACAAAATATATATATATATATATTCATTTATCGAAAGTAAATCCGACGAGTGTTCCATTTTTAATATTTTCATCAGAATGCAAAATTTTCGATCGAGGGATGAAATCGGGGGTAAAAATAAATCAAACGAAAAATCGAGCCAAAACTATCGGCTATTTTCGTACGAATGCTTGATAAATGTCCTCGACCGAGGTAGGTGTGCGAGAATAAAAGAGAGAATGCAACTCGTCGAACGCAACGACGGTACGGAAAAATATGTCCTTTTTCTGTATGTTCTACAAACTACACACACGTGACCTCCACACACACACGCAAATTTATATATATATATATATATATATATATAAACTGGATAACTTTTATATAAATATATGTATATATACAAGTATTCATATACACAGAGGTTGCCCAGTTTTCTCTTTGCTGGACAAGTAGAACGTTTCGCATGGCAAGGCTTTACGCTGGATTGAGAAGAAGAAAGCAAGAGGAAGAGAGAACGTGGGAGAGACGATGAAGAAGCAAAGGTTAAACCCGAACCTTGGAAGCAACTTTTAACGATCGCGCTCTCGGACGCCCAGATCCCTTTTTTTTCTCTTAGGTCACACACGAACACTCGTGCGATAAAGTCTCCCGCACGTCACGTATATATATGTGTGTGTGCGCATGTAGATTACGTGACGCTTCTTTAGCACGAGAAAACCTCGATTTTGTCGATCGCGATTCGTCATGCTGACATTTTTTATCGTCCTTGATCCAAAAATTCCAATCGTATTATCGATTACGAAATTCTACACTCGAGCCTGAATATTTAGCTTTAAATAAATCGTTTTATTGTATTTATTATTTGTTTTTTTTTCAAGAAGACACATGAAAACAATTTTGCACTTTTTTGGGATAGTTTTCTGTTTTTTTTTAAATTCTTTTTTATGATAATTTTGAGTTTGCCACATGAGTAACATTTTTGGGCATTTTCTTACCTTTTTTTGATTATTTTTCTATTCGAATTCGATATTTGCATCAAATCGTTTATCACGATTGGTGCGAATATATTAAAAAATTGATTGGTATTTTTATAAGAATGACAAATCTTTCAATTTCTTTCACAACAGCTGCGCGTACGTTCCGATACACGAACAGATTTTATTTTTTTAACGCTCTCGATTACTCGCAAGCACGCATTCTTTTTCTTCTCGCTTATCGTCTTATCGTTACACCGTTTATAGATCGTTGTCACAGTTGTTGGATGTTACACGCCTCTCGATGTTAAGTAATTAACCAATGATTATTAAATATATAACCCAGTTTATCATCTGATACGATAAGATGCCTACGATTCATATTTGTACAAAAAGATACGAGAGACAAAAGATTTCCATCCTTTAATGTCACAGAGATGATTATTCCTGTGTGTGTGTGTGTGAGTTTTTTTTGCTCTCAGAGGTATTGAAATTTTCCTCTAAACGTCACTCTCAATTAATGCGGGACCGTGAGATGATAAAACAGTACGCCGGATTCGCACACTAATCCCACGTTTAAACATAGAATGATTCAAAGCTGACGTCCGTCTCTTTCTCTCTCCCCTCTTTCCCCTCCCTCTAGCTATCGCATTCTCCCTTTCCCGAGCCCCCAATGGTACATACACAGATATGAAACTTTACGGTGTAATCGTGTATTGATGACGCACGAGAGTCGAGCTCGGATCTCAATTTCACGTACATTATCACCTTGGCGAATGGAGATATGGTATCAATGGCTTTTCGTCGCCAGGCTTTCCTGTATTTCGCACGTACGTACGTCATTATCATTCCGCCATCATCGCGATATTTTCTTTTTCTCTTTTGGTTTCTAGTCGAAGCTCGTTTTGACTGTGAACGAGTGTAAGTATTCAAAAAAAAATCTTTTTTTCATTTTCAATATCGAAATAGGCTAATTTGTCTCGTGATAAAAAACAAAATTAATCGAGTATAAAATGAGATAAAAGCGTGTTGAATAAAAATGACAAGCCTAAAATGAGAGGAAAAATTGATTAATATTCGGTGGAATGTTGTTTATTTACGTTTCGATGTTGGTCCTCGGTAACAAAAGAAAATAATTCTGTATTCGCCCTTGTGTTTGTCCAACGAATCGATATTCACGTGAAAAGAGAAACGAGAGGACGCGCAAACGATGTCGTGACCGGGTGTTGTCTTCGTTAGGCTCGCGTATCGCGCGTTAGTCCCGGGGGCTATTAATTAATCAAGCGAATAAAGTCCACTTTCGAATATATTTTTGTGTCCGCGGCCACGACCGACGGTAGCAACAACGAACGACAAAACAACGGTACGAGAACGAACGCACGACGAGTACGATGACGACAGCAAAGTAAAGTGCGTGCGGGATACACGAGCTCGGACAATAAGCTCCCAAGTCATCATTCGTTATCTTCGTTAATTAAATTATAACGTGTCGAATCCATCCGTGTATGTATATTGTCGTTGTTGCCAATCAACTTCGTGCGACGACCGTACGTCGCTCGTTAAAGTATTAAGCCTCTCTCTATATCTCCCCCACAACCCCCACCTATATCGCTATCTCTCTCTCTATATCTCGTTCCATTCTGGTCTCCCTCGTGAGAGTAATGCCAATACGGACTCATTTATATAGATGAGTAAATTACATCGCCAATTCGTCACCCTAGATATTCTCTTTATCTTTCTCGCTACATAGGGTAAGTTCGAGTATCATGACACACCATAAGTTTTTTCGACAACCAAACTCGAAATATATACGAGATCAAGCAGTTTTTATAAAGTTTTTGTAAGTTTTAGTAAAATTGAACAATCGTTGAAATTTAAACATATTTGGATATTATAGTCTAGAGATATATTGGCCATAAATGCTGTGAGCCATATTGCTCACCAGAGAGCTAACGATACAAACAATAAATGGCACTTTATTTCGCGAAATAAAATTCACAGAAAAAATTTCAATTTCCACTTCTGAGCATTTTTCGTTAGTCCATAGTTTACAACATAGGCATTTAACATGGCCCTGTATCTGGTCGAGCATATTGGCCCTAGGAACGTTTTTGACAAGTAAGATCTAAACTAAAAACCAGTAAAATCGATTTGTATACAAAATTGTCACCACACTATAGATGAAGGTTTAGCCTAGAAAACTCAGCAGGAATAATATAAAAAAATGTACAATTGTGTATTTAACGCTAATGTTGGTTAGTTTCGATGAAATAGAAGTAGGCCATATTAGCCAACTAGGACATAATGCCCGAATTTATTTTATACATATCTCGCGAATAGGTTTACAATCGCTTAAAAACTTTCGTGTATTACAATGCCCCTGGGTGTCCTCGTGCTCTCCAGATTCGCGTTTATTCTTTTAATTCCTCTTATTTTTCGTACAAAATCATTTTTAGTTTCACCGAGTTACACGAAACTTTTCGATAGGGATTAATTTCCCAAGCCGGAAGTTCCCTCATCCTCGACCCCTCCCTCTACCCTTACGGGCGTGCGAAAGTTGGTACTAGTTACAGCAATGGAAAAAACACGAAGATACCGATGGTCTAGTGGGTTTTTAATGAGAATGCGCGAGAAACGAAGCGTATACTAATTGGTTTTAATAAATTCTCGGAAAACAACATTTTATTTCTACTCGCTACGATTTTTTTCTCATAACGCGAGGATCGATTTAAAAAAAAAATTTTTTTTCGTAACGGGTCGGACCTCTCGGTATAATAAATTCGATCGGTTTAACGCGGAAGGAAAGAAAGGAAAAACGTAATATCGGAAAATGATACTGCCGGCGTGGTATAGAAGGAAGCAGGGGACCTCGGGTTTTAATTTTCATCGCGGGTGGTACAAAAGCGCGCGGGAGAGCAAGCTCGAATTTTCATTTAATCATCGCATTCCTGTTACGGCCCGGATAACGGAGACCGCTGTGACGCGCTGGCTAGTTGGCCGAACGATCAGAAGAAAGACAAAAAAAAGGGAAAAAATGACGAGATAATCCGGTTTCGTTGATTTTTGCGGACGCATCTGGTCCGAGCCACCGAAAATTGGTGCTATCCGAATCATCCGTTGGATATATCGTACGAGCGTAGATAGTGGCGAGCTCGATAAAAGACGCACACTATCGCCACGCGCATTTATACGTGCGCGCGCGCGTGAGAGAGGGAGAAAGGGAGAGAGATTGCAAAACAAAATACATCGATCGTTTATCAAAACACGCACTTGTCACCAAAATTTTCTCGTTTGACGGAATTTGAACTCGTCGTGAAAGAAAAAAGTAACGATACGACTGATGAAGTTTGCCTCGAAATTAAAAAAAAAAGGAAAACGAATTTTTTCCCATTTTTATTTATTTATTTATTTATTTATTTTTCTTTAAAAAGATTTTCGAACAATCGTACAAACGAAATTTAATACGAACATTTTTTTAATATCTTTTATTTTATTTTTGTCGGCAGTGAATTTTCGAACAAGGAACCGAACAGAAATTTAATACGATCATTTTGCTTTAGTCGTGCGTGAAAAAAACTGTCGTTCGTTTTTTTTTATTGCAAATGCAGCAAAATGTATGTTTTGCGTGAATTTTTGTTTTTGTGCGTGTCGAAACGACGAGAAATGTTGCATTTAAATTTGTTGATAAATAAATATGAAATTTCACGGGTACAACGGTACGACCGGAACGCTCTGGTTGTTACTGGAATCTCCGCGTGCGCGTCGAGTCGCGAGCTGAAAGAGTTAACTGGAGATTGTACGCTCGACTACACACACACGCGCACTCACTCGTATATATATATATATATATGTGTGTGTGTGTGTGTGTGTGTGTGTGTGTGTGTGTGTGTGTATAAAAGAACATCCGGTCTCGTATCCAACGATATCACACGAGATAAATAAAACACGTTACACTTTATGCGTCAAATTTAGCCAGTTTATTAATTCGCTCATCTCTCGTGCGTCATTTGTATCCTCGATTCTTCCTTTTTATCTCGCATTACCTCGTTTTTAGAGCGTCCGTATATAAAAAAAAAAAGAAAAAAACAATACTCTTGCTTAATTCTCCTCACGAAGCAATTTCACAAAAAAGTTCCCATGAGAAAACCGCGGAGCTGAATGAATTTCCGGGCGCGAAGAATGTCGTTACGCGCGCCGACCGTAACAGCCGTGAGGATTTTTTCTTCCTCCCGCGTAGTTTTCACCGTCGAAGAAGGTCGCGCGCTGGAAAACGCGAATGAAAAAAAAAAGCAAAGGTGCGCGCGTCGTTCGCGACGATCGACCGAAATACGAAGAGTTCGTAGCGAAAAGGACAATGGCTGAATTAATTCGCGCGTGACAGTGGCCCTTTTTCAAGGATCCGCGCGACGGACAATTTTCCATACGTATCGCGGAATTACGACCGGTTGGACAAAATCCAAATTTCCAACATTTTTATGCCCTCGTGTTTGTCTCAGAACCAGTTCCAGTTTTGCTTCCGCTACGATCGTACTGTTTTTATGACATACTTTTTTCGGTCGGGTGTTCGCAAGCTCGATCTGTATTTGCTTTGTTTTTTACAAAAAGAAAAAAAGAAAAGACAAAAACATTTTTTTTTCTCTTTTTACACCCGGTATATTTTGTATGCTTGCCTTTTATGGGACACCCGGTATGTAGACCACGAAATTGTCGCGCACGGCGACGCTCACGGCGGAAGCGACATCTTTTTATTATACTCACTTATATATATATATACACGTGTGTATATTAATGAGCGTTGATCAAATATGGTCACTCGGATTTAGACGAAGTGCGGGTAGTAGAACGTCCCCATGAACCGCAGCTATTATTATTCGGGCCAGCACGAGACGAAAATGATCCATCGAATTACGTGCGTGGATGCGATATATTTATTGCACTCACACACACCCCTCGGATATTCAGAGTCAGCTATATATATATATATCGCTATACGTATACGTATGGAGGAGGAGAGAGGGAGAGAGAGACCGATCTCTCAATGAAGACGGCTCGATTGAATAATTAACTTAACAACTATGCGGCCTATCGCGGCTTCGTCAACGCACCGTTTATAATTCACCGTAGACAGGCACGCACCCGCATCGACCTTATCAAGCCTATCAACGATACCGAACGTCATTAAAAAATTGAACTTTATCGATTCAATGATTTTCGACCCAGATGTCGTCACGATCGTTCGTTCGATCGAGAAATAAACTATAATTATAATAGTAAGTACACGAGAGAAGAGAAAAAAATTAAAACGAGAAAAACACGATCATCGAGACGAACGAAAATATTTTTTTTTTCTTCTTCTTTTTTCTCGTCCGAATGAGTCTCTTCCGTTTCGTGTTGTGCGATTGCGTAACGCGCGACGATTCTCGTATACTCGCGTTACAATACCGCGAGATTCAGTCCGCGCGATATTATTAACGAGATTCGAGGCGCGTACTAAAATGATTTTCTATCGGTACGAGACGTCGTTGGGTCGCTGGGTCGCGAGAAATAAAACGATGAATTATGGCGGGAGTGGGAGAGAAGTTGGAGGACGGCTGGCCACGTCATGCTCGCAATATGAATTGTCTCTTATACATATATAATATGCATCTCCTATATGTGTTGAAGCATTTCTCACTCAAATACGTTGCTGATTGGGAACTGTGCGCTTCGGGGATTTCGTGGCGCGGAAGGTAACTCGATTAACCTCGTGTCACTTTGCTGAGACCAACCTCACTATTACCACTCTAACCCCCCTCTCCCCAGCGCCAAATTGGCACTCGGTCGACGATCAACCTGAAATCGACAAAATTCCAATTGGCATTTTCATAAATATATCGTTACGAATCATTATTTTTAGTCGAACGAGGAAATTCCTTCGCAGTTTTTATTTTTATTGTTTCTCTGTCGTTTGTTTTCGTCAAATTATTATTCTCTCGACGATCATTCGTCCGGAACAATAATTACGAGGAAATAATTGTTGCTTAATTTTAATAATGAACGGTAATTATAGTCGCGCGTAATTTAAATCGATGATTATAAAAAGGTGGGACACACGATGTCTGACCAATAACGAGTTGTACTACTTGGCCATTTTTTATGAACAGCAGGAGCCCTCGTGAACTCGACACGAATACGGAGAGAAAAATTTGTAATGCACTTTGGTGGTAACCCGATCGCGTCTTAATTATTAATATAAACTTTGTCACTGTAGAGACGTTGGATCGCATTTTCTCCTCGTTTTCTCTCGCAAAAGTAAATCCAATATTTATTCATCCTTCAAGAGTACATGAGAGATAGTGTGTTTGTGTGTGTGTGTGTGTGTGTGAGAGAGAGAGAGAGAGAAAGAGTGTAGTGGCACTTTCGCACTACTTGAAACTTGGTCGGGAATAATTTATTCTCGTAGCTGTACGCGCGGACTTCTACGAGCGAGGAAAGACGCCGTTGAAACACACCCCTCGAGTCTCATCACAATTTATCGTTACCCCCTCGCGCCACCGTATATACGGAAAGATCCTTGCACACCGATAACCGGATATCCTTGATTATCGAAAGTGCACTTTCCTGTACCCGCTCCGCTTCCTTTTTGCGCCATCGTCACGCGAACGTATGTCGACATTTTTTAGCGTAACATTTATAAAACCGATCTGGTAATATCGAATTATTAGCCGTTTTATTTCGTGCGTGAAATTCATACAAAAGGAACTCGGGCGAACATTTTTTGTTCTCGTTCTTGAAAGAAATTTCGTTTTTACAGGTAGAAAAAGTAAGAAAAAAGAACCAAAGAACGAACAACAAATTTGAACAATTAAAGTAATTACCATCCCGTTCTTACGCCCTATTAAATACGGCGTGAAAAGAATCCTTTCGTAAATAGAAATAAAAACCGTCAAAGTTTCACGAACTTCGCCGCTAGGAATTTTAATTAAAAAATAAGGTTTCGAGAGGTAAAACTATGTTCGCGATAAAAATATCACGTTTTTACTGAAATTTTGACGCTTTCGCGTAGAGAAGCGTGGACGATATTTTCTTTTTTTTTGTTTCTAGCAACCGGGTAGAATTGGAGAAAACTACGGGCTAATTAATTTTCGCCGTAGGAATGAAAATAATTCACTGCGAATTTTCTCCAAACCTCGAGGAGCTAAAGCGCTCGTGCTTTTTTTGATCCCTCTCTTTTTATTATCCAAATTAAGATAAGAACATGGTAGATACGCTCCAAATTAGGGACGAGATGCCCGAATAGAAATTTTTGAAACGAGCGGTACTTAAAGAACTTCACGTCGAATACCGTCAAACGGGGTTTATTTGAACAGATTTTGAAAGTTTTTTGTAGATAACTTTTTTTAACATCCTTAATCCCAATTTTTGTTTGCTGCGATAGAACAATAATGTGTTCTTTGGCTCGCAAATAAATAAGAAAGTCAAGTCCTCTCCCCCCACTATTTTTTATATTTTTAAAAAAGTGTCAAAGTAACCCCCTCTACAAACTCTTTTTGGACGAACCATAATATGTTGACCCCCGAACCTCCAAAGTCGCGAAAGTAAATTACGAATATCGACTATCAGTACCTGTCGATAAATATCACCATTATAATCTCGATATAACGCAATTTATGGAAATATTCAGTTTTTCGATTTTTTCACCCCTGCGAACACATGTAAACCCTATTTTGGCGCTTTGTTACAGTAGCCCCAAAAACTGTCAAATTTAGCCCTAATGTGAACACAACCCCGTTTGACGGTAACGCGTATACACGTGTGTGATATTTATACGATTCGCGGTCTCGTGGTTGCGGGGTAGACGAGACCAACGCAAACACCGTTCCGCGAGACCCCCTTCGCGATCGTCACCCCAGCTTGGAGCAACCCTCTCGGCTCTCGATGCGTTCAATCTTAGGAGGCTTCGCTCGAGCTCGTGTGGCTTTTCTCTTGTTTTTTTTTGTTCCTCTCTTTCTCGCCCTCCCTTCTAACACCACAATCGTTTCAGCACTAAGAATCGAGCGATTTACTCGTGAAACACACACACACACGCCCACACATCAAGCTCGATAACGACTTATTCTCGCGATACCAATCAGATCATTTTAGCGTCGACGCGACTGGCAAATACACAAGGAAAAAGAAACTGCACGTGCGTCCTTATCCGTATTTTATTTTCGTCGATAACGACGAGGCGTGACCGATAAAGTCACGCGTAGGCGTACAAATTCGAGCGAGAGAGCAACGATGATTATCGTAACTCTCGTCAAATTCCAATCGAACAATCAATTTTTCTATTTTTTTTGTTTTTTTTTTCAATCGATTACTAAATTATTCGACAATTTATTTCATTTCTAATTTTCAGTGAAAAATTAATGCCCGAGAATATTGTAAAAAAGGATTCGGTGTTGAATTTCTGAAAAAATAAAAATAATAAATAAATAAAAAATAAGCCACGTTCTGCGCTCTCTCAGTTCCTCTTCCTGTTCCATACCTACATCATACCCTTCTCAATTTCCTCGGACCGGGATAGCGATATAAGAACCAAATATTTACGCGGACTATTTTTATACGGCCACTCTCTCGTTTACGTACAACGTACAGCGTAAAGTTTTATTCGGTATAACCGCAAACGTCGGTTAGAGCCAAACCGAGACGCGTTTGTACGTCAGCGTTACTTTATTATTGTATTACACTGCATAGGGCCGTATGTGCCACGTATTATATATACGTTATACGTACGAAGATATTTCTAAAGATAGGTCGGACGAGCTCTCGCCGGCTTACGCCTCGTTTTTACAACATTGCATGTGCTCACGCTCCGATAGATTATCAGGTCGTTTGCTAATAGATCCCCGCTGTTGTTGCGGCACTTATACGTACGATCTGCAACAAGAAATACACACATAAGCGCATTAACGCGACTTTAAATAGCACAATGGGAAAACTCGGTCTGTAGCTTCGACTCGTGCAAACTCCCGCGTCTATCATTTCCATACCATTTCGACCTCACTCCATTTTTTTTTATCAACAATTGTACTCGCTCTTTTTTTTCTGTACGATTGTAAATTATTGAATTTTATGTATTTTTTATTTAAAATTGTATTATCATTTTTTCATTTCTTCCTTTCTTCTTTTTTTTTTAATTAAAAATGGAGAATGGCGTCTGGTACGAAGGCGTTGTCCCAGTTGTGGACACGTCACTCGTTTTATCTCCCGCTCTTTCTCTTTCCCTTATATCGTCCACCACCCCCTCCCCCTCGGCCATGTTGGGCGTAAGGGGTTTGCGTCACGCAACGACGATACTCGGACGAAGATGACGACGACATCGACGAAACGACGACGACGACGACGACGACGACGAGTAGTTCGACGTGAGATGTTTCTCTCTCTCTCATCCCTCTTCTACTTTAGTATATTGGCGTCTGATAACTTTGGCGCGTGGCACGAGACCGAAAGCTTGACGTACCCTCCCATCCTTCTTATTTTTATTCTTCTTTTACTTTGCACCTTTTGAAACTTTTCAACCGACGAGTATCATTGATTTTCGCGAGGATAACGCGGTCAGCCCCGACAAAATTCAAACGAGTTTTATTATGTAACGACGATTATTCGATATGAAAGTTTCACGCGTTATAAACTACACGATTTGTTATTCGCGCGTTTCGAGAACTCTCATCATCACGCTTTGTCTTATCTCGCCTCGCGGTTTTGCGCGACGATAACTCGATAATCGATATAACGTCACGATTACGTTAAATTCGAGATCAATTTTATATCCGAACGAAAATCATCGTCGCCGATTTTATCGCGTCGAATCGTGCGATCTCCAAGTTTTTCCTTTTCATTTCTATCACGCTTCGAACTCGAAGATACGATCGAGATTCAAGTAGGTCAAATAAATTTGTACTCGCGCGATCGGATCGTTATCGGAAATACAAAACGTTCACGTTTCGTCTGACCAAACAGCGCTTGCACCACTGTCCCCCGAGCGATACGAATCGGGAACACCGTCGAGAGTCCTTTTTTTTATCTCGTTTTCAACGAAATCTCGACGTATTCTCTCGGGGAAGAGAACAAGAAAGAAGAGTAATGTAACGTGTTCCTCCGTGAAAAAAAAATAACAAGTAAATCAAGCCCAACCTCTCGCCCGAAGCGTTCGTCCTTATTTGCAAAGAGAATCGAGGATTTTCCCTCAGGAATCGAAAAATCGTGTGATCAACGAGGGGAATGAGGGCACACGAAGCAAACTTACCAAAATTGACCGATGCAGGAGTAACCCTCGAGCTGGAAGAAAAAAAAGCTCCATGGCGCGGAGAGGAGGGGTGGAATTGAACACGTAAACCTACGTAAGGAAGATCGAGGCGAAGGTGATGCTCTCCAACGATATAGCGTCGACGAATCTCGAGAGGATCGTTCTACAAGAGACTTGGAGAACGTCGGGAGAAAGAAGAGGGAGGGAAGAAAGAAAGAAAGAAAGAAAGAAAGAAAGAAAGAAAGAAAGAAGAAGAAAAAAGAAACAGGAGTACGAGAGCTTTCCGCAAGGGGCGAGAAAGGTGGAGGGATGTATTAGTGCGCGCGACGGTCGACAGGGTCGCGGGGCGGTGTGCGCGAACTGAGTCGCGCGCGCATGCTCGCGAGTCCCGGACCTTCGTGGAACGTCGACGAACCAGTCCGACCGAGACCGCAGTAACGCTCGCAGCGTGCACCCAACGAAACACACAAAAAGAAAGAACAAAAAAAAACACTCACACACGCACACACATACAGTCTTACACATATATACACGCATAATAATTTCGCACGCTACACATGTATATACATATAAGTAATATATGTATACTCACGTATACAGATTGAACGAAAATCGGGACAAACGGTTGGTGCGAGCGAGAAAGGAGGAGAACTGGTACACACGACGTAACGTTCCCGCGACCCTCCATCTTACTATACCTGAAAGGCTCGTTCTCCCTTGCTGCTCAGCATCCGTCCTCGCTTCCTCTTCGACCCTCGAGAGTGTTGATCTGTATTTCTCTCTCTCTCTCTCTCTCTTTCTTTCTCTCTCACACGCTCTCTGTCTCTCTCTCTCTCTCTCTCTCTCTCTCTCGATGCTTGGGCACTAGTCCACTCGTCTCCAAACACAAACGAGTTAATCCGCGATTGTTCAATTCCGTCTTGAGAACGAACGTGCGTCGTAACGACGATAATTACAAGCTGGTAGATTCCGCGCGTGTTTCACAAATCGAACTGGAAATTTCGATGGAAAATGGGGTGTCAAGAATGAAGGGAAGAATTATCGTCGAGATTTTGTAAACGACGTAGTCATCCGGAGTCCTCCGTTCGACAAAACGGGTAGCTCCTTATCGTGAAGAAAAATCGAACGTATTATCGCGACGTGCCGTTACACGTTACAATCCTCAGCCTCTTACTCCTACTTCCCCTCCTCCCCCTGCCGCCAATCTCTCTATCTCTCCCTCTCATCATCCCCCTCTCGTTCTATCCCTCCTTCCTGTCTCGTTCATCGTGTCGCTGTGTGCGGTAGAACGCAAGAAACCGTTCGTTTCGTCGACGTGACGTCGTTGTTACATCGAAATTCATTCTCTCGCGGAGGCGTCGAGGGTTGATAGAAAATTTTTGTTTTTTTGTTTGTTTTTCGTCTCCCCGAGCGTCGTCTCCGGGACGCGACCAAGGTCCGTTCGTCATCGATTCGATCGTCCGCGAGTGTAGTGCGCGACCTTAAACGGACGAAAATACGAAAACGACGAGAGAGAGAGAGAGAGAAAGAGATTCTTGCTCCGGGATTCTTGCCCAAAAAATTTCTTCATCGAGGGTCGTTCTAGGGGTGGTGATGGGGGTTGGCGGGTAAAAAAATTGGATTTATCGATTGTCCTCGAATTTTTCTATTTCGATTCCGAGATACTGTTCGAAATTGTGTAAGAGAGAAGCGTGCAAAAAGTGTCGTAAAGGGAAGAGAAAAAATAAAAAAGGGTTGCTCGACGAGAAACGTCGAGACGTGAGAGTCGGGAGAGAAACCCGGGAGGGCAGCACTTACGACTTCGTTTCGATAGACAGAGAGAGAGAGAGAGAGAGAGAAAGTGCCCATGCGCTCTTCTCGAGCTAGACGATCCTACTCTATCGTCGTCTTCGTCCTCGTCGTGTCGTCGTTCTCGTCGTCGTTCTTGATGTTTTTTTCCCCATCTCGTTCCCTTATCACGTCGATGAAATATTCAACGATTAATAATTCCACCGGAATGATGTACACCTCTTCGTGTACCAAACAATTTCCGTTGGTTGAGAAGAAAAAAAAGTAACAAATCGAGAGAGAGAGAGAAGCGTGACATTGGGTCAAGAGTGACGAGATAATAGAGAAGTGTGCTTTCGTAAAGAGGTGCCATTAAAAAAAAAGAAAGAAAGAAAAAGCGTGCGTGTGTGTATTACCGTGTTGGTAAGGGTGGGTGTGCATGCACGCGAGTGTCAACGAAAATTGGAGGCCGAGGTGAAGGATTGCCACTGTCATCGCGTACGAGTGTGTTTCTATCCTCTCCCTTCCTTCAATCCCCCCTCCTCGGCCCTTGGCCCTACAACCCTTACTCTCTTCTTTCCTCACAGTCCGTTGGGTCGACGAGAAAAATCGACGTGCATGACGCTCTTACCGTTCTCGCTTTTTCCTCGTGACGGTGTTCTCTCTTGTCGTGTCATCGAGAGAGAAAGAGAGAGAGAGAGAGAATATTTTTTTGTATTTTTCTAAAATTAGTCACTTTTTTTTGCTCGACTCAGCCGAAGAAACAACGAGGTGTCATCGACGTTTTAACCGGAGGGTGACAAATTGGCGAACGATGCGAGACAAATAGACGAAGAGTTTGGGAATTTTTTTGTTACGAGGTGCGGGCGTTCCTGAAGGACCGTGTCGATGGTGTTTCGTCGTTTCGATCGTTCCTCGATTTTGCTCGAGTCGAAACGACGTAAGATCGAGGGAACGACGAACGATTGATGTGCTCTGGGGTTTTCAAAGAGAGAAAGAGAATTTAAAAAAAAATAGAAATAAAGCAAAAAAAAAGAACAATTTTAAATCGTCAAAGTAACACCGAGTGAAGAAGCGTGTCGGAGATCGTGGCTGAATTACGGCCGACGAATGTCTCGCACGCGTTACAAAGCGTGAAGTCGCGTGACGAGACGAGGGCAGACGAGCCTGGAGTGATCGTGGCGAGTGAGAGAGGCGAGAAAAACGGCACGGGGGAAGAAGGAAGGACGTTCTTAAAAACGAGTTAGAACGTGGCGAGTGGCGGTGGGGGGAAGGTGTCGGGGGGGGCGGGGGGGTCGGACAGACGAACCAAGTGAAAGATAAAAAACACGTCGAGTACAAACAAAAAATAAGGGATGAAGAATCGTAGGATTAAAGAAAAATTAATTAAATTTAAAAAAAGTACGGGAGTTTCGACATCGTCGTTTTAAACGACAGTTCTCTCGGTGAGTGAGTGTGCGAGAGAGAGAGAGAGAGAGAGAGAAGAGAGAACGCACCCACCGAGCAATTTTATTTTTAGTTGTGTGTTAAACTTGCGAGACGCATATATACCCTCGTCTGTGCATGCGAGGATAGCGGACAAGGAGAGAAACACAGAAAGAGAGAGAGAGAGAGAGAGAAAGAGAAAGAGAAAGAGATTGGAAACGAAAAAGCGAGAGAGAGAAGCAAGAGGCAGAAAAGCAGACGCGTGCCTAGGCGGCCAAGTGCCACCAACGAAAAGCCGGATGGAGCTGCCGTACAGTACGTGACGTCAACCCTCTCTCTCTCTCTAGTATATCAAAATTCTTCCCCGTTGGATATCGCATCGAGTCTCTCACTCCTCGTCTCTCGTTCTGGTCGATACCCGACGATTTTTCATTTTCTTTCTTTTCTTTTTTACTCTTTCCTTTCTTTTTTTCCCCTTTTCATTATTCATTTTTGATAAATTCGTCCAAAATGTGAGAGATAAAGAAAATTACGAGAGCAACAACAAAAAAAAACGTCAGCACGGGATATTTATCGTCGTTCGAGAAATTCACGTAGAAAGGGGTGAGTACAAAAAAGGCGTGATTTTAAAATGAGAGGCTGAAAGACTCTCGATTGGTTATCGACGAGTAGCCTCCTCGTGTATAGTTTTTTTCAATACGATTCTTTTCCTCCCCTTTTAACGTACACGCGTAATTCTCATACACACACACACACACACACAAATATATATATATATATATATATATGTATAAGGATTTCACGTATTGTATTGCATACATGTATAAATTCTCGTTCCGGCGCCATCACATCGGATCCGTCCCTCCCAACCCTTAGCGCCCTCTCTTGCTCACTCACACATACCTACACGTATATATACGTATGTCCTTTCCTCACGGGGAAAGAGCTTGCGCGCCCTACCCGACTCTCGTACCCTGGAAATATCGCGTGGAACACATTGGCGCACGCATGTCTCTCGTCGCTCGTATATCGTCGTGCACGAGATTACTACATACATATAAGTATATATGTATGTATGTATAGCATTTCTCGTAAACCCTCTACGAGACCACAAGACCAACCCATCTTCCTTCGACCGACGCCCTCTTTAATTCTCGCGATTCTCCGAATAATGTATAGTTACGTATAGATTTCATTCGGGGATTACGTTCATCCGCGATCATTCTCGTCATACTTCTTTTGTATTTATCGTTTTACGATGGAATAATTTTTTTGTTTTTCATCTAAAAGAAATACATCGCAAGAATAATTGTTCCTTCGTTATAAAATCTTTATTCTTGATAAGTAAATACTCGTTTAATGATATGAAAAATAGACTGGCTAATAATAATTTAAAGAAAAAAAATATTTTTTCTATAGATGGGAATGTAGGCACGCGTCGATTGATACAAAAACGCAATTACTTTTTGGCCAACGTTGCGAGAGGTTAAAAATGGATTATTTAATGTAAAAATTCCTTGGACGAGTGATAAGTGTGGTATTTCGTGTCGAAATACATAACACGAGGAATTTTGTAGTTTCGCGTGTATACTTTGGGGCAATGAATGCGAGAGATCCTGAAGAGGGAGGAACGAGGAGGGCGGCTGGGAAAGAGAGAGAAAGAGAGAGAGAGGCGATCGCACTCGTGGAATTACGGAGCTTATGTAATCCGCGGGGCGAGCCTGACGATTCGACCTGGGCCGATGTTCGCTCTTCCTCTCTCTTCTTCTTCTTCTTCATCTTCTTCT
>OZ024922.1:12095215-12241542 GCA_964017225.1 Netelia inedita
GGTGAGGCGCGTGGAAGAAAATTGTATGAGGAAGAAACGAAAGGAATCAGAAAAAAAAGGAAGAAAAAAAGAACGAACTTTACACGTACGCGAACGTCCTGACGCTCTCCAACCTACGTATAACGACGAGATATTTATTATATGACGAATCACACCCGACGAAACTTTCCCGTGTACATATATAAATTTGAAAATTGATAATGAATAATTTCGTAGCGCGTAGTCGTTATAGCGCCTATTTCTCCAAAGTATCGATAGATTTATATCTAGAGATCGCTCGTTCGTATCACGAATTGTCCGAGGAAAAAGAGATTTTTTTTTGTTTATTTTTCAACGGGTCGCTTGAGAACGAGCAACATCATCGAATCTATAAGAGAGAAAAAGTCTCTCTTAACATGAAAAAAAGAAAGTGTTTGAAATTTCATCAGGAACGAAACATGCTCTCCCATCCAAAGAAAATGTATTTATTTTTGTTTCACATACGATAGATACAATCGAGATTATACTCGTCCACGGTACAACAGAACAGCGATGGGGGGGCGTTCGACTAAACAAAACAAACAAACAAACAGAAAATTATTCGAATTTGTATTTCCGACGAGTGTTGACGATTACGATTGATAATTTAAGGATAATAATGATTATTATTCTTAAATAATCGATTATCGTAATTGCGATTCGATTTCTGTTTTCTTGTTGTTAGTCCAACGTCGTTCATCCTGACAACAGACTCGTCATGCCCACTTAGAAATGGTCCACGCAGTTCTCGGCCACACTCTCTGATCGATATTCTCGATACAAACCACGAACCTCTCTCGTTTACACGAATATACAATCTCCAATCTTCTTTCTGTCTATCTACTTTTTTCTCTCTATCGATCTATCTATCTGTCTATCTCTATCCATTTTTCTCTCGATTTCTCTTTTCTCTCCGTTACTTTTTTTCCGTCCGTATCGCGTTTACGTTTAAGCGCATTCGATACGATACGATGAATGAAAACTGGTTTCTTTTTCTTTTTTTTAAATTTATTTTATTTGTATTTATTCGTTTATTTTTGTTTTTTCGGAGGATTGCACAAAATACGATACTCGATAAAGTATCGCACGCACAGGATAGAACAATTTCAGTCGCACTGGGTTTACGAAGGGGAAAAAGTTATAAAAAAAGAAAGAAAAAACAGAAATGAGAAAAAAATATATTCTCGATTATTACACACAGACCTTCTACAACGAACAGAGCACTTGGTTTGTGTGTATCCGTGCTTTCACGTGTGAGTACGATCGAAAGAACGAATCGAAAAACAAAAACCAGTCGAAGATTTCGATCGATCACGAGAAATCAATCATCGTGTTACGATTTAAACGATACGACGAAACAAAAGAAAAATCGTCAATTCTGGACACGATAATCGTAGTTGAAAAAAGACAAAAACAAAAACAAAACAAAGAATAAACGAGATGGCCAGAACGCTAGCCACTCGTACAATTTCTCTCTTCCCGAATCGATGCGATATCAATTTCGATATCGCATCTTCACGGCGCTTCCAACATTAATCACGTATGCGTTACAAATAAGAGTAAATTCACATCTATATATATATATTTTTTTATTCGAATATATATATATAAATAATACTCGAATACTGGCATTCAGATATTTTTATATACAAATCGCTTTTAGGCAACAACAATGAGATAATGATCACGCAACTGAAACAGCGACACACTTATAACGACGAAGAAAAAAAAAAAAAAAAAAAACAGAAAATATTTATATCATAATAGTAATTAATACCTACAGGATATTAAGATAATGAAATAAAACTGAATATGTAACCTACTTTCAGACGAGCAATAGAACTCTGGTGCAGAATGTATCTGTGACAGGCAGATCCCCCTCTCAGGATTACTATATGGTTAGTCCCTTAAAAACAACTCCGCATCGTTTGACCGTACTTACATAATAATCTCTGGTTTATACGTTTTGTTTTCTTCTTTTATCTCTTATTCTCTATTCTCTATCTACTTAATATGCGCCTTTTCTCGTTTTCGTTACTTTTTTTTATTTCTTTCTTTCTGTCGATACAAACAAATTACCCCACGATCCACGTGGGGTTTTGAGATTATGATTTTTTTCTTCTTTTTTGTTGTAATCGATATAAATATTGTTTTCACTTAATATATTTCGCCTCTGTGACACTCCTTTTGTTTTTTTTCTTCAACGTGTTACACCGTTTTGCTTGCGGATCGCGAGTAGAACGCTGCTCTGGAACGTCTTTCGTTTTATCATTACTTCGTTGAAAGAAGAAGAAAAAACGAATATTTTGCCGCTTACAAATTTTTCGAAATTTTTCACATTTCGAAAAGCTCTCGAAATTGATCGTTAAATTTGACGGTACTAACGAGCGATTGCTTACGATCCGAAACAGCTCTCTTTTCGTTGATTTCATTATTCTTTCGTCTTCTTATATTTTTACTTCACGTTTGACTTGCGTGAAATTTTTCACAACTTTGGCGTTAGATTTTCCTTATTTTATTTATTTGATTTTTTTGAGTCAGATCTCATCGGTTTTTCGTTGCCACAGATTTGGCTGCCACAATCGCTTGTCTCGATCGAGCTGTCGTATATTTTTTTCTTTTTCGTTGATAAATAATTTTCTCGATTCGTCATGAGTTCGTTTCTCGTGCAGAGTTCAACATTGTGACGCATGCAATTTCGCATTCGCGCATGCACAGGATCGCGTTTGAGATCCTGCGCGATCGTACACAAGGAAGCTAATTTTTTGCGAAGCGTTCCTAATTTTTCTTTTCTCTTCTTTTCTTTCTCTTTTCGTCACTGATGACACCTGATATTTCGAGAGAAAACGAAAAAAAATTAAATAAAGTTTTACTTTTTTTTTTACTCTGTGTTCGCTTCCTACTGTGAATTTATACTTTTTTTTTCTTTTCATTATCATTTGAGATTCTCGATTATCATTGCCACTATGATATATATATATATACATATATATATTTATTTATTTTCTCTTCTTTACTTTATTTATTTCTTTCTGGTTAACGCAATTTGGTGTTGCTGTGATATTACTAATTACGATATGAATATATATTTTTACATATATATACCTACATATATTATTATATATATATGGCATATCGATTTTGGATGTACGTACGTACGTATGTATGTGTATTAACGTAACAATGTGTGCTACTATCAACAAAAAAAAAAACTTACGTTATTCTAGTGTTAAGTCCGGCCACTTGAGAAAAAGACAAATTATTATCGCACTTTTATCAAATCCGCTTTTTCGAACTGTTCGTAAACGAAAAAAAAAAAAAAGAATTATACATATTATGTATTAATATGAATATAGTTCGAAATCTCACTATCTTGTCGTAACATGAGCTATATTTTCAAAGATGCTTTCGTGCTCGAAAACTGTTTCTCTTATTTATGAAAATAAAAATAGAAGAAAAAAAATATTGGCTTCTCGATGATTTTGAGAAACGAGGCAGAGATAGGCATCGCTCGAACGCGATAAAAAAATGGTTGAAAATAATTTTTACCGCGAAATAATTACGAGCACGATCGAATGACAATTGGCTCATAATTATTATCTCGTAAAAATCATTTTTAATTATTATTTTTCACGTTCTCGTCGAAACGTGTGTCTATCGCTGTTCGGTATTAGGAAACTCTCGTTTCTCCATTATCTCTCTCCATCTCTCGATGTCTCTTTGTTCTTATCTTTATTCGTCCAACGAGACGTAAATAACAAAAGAAA
The DNA here is from genome assembly GCA_964017225.1 of Netelia inedita. NCBI lineage: Eukaryota > Metazoa > Arthropoda > Insecta > Hymenoptera > Ichneumonidae > Netelia > Netelia inedita. The sequence continues at coordinate 12,099,001 of OZ024922.1, forward strand.
TTGCTTCGGCACGTATCGTACGAGGGAGGAAAATCAACGCGAACGATGGATTTACTTGGAAAAAATGGATTCAAAAGAATAAGAAAACAAAAACAAAACAAAAAGAGCGAGAGAAAATTCAAAATGAAACCGGGAGAGTTCTCATCGTGCGAAAAAATCAGGCCGTCGCGACAATCGTACTACGAGACTGATATGGTTATTGATTTATGATTTGTTAGCCAGCGGAACCCATACGGGAGACTGAGGTATAACAGAGCGGCAGTCTTGCCCGTCGCCATACTTTTCCTGTCGGAGTACAAACAAGTACGTAGCTCACCTAGATCTCGTCTCTGTCCTTGAATACGTTGTATGAGACGTTTAATTATTATTTTTCGTTTTTTTAAATTTTCTTTTTGCATAATACGCGTGTGAGGCTCTTTAGCAAGGAACTTGTCGACGTTACCTCGTCGGATATGAAAGTGGCAAATATTTTCCAGCTTGTCGTCGAACTCACTTTCGACCACGTCCCGTAGATTAGAAAAAAAGCAAACATTATTACGAAAAAGAAATCCACGAGGGTGAATTAAGTTTTTTTTTTTTTTTTTTTTTTTTTTTAAATATCAATCTACGAAAGACGCGACGAAAGTTTGTTGGTCGAAGGCTCGAAAAAAAAAAAAAATATGGTCCGCAATGAAAATATCCGTTAAGGCACGTCGCTCGTTTTCCGACTGTTAGGCATTTGGACTTGTTATGTTGAATGATGAACGTCGTTTTGCGACGATGACGTTGATTGATGGTGACATGATATATTTATTTGCGTTTCGTGACTTTTGTTGGTTTTATTTCGTTTTAATTATTCTTTCGATGTGGGAAATGATGATTTATTGCACCGATTGGAGTTTATTTGTTTTTTAATTTGATTTTCTTCGTGTGGCGGGGGTGAGACGGACGATTAACTCGCTCGAGCAATAAACCAAAACAACAACAACAACAACAACAACAAAATCGCAAAAAAATATACAAGCGAAGGAGAATGAAGAAGAAAAATTATCATTTCTTCCGTCCACGCATCCCCGCTTACGTAGTATAGCTGTCTAAGTGTGCTGCGTGTTACGTACTCCAAAAAAAATAAACAACTAAAAAAAAACAGCGAAAACTCAAATCGACAATTAGGCAAATTCGATTTTTGAAATAACGAAAGAATACAGATAAACAGAACAAAAACGACAATTTTCCTCCAGAAGCCTTATTCGCTCGGCGTCGTTTTGTTTTCAGCTTACGAATATTATTGCGCATAATATTCAAAATTTCTTTATGAAAAAAAAAAAAAAAAAAAAAGTCAAAATTGCTAGGACATTTCTCTGAGACCCGTTCTCGCGATCGGGTGCTCCGGAGCGTTCTTTCGCGCTCTTCCACTATATTTTCGAATATATTTTTCCGCTGCCTAAGATATTGTTTTTGTTGGTTTGAAAAATATTCTTTGCAGTGATGGTTTTGAGTTTAACTCGTTCGATTTTTCATATAGTTTCGTTAACACTCGTGATCTTTGTGATAACAGTGTGATAAAGTTATAGGAAGCTTTCCGACTGGCTACTCTCTAATGACGTAAGTTTCGATTATTGATTCAGCGTACGCCCCGCCCCCTTACTCCCCCATGATTTATGTCCACAATTCCCATAGAAACAGTTTGATCGACATACCTGTAAGACGACGTTTTAGCTTGTTCACCGAACATTACACGACATACCATTTCTTTTTTTTAAATACGTATTCGAAATCTTGTAACGAAAATACGACGACGAAACAGAAATGAAAAAAAGAAAAGAAAAACAGAAAATGAAACAATAAAATGAAAACTCGTAGCAGAAATGAGAACGATCGAGTTTTTAGACGCGTCCTCGTATAAACGACAAAAACATTAAAGAAATAGAGAGAAAAAACGACGATCGTAACTACCGCGACGATCGAGGATCGATGATTTGTCGAACGATGGCGAAAAATCCACCAGAGTCGAAAGAGCACCCGACGACAATTCGGGTGGCATTAAATCGTGCAAAGAGTCAACGTAATTCCAAGATAAATGCGACGTAAAATATATGTTAAAAAATTAAAAACGAAAATATCCCGCTTTGGTGTATCTCACACAGCCCTGGCCTGCAAAATCACATGATGATGGCTCGTTAACTATTATACACCCGGCGTAGAAAAATTTAGCTTTGTTGTACACCATATTAGTAATCCCAAAACTCTGCCAATTAGGAATGAATGTCTTAGGCTTCTTGTGTATACGTGCGATGTAATAGAATAGGTTTTTATTTTTTTTTCATTTTGTTTTTCATTTTTTTTTGAATTATTGATTGCGCACGCCATCGTATTACATCTAACATACATTATATATCGTGATCGATGGATTATGTGCGAAAAAAAACCATAAACGAAAAAAAAGCGAAAAAAACAACAACAAAAAGAAAACAAAAAAACGAAATGTTTTTTTCTATTTTTTATTGTTTGTAAACGAGCTTTACGACCATGTGTGCACTGATATGAGATTATCGCCTATTCATTGCGTGATATTCCTGGCTTAGGCTTCGCGTAGAAGAATCGTTGTAAACTTTTTTTTTGGTTTGGCACGATACTAAAAAAAAAAAAAAAACAGTCGATAAGAACGTGAGAATGAAAATTTCGTCTGCCCCATTGCCGCACCCCACGTTTACCATATTGTGTTCAGCGATTCGATAAAAGAATGAAGAAAAGAAAAAAGAAAAAGAAAAAAGCAATTTTGAAGATCGAACAAAAACGAAATCGTTTCCGCGGAGGCAGAAGAATCGCAGAGCGAGAGGATGATGATCGACCTCTTGAACAAAAACAAAAATAATAAGCGAAAAAGAAAAGTGAAATTTCTCATTAACGAACAATCTATTTATATTAACAAAACGAACTTACATTCGTCTCTCTACTGAACCTCTATACCTTTCTCAACCTCTGTCTCTCTTACGCTCTCTTGTCTCCTCTCTCTCACGACTATATCTCTCTATCTCACTCCGACGTTGTTTTTTTATTTTTTTTTTTCAATAACGTTTGAAATACGAGAACGATCTCGACTTTTTTTCCGAGACTACGACTGCTGGACTGCAGCGGACCATTCCTAATTACAGATTTTTTTTTACGCGATTTCATTACATACGTAATGATGACATATGACAGAGGGATTAAGTCAGTCATTGCAAATTCAACGAGAGAGGAGGTCCATATATATTTATATATATATATTTTTTAAATTATTTTCTAATCTAGGTATTTTTGTTTTTCATTTCGAAAATTGAGACAGAGATGCTCGCACCGAGAAGTCGCGTGTACAGCAAATTGTCGCATTAGCAGCAAGCAATTCGTTGAAAAATAAAAGAAAACGAATTCAATGCAAAAAAAAGAAAAGAAATCGAGTTAATCTCACAGCGAAACAATTCGATCCATTGAGAGTTGGCTGCGAGAGACGAAAGTGATTTCTCGATGAATTGCTGGAACGTTACGATAGTTTGAACAAAAAATCAAAAACAACAAAAGACAAAAATTAATTTGCATGTTTCGAAACAGGATTGTTGCTTATCGATCGTCGTTTCGGATTTCGTATCCGACAACGTCGCCGTTTATTATCGATGAAAGAATTAATTTCACGTATCGTGAAAACGTACGTGCCGTTGAGAGAAAAATTCTCTCGATCGCGAACGAAAACGCGTAGACGCAATAATCGAAGCAATCGAAATCAGGTCTATATGCATATGTATAAAATCGAAAAAAACATACATATACATATATATATGTATATTTATGTATATATATGTATATTTATGTATATATACGTATATTCCTGTAATCGCGTGTGTGTGCCACAGTGACAACTTGATCGTAGCTCGCAGCCCGGATTTAGTCGCACAGCTGCATTGAATTAAAAAAAAGAAACCCCAAAAAAGCAAAGCGACGCTGTAAACGTTAAAAACTTGCCAACCACAAGCGTAGATACGAAGCTAGAGAGAGATATACCTGCTGGAAAAGAAAAACCGAAAGAAAAAACATAAAAACAACGGATAAACTGATTTTAAAAAAAAACCAACCAACCGTGAACGAAAAAAATAAAACGAAAAATGAAAAGAAAAAGCAAAAATAGACCAAAACAAAAAAAAAACAAAAAAACAATCAATGAAAGCAGGGTGCGCGCTTGTATGTTCGCTGGCCTGCCTCCTCTCGCCTCCTGATTAGAACGCCCTTCCCTATTTTTTGCAGCTTCGAGTAATCAGAGCATTCAAGTCGACTCTGGAAGATCTGGAGGAGCGTCGATCTGTTCATAGTTTACACAGCTTACACAGTATGAGAAGTTCGCGAAGTCACACGGGACCTAGACCGTTGTCGGACTTCACTTACATTGACGAAGATCCGACGAATCCGATGCTGAACGCTATGAGATCCTCTAAGGGTACAACAACGGGTCATAACACCATCGGTGAACAGAGCCAGGATAGCGAAACGAGCTCCAGAGGATCGAGACTACATTCGACCAACAGTCCGGCATCGCCGTTGCTACTGAACGTGCCAGGCACCAACGCCGTATACAACAATCATCATCATCATTCGCATCAACAACATCATCATCAACACACGAACAACAATAGAAACGCCGCGAACAACGCTCATAATAATCAACAGATCGGCGTTAACAGCGGTGGCGCGTTACAGTCGAGCAGAAATCCCGAATCCCTCGTTAATTCACCATCCTCGGGCTCCACCGAAGCTATGCTGCCTGAATTACCGAAGCTCGTACACGAGACCAGCATTTAGGCTGCTTTTTTTCACACCAACCACCAACCACCAACCAATACCCCGCCCCCTCAAAATTATTAAAATCTCTCTTACTCTTTCTCTCACTCTCTGTGTGTGTGTGTGTGTGTGCGTGTGTGTGTCTTGCTGTAATAACTCGAGCTTTTATTCGCTCCTTTTACAAGATCCCCATTTCCCAACGTTCTTTAGTCGCACCACCACCGATATCACCATTCGGCACTATACGTCGGTCGCTCTGTAACCCTTTGTTTTATTTATTCGTTTTGTATTCATTCTGATTTTTATTCTTGTTTTTTTTTTTTTTAACGATTCGAATCATCCCAATTCATCGAATAACTCAATGGGATCCGATGGATAAGAGTTTTTGAGATTTTAGTGTTTAAAAGCGTCGAGAAAGAAAGATATAAACTCGCGCACACGGTTCCCCCCTTTCTCGTTCTTATAAATATTTCTCTTCGGTCTTAGTCTCGGTTCGCGACGAACGTTTCGAGACATCGTCGAGACGCTGACTTTAGCTCGTTGGGAACGACAGAGTACTTAATGCGAGAATTACATTTTTGTTCCGTTTTCCTGTAAATAACGCGCGAACGCGTATGGCGTTTCGTTTTAATTATTTTCTTCTCTTCTAACTATCCGCGGGTTTATTAATCCTTCTATTATACAATTATTTTCAATTATTTTCCATGTTTTCTTGTTTTCTTGACCACGAACAACGAATCCTGCGCAAAAAATGACTTTGCACCGGGGACCCCCTTGTTTACGGTCCTCCGCGTTGCTTCTTATTGATTCGCTTAAATGTCTGTCTGCCTGTCTGACTGTCTGTCTGGAATGCGAATGTGACGAAAACTTTGTCGAGTCGGATTTTCAAAAAAGAACAAACAAAAATTCGCGTTCTATCGCGATTACGAATTTTGACGATAAACAAAATTATAGCTTACATAATGAAAAAACGAAAAAGAACAGAATGTACAAATCGGAGATCCTTGGCTGCACGGGGCTGTACTTAAGGAGGATTTTTCGTTATACACGGATTTATCGAAAGTCTAACGGCGACATATTTCTCGTTATCTTTCTTTTCTCACTCCTCTCATTCCCCCCGTCTCTCTCTCTCTCTCTCTCTCGCTCTATCTCTAACTCTCGTTGTTTATCGTCCTTTCATTTTTCGTTTCTCACGCCACATTCGCACGAAAAATTTCGTGCTAATTCCATGTTTCCCACAGATTCCAATTGTTACGTATTAAAATCCCTCGACGTTTCGAGAACGACGACGTCGCTCGTACGTCTCGTCTCTCGTGTCAATGTACTTATCGGCTTAACGATCCTTCGACCCTGACTAAAAGAAATAGAAAAAACAAACAAACGGAACGAACGTATTTTTCGAACAAGATGCTCGAGAGAAAAGATAATAAAATCGCCTCGTTTAAAATAATAACGATTATAATACTCACCGTTTGACACCGCGGCTTCCCTCACCTTCCTCTCTCGACCGATCCTTAAGCCATATGCGTTTGCTCGCTGCTCGATATATAGAAAAAAATATAAGGAAAAATTAAAAAAAAAATTGAAAGCAGAAACAAAATTAGAAAAAAAAGATACGAAACAACCGCTTGCGATTACAGAGAAAAGTTCACAGTGAAAACGAAAGTCGAACGAAGAATTATCAAGTGTGACGGATCGTTCGTCGCTCGATCACAATATTTTAAAGACAATGCGATAGCAAATAACGAGCGAAGAAAGAACAAAAGGTTAAGGAAACAAAAAATAATGATAAGAGAAATTGAAAGAAAGGAAAACGACAAACAAAACAAACAAACAAGAAAACAATGGTTTTTACAACCGAGACGACGTTCGCGAGGCAAGAACACGCTCGTTTTGCGGCTTATCAAATCGCGATTACGCGACGACGTTAACGCACATAGACACGCACACACGCGCATTAAACACAAACACATAAACCAAAATACACGAACGCACGTAAAGCGATATAAGCACGAAAGACAAAGTCGTTTTCACTTTTTATTTTATTTTCAATTATCTTAATTTAATATTATTTCTAATGTTGCGAGTATGTTTAAGCTTCGAATCTGTCAAGCCCCCTCCCCGCCCCTATCGATATTCGGCTGCGTTATAAGATTGAAAATGAAACAAAAAGAAAAACAATACTTAAAAATACGAGCGATGAAACTTCTTCCGGGTTTTTTCACTCCCTCCCCCCGTCACGCAAACGCGTTTGTCGTTTCTACTTTTTTATATATATATATATATATAAATGAACGAACAAGTCAAGCTTCGAAGTTCACAATCAGCTGTGTCCTACCTCACATCGCCCACTTTTTTTTGTTTTTTTTGTTCCGATTACTTTTCTTTTTACCTCGTCTATTATTCACGTGTCACGCACAATGTATATGGAATATTTCCTTCTTCTTCTTATTCTTCTTCTTCTTCTTGTTTTTTTTTAAATAGTCTTTACGTTGTATATAATCGTTGTTATCCGTACTCGAAGGGAAAAGTACATTGTAAATTCAAACGGGTTCGTTCGAGACCGAGGGTGCGTGGGTCCGGGAAAAAGTATTGATTTGTTTTTTTTTTCATTTTAATTACGAAAAAATCCTCGTAACGCGAAGAATATCATTCTGTTTACTCACTTCTTCGATTTTTGTTTGTTTCTTTTTTCTTATTTGTTTTTTTTTGTCGCCCATTGGGACGCGTTTACGAGGACGCTTTGGGAAATTACTACGTAACGCGGGGAACAAAAATGTCCGACACCGTCGACGAAACTCGCGAGGATTTTTTGATGATTTTTTTTTCTCATCGTTCGGTTTTCTTTTTCCACGAACGTTTATCGACGACGTTCTCTCGCCCGTGATGAGAACGAGACTTTTTCCGCGACTTTATCACCGATAGGACAAACGATGAAAATCTGTAATCGACAATTACCCCCGAACGCTCCTTTCTACCGGAAGTATGTACTTATATCGATCGATAAGCGAAAAAAGTAGCTGTAGGCAAAATTTAAAATTAAAAAAGAACAAAAAAGTAACGACAAAATGAGAATTTTAGTGCGACGTGTTCATTGCGGCACTCAGCGACTTACTTCGCGTACGAGAATTCGGTGCAAAGTTGCTTTCGAATTTAAGAATAAAAAACGTAGAAGATTAAAGGAAAGAAGAATCTGTCGGAAGTCAAGAGACGTTTTGGGGTTGTCGACGTTACAACGAGGACGCAAAATGTCGTTTTGCTCCTTCGATGTGTGTGCGTGTGTGTATGTGTTTTTTTTTCTTTTTCTAATGGCTTAATCTAGTGGCGTGTGCGATTCGATCGTTGAGAAAGAAAGAAGAAAAAAGAAAATGACAAACTAATCGTTATCGATATCCAAATATTTACTACTGCCACACACTGTTACGATTATGTCCGAGTATCAATAAAAAAATATTTAAAAAAGGAAAAGTAAATAAATAAAATAAAGTTAAAGGCAAAAAAATCGATGAAGACGAGGAAACGACCGATTGGAGAGACAAAAAGGGAAATCCCCGAGAGAGAAAAGGGGAGATTTTAATCGAACGGTTGATGAAATATCTCGCAGGTGTGAATCTGAAGTTTTAATAATGCTCGAGCTCATTTTCGTGCTTAGGTCGTTAAAAACAAATCGACCAAACAAAAAAAAACAACAACAATTCGACGCGTAAAACTCGCGACATTCAATTATTAACACTCGCGCATTATAATTATTCTCACGACGCGCCGCGTGTTCGTTTATTATTTTTTTTTTTTTTTCAAAATTATATCGATGCGCGAATATAAAAAACGAAATTAGAAGAAAAAGAATGTAATTCGTCGATTCGATACGTTTGCATTCGATTAATCGATATCACTTAATCGTTAGAGATAACAAGCTGATAATGAATATTTAAAAAACAAAACGAAATTTAAAGCGTAGGAAAAATAATAAAACAAAAAAGAAAACGACTCGTTCGCGCGGAGTAGACGTAATTTTCTCTATCTCGAATGAGCTATATAATATTTCACCTTCGAACTGGCTTTTTTCTCAATTTTCGCGCCCGCGCTAAATCGCGTTTCCCGCTGATTATTGTAATCGAAAAAAAAGGAAGAAAAAAAACAAACATAAAAACGAATACACGTATCGTCCCTACTGCTTCGAGCTTTTATCGAGTACCAAACCAGCTGACAATCAGGGACGTTTTTCTCAGTGTTTAACGAAAAAACATTATTGTTTCGCGAATTTTATCGAATGAAAAAAAAAAAAAAAAAGGAAAACCAACAACACCGCGTCCCATCGAGTCTTCTTTGTTTCCTTTTTTTTTTTAATAAATAAGAAATGTCGATTTAACTCAAAGAGATTTGCTCGTATATTTCTATGGACCCGTGAAATAACTCGATACGACGATGATATTCCGCGTCGACGCAATTTAACGATTACAAATTGCAAAACTTATCTCGAGCCTACCGGGTTAGAGGGGATAACCGTATTACGGCGCATTCCGACCGACGAGTGCGCGCCCTTGCGACCGTTTTGCGAGCTTAAATTGTTTTACAGAAAATACCGTAAAGGGAATTAAAGAACGAATAAAAACATTTAAAAAAAAATTTACAAACGTAAAACAGTTGATCGTAATATGCACACACAAAAACCTGAAGGTATAAACACCGACCGTATAATCGATTAAAAAGAAAACAAAACTTCTTGACGAAGTTACGGGGAGGGGGGAGCGCACGCGCATGCGTCAAAGCCCGCGCTTTTTTTAAGCGCAACGCAGAGAGTGCAACGACGACACTTTTACCGAGGTGTTCCGAGCTGCGAGAGGACTATTTAACGGTGCGAAAATAAAAATAAAAAACAAAAAAAAACATGTCTAGTTTTAACGACGAAGAGTTGTTAGGTTGTTATTGAATTAGTGGATATCTAGGTAACTATTGATTTAACATAGAATATAAAACAAAATGAAGAAAGAAAAAAAAAAGAAAAATACATAATATAAAGTTTAAGACTCGTTATTGTGATGTTACGTATGAAATAACAAGGCAAGTAAAGAAAAGAAAGAAAAAAGAAAAAACAACACGAAGAATCGACGTCGGTCAGATGACAAGTTCCTCCGTCTTTCATCTGCGCCATCTGGCCTTTTGGGTGTGCTCTTAAATTCGAACGAAGGAAAACAAAAGCAAAAGCGAGAAACAAAAAAGAAAACGTGACGCAAATTGGAAAACGACGGTGTCGTCGCTGCTGTTGTTTTTAGTGATATGATAGCGGTGTTACGTAGCTTAATGTACTATAACCGAAAAGAAAAGCAAAAACAAACAAAAGAAGCGAGGGAGAAAAAGAACCAATTGCGATTTAAAAAAAAATAATAAAACGGGACTAATGAGAAACAAAAAGATCACCTTGTAGGCAAAAAAAGGCGATAGCGGCCGAACGGAAGAGAGAAAGATAGTGGGAACCGGAAGCGACTAAATACCATATTTTTTTCTTTTTTCTTTAAACGTGCTATATTAATAACACTTGTAATCGAGCGAGTATTACGAAACCGTGAAATAATTGGCACGGTAATTATTATTATTATTATTATTATTATTATTATTATATATCGCCCGCACATCTAAGACAAAGTATCATCCCCGTACAAACACTTAATGCGGTCAATAAAAAAACATACTGTATCTTTCTTATAAGAATTCTATTAATTTTTATTTATTTTTTTCTCTGTCGATACGTCCGTCATACCAGTTGGCCATTTTTTTCGAACGGGTGAATGAAAGAATAGTTGCCCGTGGAAAATACGAACGACCGATTACTTTCTCGTTGGGACGAGGCCAATTGGATAGATCGTCGCACGTCGTTTCAGCTACCGACGTTCGTCTCTCAGTTGGGATTATTCTGTGCGTTGCGCTTCTTACGATTTTTCGGTGGAAAGTAGGAAATTGAAAGAATAACAAAAAATTTTTAATACGATATCGGGACCGGAAGAGGACGATCCGAGCTGTGCTGACTCTAATCAATGTTACCCGTATCGTATCTCACGATTCGTAATTTTACCTCGACTCCCGCACCTCATATACACTCATGCCGAACACACACACGCATATATATTACTATATATTTATATATATATGGTTAGACACGTATTACACATATGTATATTACTTTTCCTGACGGTGAGACGAGCTATAACGAACTGTAAATATTTCTTAAACCGGAACGTTAGTTCCAGTTGTGACTCGATAGGGTTTAGTTTAGCGACAGTCGAGAAAATTATCGACAAATATCTCATTAACACGACGTACAAAAAATGATTCAAATACATTTTTTAGTCAAGGGATGAGTTCACGGTGAATATTGAACAAATGGTTTTTATCATTTTTATTCAATGTTATTTATTTAAAACATTTCAATTGCTAAACGAATTATTTATAAAGCTAGGCTGAACGGAATTTTAAAGCAAAAGAATGTGTTATACCTTTAAATAAAAAAACGTTCTAATTTTGAGAAATACGCGATTAAATTATCCGATAAAAAAAATGGAGATATTGTTACTGAGCAGAACTTACAATTTTCCGATAATTCGATCTTCACCGTGAGCTCTTTTCTTAAAATCGAATGACAAAAATGCGGTTTGAATCAGATGCACAGTTTTTCTCGGTGCAAGTATAGGTCTCTCTAATTCCAACGCCACAATTTTAGGTACATAGAAGAAAGGAAAAAATCGCGAAGCTTTTGGCAGAACCAACTTGACATTATCGCATACGGAATAAAATGGCAAATAACTCATACGATCATACGTCTCTGATTGTTCACACAAGGGAATTAATCCGGAACATGGTTGATACAACGGCGAAAAAAGAAATGAAAAAATTGCTTGCTCGTACCTTCTCGCTCGCTCATTCTCATGTCTTTAATACACGATCATCCCCAAAAAGAAAACCTATCTTTCTCTTATCTCTCTATATAACATCGATATATATATATACATTTACACACGTCATTAAGCGTACTCACCGTCTGCCTCACTGAAACTTGACTATTTTTTACTTACTATTCGTGTGTTTTTTACTGTTCTGTGCCCTATTCTTGCGTTACTTTTTTTTGTCTGTGCCGGTACGTGCATACGTGATGGTGCCCGATATCTACATAAATATATTCTTCTTTTTTCAACGTTTTTCTTATCTTCACTTTCTCTAAGCAATCGCAATAATGCTTTTAAGAAACAACAACAACAACAATCTTTACAACGTCTATGCTGCGATTTCACTCTTCTCTGTCGATTTTCTCTCTCTTGTGTGTGTGTATGAATCTTAAAACAAGAACAAAAACAAAAACAAATGTACATTCGATAACTCGAGCACCATCGCGAGCGTACGTCTCGTGCAAATATCGCCCCTGTACAAAGATATAAACGTGATGACAAAAAGTCGATGGATCAAAATGTCGAGCACGCTGCGTCTTTCTTCCTAATTACGTCAAATAACGAAAATCAATTAATACATTGAAATACAAAAATTCACGAAATTTAATCATTTCGCTCGCGTACTTTCTTTTTCATTAACTTGTTTCTTATAATAAAAAAAAGGCTGCTTGCTCGTACATCGATGGTCCGAGAAAAAAAAACATCTCAAAGATAGATATACCCCGTTTCATTGTCCACTTGAGTGGTTTGAAAAAGAAAAAGAACTCGTAGATCAAAAAAAAAGAACGAAAAACATAAAGAAAAAAAAGAGTCGTTAACACATTTCTGCTCATGCCATCCTGTTGTAACCATTATATTACCCTTTACTCTTGAAGGTGATAGGTGGCGAGTTGCAGGAACGTTTGATACCGGTACCCTACAGCAAGAGCTCGACAGACCAAGCTGTAAGCGCTCCTCTCTTGCTCTCTCTCTCTCTTTCTCTCTATCTATCTATCTATCTCTATCTATCTATCGCTCTCGCTCTTTCTTTCAAACTGTTGATATCTACTCTCTGTATTTATCGCTTCGGTCTATATTGTGTCCTCATCAGAGCTTTCTACGTCCTTTCTTTCTAGTCTTACCTCATATTTCGTTGACTTTTCTCCTCTTGTTATTCGTTCGAGGAAAAAAAAGAAAACCAGTGTACCCATGTGGTTTTTTTTAAAACCAACGGACCTGATTTTTTTTATCTTTCTCACGCTTTGTTACGCTGTATCTGATCTTGCATATTAATAATCGTTACGCGTCGACGCTCCTGCTTCTTTTCATAATTAATCAGCTTCGACTCCGTAAGCTTTCGAGAAGAAATTGAGTTTTTTTTTCTCTCCTATATATTTACATCACCATCCAAAAAAGAAAACGTCTTTTTTTTTACTTTGTCATATTTCTATGTCGCACTCGCATAATTCATAATCGCCTTAATAGACTTTTTTTAAATTCTTCATACACATTCGGCTTAGCTTGCTTTTATTGGCTCGATGCGATTTCATAATTTTTTTTAAACAATGAAAATGCAGGCCTGCTCTTTTTTGCCAGTTTATACTGTTTTATGAACGCTTTCTCTTTCCCTCTCTCGTACACGTACACATACATAAACATACATGAATACCAATAAAATACAGACGATTATTTCGGAGTATACTGTACGAGCAGTTGCGTCTCGAAATATCGTCGTGTCGTTGCAATTTACGTTGAATTAAACCTGAAATATTGCAACACGTTCAAATAACATCGTCGCGCCTTGTGCGCCTGCGCGCGCCGTACAGCCAATCGCCGGCAGGCATTTACGTGGCGCGCTGGGCATTCGCTTTCAAATCGTGTTGCAATTTCACAGGTGATTTTACGTATTGCAAAACACGGTGTATCGATGTGTTTAATACTGGATTGGACATATGACCGAATTATCCCAATACGACTGGCATGCGCTCAAGGTCGTTTATTTACATGGGACAATTTTTATGAATATGGCCGTGTGCGATGAGTCTGGAAACGTGCATAACATTCATTAAAAAGAGAAACGACAATTCACTATACATCAAACAAATTTTTCTAAATACTTGGAAAATAAATGTCAATATACTTGAAAAATCTTTAGTTTCGTCGCGAAAATATATTTTTTCACTTCGTACGAAAATCGAGTCTACTAGAAAACAATGTTTTATTTTTGTATAATCACTGACACTGTTGCTCATTACTCTCGACATCGCTCTATCTTTCTGTCTGTCTGTCTCTCTCTCTCTCTCTCTCTCTCTCTCTCTCTCTCTCTCTCTCTCTCTCTCTCTCTCTCTCTCTCTCTCTCTCTCTCTCTCTCTCTCTCTCTCTCTCTCTCTTTCTTTCCATATACCAATGTTATTTCATATAACCCGATTTCCATCATTCTTACACCTCGCTCTATTCGTCATTGTTTTATCATTATCAGTCTTTATACACCCGCGCACAAACACACGTAAATACACACATATATATATATATCCAGGATCATACCCGAGTATACAAGAGCGCGGCAGTGTTCGGACTTCCTGCGGGTATTGTATGACGAATAGGTCACTTAAGCTGATATCCAGACGGATAATTGTTCGTTCATTTCTGTCTTTCATTCGTCGTCTTAAACTCGTAATGAATCGCCCGAACGTAAAATTAATCAAAATTGACGAATTAATTAATTAGTGAAAAAAAATCGAACGACGTTAAATTTTATTAGGGTTGGTAAATTTGATTTCGCGTCTTGGTTTGTCTTTGGTTCGTGTCGTCTGATGAACGTGGAATGAAGGAAAAAATAAACGTTCACTCGAGTGAACCGTCTGATATCAGCTTTATCGCTCGTTTCTTTTTTTCATTATTTGACATTGTGATGCTGCCGCGTCTCTTAGTACATGATGAAACATTGTCATTATCATCGCTTTTACTGCGCGTCGTTACACATCAATTAGTGCTTGCGCATTTTGTCAATGGCTGATAGAACCGCGATTTGCATAGACGTATGTACTACAGATATATATATATATACATGCATATATATTATATATGTGTGTGTGCATACCTATATATTTTATACACGTTACTAGGTACACGTTTACGTGCCTTTAGATCTACTTATACGTATATATATATATATATAATATCATGAATAACAAACGTTTGAAAAACTGTTTACAAAGTTATCGCACGATTTGAATGATAGAATTTAGTTAACGTGCCAACGTGCCATACAAATATACAACATAACATCGTTCACAGCTTATTACTTGTTATCTAATAACACACTAAACATGAAATCACAATTGGTGCTTCGAGCATTAGTGGAACAAAAAAAAACGTTACTTTAGGCAGAGCAGGAAAAGTACGCGACGTATACGACGAACTTACACACGTAAATCGTGATTGAACAAAAAATCTGTATCGCAGCAGCTCACACATCGTTCGCTTTAGGCACGCGACGAAAATTCGACCGTTAAGGGTTTCAGCGAGGGACGGAGTGCATGGTAAAACGTAAGATGAGCACACAATAAAGCATCAAGTCTCTTGAATTAATATGCGTAACTTTTTGTTTATAATCCGATTGTTTTATTTATTTGTGTCTTTTTTTAATATAAAAGGGATAGATACACGAAATTGTTCGTAACGTTGTTATGCAAAATTGGACGGACGAAGTAATATGATTTAGGTGAGATTGACGTACGTGAAAAAATAACAACAACAACAATAATGTGTGACGATCGACCGAACGACGATATTTTACGACGCAAAAAAAAACTGCCGAACCTTACGACACTATTCCCTTGCGCAATTTGCGAAATTTATCCAATTAATACCTCGTGGGAATGAGATACCTCTCGTTCCATCATTCTCTCCTGCACGTGATACACGCGTTTGGACGCACGGCCCTACGACCGTGTACAACGAAACCTCTCGTGATAAAAGAAAACCTCCAATCCGCTTGAAAACAATAATCAATTATCCTTCCAGTATTAAAAAGCAAGAAGATTCCCAATTAATAATTAATATATATTTATATATATATAAACGTTCGAACATCAAGCGAGTCGCTCGAACCAATTGGACACGTTGGAATCGCTCGAGATTGACCAGCAAAAATCCTCGACCATCGCCGATACTAAAGCACTTAATAAATAATAATCCTCTTAAAAATAATGATAAAAATATAGTTTCTTTTCTACTTAATATTGATAACAATTTTTTTTTCAATTTAACATTTTACTCGACGTATTGGAGACTGCACCTCCGTGCATGGTATAGTCCATTCTGGTAAGCCCAGCGCCATGTAACCACCCACCCGAGTGTAATTTTATATATATTTTTTAATATCTCTCTATCTATGTCTCTGTCTCTCTCGATGGATCTCGTTGAGCCGTAACGAAGGTTCCGGTTTATCTTCTTTTAATTAACCAGCTCACGTTCACGATCGTGTAAGTATATGGATATTTCGACAACGACGACACGTATTAACGATTATTGTCAATGTTTTGTGAAAAAATTCGAAGGTAAAGGAAGCTTTGGAAAACGTGAAAGCCAATACAAATAAGAAGATGCATTACGACGAAGGGTGGTGGTTGTGCTGGCGGTGGTGTGATAGTAATATGATTATTAAATAAGATTTGAGCAACTGTTTTCTTTTTTTTTCACCTTTCTGAAATACTTTACTAGCGATGGAGAGATTTTTAACCGATGAATGCGTTAGTAAGTGCTCGTAATTGTTTGGAGAAACTGTTTCGAAAGTTCATCGAAAAATGATTCGCAATGTTCTAAGAAAAAGAAAAAAACATTTCTTTTTTTCATATACATGTTTTTTTTAAGAAAAAATTCATAAAAATTATACATCAATTTTCGTTCGACGTTTCAAACTGCCAAATGATTATTTAACAACAACTAAAAAGTGCACATATTGTCCGTTGCATGATGAATATATTTTCGAAATATTATTATCGTTTTGTTATTTCGATATTGGTACGTTGTTTAGTTATTGCCTGCTTTTGTATTTGTTCGTTGAAGGAGCTTTGTACATACGCCGCTGCTGACAATGTAACAAAAAGTGCTGTATTATTGCTTTACATGTATATATTTATATATATTTAAATATCGTAGTAGAATTTTACTTAGTGTATTATAATGTAAATAATTCATGCATCCCAGCGATTTTGAGGGATGAATCACAAAAAGATGGAACATTTGAGGAATAACGTGATAATTACTCCATTAAATAATCGCCCGTTACCAATTTTGCATTTTTCGTTTTTCTTACGCCTGGGATAATTTTATATCTTTCAAACAGCGCCGAAGTTCTTCGATAAACGCGACAGCAACGTGCTTTCAGGCTTTCTCAGATATTTATGACGTTTTTTTTCAATATTATATGTGATTTTTCGAGAAAAACAAATCACGTTCTCGACACTTTCGATTATTCAACGCACATGCTTAACAAACAATACGTTCGCGCCGTTTTTCTATTTATATGATCAATTAAAAATGACGCATGGTTCTTCCCGTTTACACGATAAATATGAACCCTCGTCGCAGGACGAGTTTAAACGAGACTCTTAAAAACTAATACAACAGAGCTCAAACTGCTTTCTTCTCATTCGCTCGCTTAATTGATTGATCAACAGTTTTATTTATTTTTGTTTAATTACTTTTTTTTATATTAATTGTGCAGTATTGTCCATGAGCGCAACGAGCTGGCAAATACACTCGGCCGCTCGCCTACAATGCGCCCAAAAGTGCGTTATCTTCTCTGTGCCGTTTCTTTTTTTTAATGTTTAATTTCAAAAAATTAATAACCTTTCGTTACCTATCTTTGTGTGAAAAACAATATACAAGGTGCAAGGGTATATCGCCAAACGATACAAAAAGAAAATGATATACCCGAAGCATCGAACTGTAATCAAAACGTTTGATTTCTCCCAATGACCAATGTAAAAAAGAAGAAAGAAAAAAAAGAAATTTATCATAATATTCCTCGCTTGAAAGAAAAATCCCAATTAACTTCGTTGGGCGTGAGGAACGTTCGACCCTCGAGTTCAAAATCGATGTTATATGGGTGCATGCGTTGTATTGGGCGATCAATGTACGTGATTATACTAATTATCTATAATTCGAAACAAAAACAAAAAAAGAAAGTTCGGTCCTCGACCAAAGCCAGCAATCGCGCTTATCAAAAACGCAAAGTGAAAGAATGAATCGAGCCAAGCGCTTCGTTAATTCTTGCGCGTCACTACAGAGCGCGCTGTCGTCGTCGAGACTTATTCGCACTGGTGAGCGAGAAATTTTTCTTTTTCTTTTTTCTTTTTTAATATTTCCTTTCCAACGCAAATATTTTCGTACGATGCGATCTGTCGTGGCGACGTTCGATATTTCAATAAAAAATATTGAAAAAAAGAAAGCCAGTAGCGCATATACGTTGATCGTGTACGAAGATCTTCGAAACGTTACAGCAGGTAGGAAGACGATGGCAAATTTTTTCCACGGACCAAAAATATAATCCCACTTTTCCGTTCACGATTGTCCAACGTCTTCGATCTTCTTCGTGCGCGTATGTACGCTCGCTTTTTTTATGCTACCGATTAAAAAAAACGATTTCGGAATACCAAAGTCTGGTGATTATTATACTTCTTGAATCCGTTCCTCTCCCGAATTCAAACTTCCTTCGCGAACGCGATTTTTTTCCAATGCAAAGAAGAACAATTTTTCCCATCCCTTTCTCCATTTCCTCGACATTTTTTTTAGTACATTTGTTTTTCGACGCGATTTTAATCCGATCGCGATAACCAATGACCTGAGAACACCTCGAATTCTCGTTATCCGTCGACGGAGCGTCAACGATTTCGAAACACGCAATTTTGCTCTAATGTTTGCTTACTGTAAAACGCATGAACGCCGTTTGGATGTGAAACACGTTGACGCAAATTAATTCGCTTACGATTGTGTGCGCGCGCGCGCGTGTGTGTGTGTGCATATAAAACAAAATTGCTCGGTCGACGGTGTGTTCTCAAGACTTTTGTTAACGAGAAGAAAAAAAAAGGAAATGTACGTATTATTAAAGTTTTTTTTCCTTCATATTTCAAATTCCAAAATATTTTCATTTTAACGATTACGTCCATTTTACTTTTCTCGAAAATAAATAAATCCTCGTCTCGTCCTCCTTACGTCTCTGTTTCACGTTTGTCCGAAAAATAAAACCCTTCCAAAATATCCCACCAATGGACTAATCTGTCGTTGAAAGAAAAAAAAAAAAAAAAAAAAAACTAAGAAAAAAATAAATTCGAAAAAGAAAACAACAAAAAAAATGCGTTCCGTTACAGATCCGCGTAGTGAACGCGTTTCGGCAGGGCCTAGACTCGCGATACGGCGAGCACAGCACCGTGACCCTAGCGGAGGTACTACGGAAGCAATCATCGCTGAGCAAACGACTCTCCCAGACGAGCAGCATCGATTACGCTGACAACATACCGGACGAACTTACAATACCGGAGATCGACGTAGAGCGTCTATCGAGTCACAGTCACACCGAGACGGCGGTCTAGACTACGGATACGACGTAGACGACTATTAACGACTTTCGAGGACGATATAATAATAAACACAACAACAGCAACAACAACAACAACAAGAACAACAACAAAAACTAAACCAAGAAAGAAAGAAAATAATAAAAAATAAATAAATAATAACAATTATTATTATTATTATTATTATTATTATTATTATTATTATTAATAAACAAAATAAATCGAAGAAGAGCGAAGACGCTGCCGCCAATTAACAACGACGCTGCTTCAATCCTCATCGTTCGAAGAAAAGAAAACCAAAAAATATAACAAAGACAAAAAACAAAAATAAAAAAATAACACGAAATGAATGAAGATAATATAACAAATACCAAAACGAAACGAGCATAAAAAAACAATTACACGCTACGGATCTCCCTCTCCCGCTCTCTCCTCTCTCCCTCTTTGTCTCGTTCTCTCTGTCTCTTTCTCCCTCCTTGGCTACTGAAAGCCCCGGAGTCCGTCCTCGTCGAGACCCGAGGGAACAACGATCTGTGCAAATAACGATTGTCCGAGGGTAAACCAAAAAATAAAACGAAGAAAAAAAACAAAAATATATATTAAAAAAATCAACGCTCCCGACTAGTCAGTAAGCCCCGATTGAGGAGAAGAAGAAGAAGAAGAAGAAGAAGAAGAAGACGAAGAAGAAGAGAAGGAGGAGGACGAGGAGGACGAAGAGGACAGCTAAAAAAGAAAAATGTTAAGTCCGAAACGGAGTGCGCGATCAGGGCCTTGTTGGGGACCTTCGACTAATAGAATAATAAATCGGACAACGAGGAACATCAGTTGAATAAAGACTATTTAAAATATATATATATATATGTATACCGAGGACTGATTCGGCTTTGAACCGAGGCAACGAGCCACCGATGATCAGCATGGACTTAAATATATATATGTATATTATATATAAGAATATTACCAAGAACAATTACTCGTGTGGTTCGCGAAAGAACGAAACTAAAATTAATTTAAAACCAAAAAAAAATAGAACGAAAAAAAAGAACAGTGAACGCGACTTCGCCGAGCCGCAACATGTAACACACGGATGTAAAACGAACCGTTATACGAGCATCGCCGCGTGTGCAAGTCGTAATTTTGTTCGATGCAGCAAAAAAAAATTTTAATTAAAAAAAAAAAGAAAGAACAGATTATAAAATAATAATAGAAGCTCGTGGATGACGATTCGAGAATATGGGCGGCGAGATGTCTGATATGAGACAAGGGGAATTAATATAGAAGAAAGTAAAACAAAACCAAAAAAAAAAGAAAAAAAGAAAACACACAAAGAATGAAAACGAAATGGGGTGTGAGGATGAAGGATGGAAGAAAAGATAAAAACATTGATGAAATCTTAAGTGTCACCGCCGCACGATTGGACTCCGAGATCCGAGCGATTCACTAATTAAATAGTATACCGAAGTAACGCACCACTGCCTCTCCTATTTAGTCGTTACATTCTTCTCTTCGTTAAATCTGTCCGTATTTATTGTCGTTTTCTTTCTTTCCTGTCTCTTTCTTTCGCTCTAATCTCGGTTTATTTATTTTTCTTCATTTGTCATAAAATTTTCCCGATCTGTCGCATTTGTTTTCAATCGACGTGTCAAGTTTTAATTTGCCCGCGAAGTTAATCGAATCCTCGTATATATATATATATATAATCAATGCATTCGTTAAATAACGCTACGTGAACGTTGTCTCTAGTCGTTCGCTCATTTTTATCACGTCAACGTGCGTAGCTCTCACGATATTCGTGGGCTCGTTTCTTCTCGTTTTCTTTTTTTCTTTCTTTATTTTATGTATAAAAAATTGTCGCATCTTTTCACTATCTTCTCGTTCGAATTGCATTTCGTTGTAAAATTTCTGTTTCCTTCTCTTTCCGTTTTACACTCTCTGTCTCTCTAAACTCTTCTGTCTCTCTCTCTCTCTCTCTCTCTATCTCACTGAACTCATCGCGGTCGAGGCCACAGCGTTACGTGACTTAAGAATTTATCTAGTCATTTAGTTTGTATTAACGTACTTCCGCGTATAATTCTGCACTGGGGGTGCCTTACCGCGAAACCAAAGACAAACAAAACAAAACAAAAAGAACAAAAAATCGTATAATGATTATAATGATAAAAAAACTAAAGGAAAATAATAACGAGGTACTTTTAAAAATCCGATCGTACCTAAAGGAACACCGGCGGAGGCAAGTTCGAAAGAAGAGATTTAAAAGATGGAGAAAGGGATGAGAACGATTAATGTCGACGCGACTACGCGAGTACCTACCTTGTGGTGGGGTGGGCAAGCGGAAGAAAAAGAAAAAGTAAAAAAAACAAACAAACAAAAACAAAAGTTTAAAAAAACAACATAACTGTGTGCGTTTGACGGATGGAAGAAAGAACCGCCGTAAATATTACGCTTAGGATATTTTTAATTTTAATGTGCAAGTCCAAGCGCCACGGCGACGAAAACGTGAGAATTACAATGGTTATAAGACGTTATTTAATGGTAGAATTGTGTCGAGTGCTTTAGGATGAATACAACAGCAACAACAAGAACAACAAAATTATAACGATATACACATGCGTAAAGAAGAACCGAAAGAAGAAGGAGAAGAAGAAGAAGAAGAAACAACAACAAAGAAAAATACACGGACACACACAAAAAAAAACACACACACACACACATACGCGTAATATTAAACCAATAATGAAAAGAGAAAATAACAAAAAAATCGTAGACGGGCACAGCTTTAAAAGGGCGTGCACACGAGATACCTAGTTTGATGAACTCGATTTCGATTAATTACCATAGGTGAAATAAGAGTGTAATAAGCGTTTTTTCTTTTTGTTTCATGACGTTTGTCCCTTTATATTTTACTTTATTTGTTATATTTCCGTTGTCTCTTTCTCTGTTTGTTTTTTCTTCTCTTTTGTAATTACCTTTTCGTGCTTCGAACATCTTAAGGCCATGTACCTAGTGGTACTGAGTTAACGGTTAAAATACCCTTAGATGTTACTTGGATAAATCGATCGTAGCGAAAATACGAAGGGCGGATAAGATATGGATAAATTACGAATAAAGCAAAGTTTGCGTGAAAAATGCAATTGTCAAAGAGAAAAAGAAAAACCCCTTCGCGCGAGGGAAAAGAAAACACGTTTTATTCACGTTTTGTCGAGGAACCGAGATGGCAAAAAGCTTTCGGTTTCTAGAACAAATAAACAGCGATACAGTTTTTTTTGTCAATCGGGCCAAACACTAAAAACGATCGATAGTCACTCGCGAATAATTTTAAACGCAAAAATAGACAAGAGCAAAGAAGGGTTCGTTGTTATTCTGTTTTTAATATTGTATTAAAAATATATTTTTTAAAATACTGCCGGGAATAAAACCCCGTAATTTCGATAAAGCAAACGTAAGTTTGTGATATCGTACACTTGTCTAACTTAATTTGCGTTTGAACGCATTGACGAAAGAAAATTCAAAGTACAGACCTTAGTCCGTGGAAGAAAAATTAATTCGATCTTGGTTAATTATAAACAATAATAAAGCTTTCGTCTCGGTCCACAAAAAAAGTTATCGCTCCCCGCAAAAAGCCGACGGAAGAAACCGAAACTATGAAAAATTTGCCAACGCGCTTCTTCGACGCTCCTTTATTTGTACATGGTGATTTTGCAAAAAAAAAAAAGCAACGACATTATTACCATTATAACTATTATTGTTATTATTGTTATTATTATAAACCGAAAACCAAAAACAAATTGTGACAATCGTCGTTTAAATAACGTTTTTGTTTCTCTCTCTCTCTCTCTCACTCACTCACTCACTCATCGAGATGATTTATCCATGCGTATTGCGTATACTAATATTCCCGTACACAGTGAAGCAAAAACAAAACAAACAAAAAAGAGATAATCAAGCTTGTTACATTTGTATTTTTGACGATGAGACGTATGACGACGACGATTATGACGATACGACGAATAAGTGTAAAAGAGTTATTTATTATAAGTTGCCGTGAAAACAAACAAAACAAAAACGAACAAAAAAAACCAGCAACAACAACAACAACAACAACAACATCCATTATATCGAATGTTCAGAGGGTGAATTTTTTCGCAGATTCACCATCGTTATTACTGTTACTGTTATGATGCATATATTATAATTATTATTACCAATTATCAGCCATTAATTCAAGACCACCATACAAAAAAAACCTTCCCGCCCCACCAACCCCTCAGTCCGTCCCCTCGTTTTCATCGTGTTTTTTCTCATCCATCCATCCATCCTTTAGGATACAGCGTGTAGCGTTTAAGATCTTGTTGCTTCGTTCAATTGACGATTCTTTCAATTGTTACTTTTTTCTTTCGTTGTCAACGCGAATGTGCTTCGAGGAAAAAAACGATCGATTAAAAATTGGTTCGTCTACGAGTGCACGTTTAAAGGATAAATGTACCTATCACGAAGAGAAGAAAAAGAAGTCATATATATATAGATATATGTGTATGATACACGGTAGTATCTCTTCCCATTAATGCCCGATTACTTAAGTTTAAATTTATAAAACAAAAAAACAACCAGGAATCTTCGTTACGGGCGTGTTTGAGTCGACGCTTTAATTTTTACCTACGTGCATATAATTGTCATGCGTTTGTTCTTTAAATGTTACGATTGTTCGTTTAAAACAAGAGCAAAACAAACAATGTTATTGTAGCTGTATACATGCATATGTATATATATATATATATATAATGTGTTTCGCACTTGGGCTATCGCGCCAAAAGGCCGATAAGTTTTGTTTATTTATCTCTTTTTAAGCATGCGAGAAAGCGAATGATCGAAAAGAGACGAGAAAAGAAAAAATCCCCGGAGAACGTCAAAGATCACTTCGTGGAAGGAATTGATGGGACGACAAGTATATATAAATATAATAAAATTACTCGAACTCACTATCTCCCGCTCCTTTTTTAAAATAGCTTGAACAAAGTGCACTGGCATGCGCGTGAAGTAATTAGATTAATTAGCTAAACGAAAAAAAAAGAGCAGCAGTGAGCAGACGATGTGCTCTAATGTCTCTCAATCTTTTTGTCCGTCTGTCTCTCTTCTCTCTCGCTCACACTCTCTCAATCTCTCTCTATCTCTGCCTCTCTCTCTCTCTCTCTCTCTCTCTGTCTCTTTCGACTTCACGAGAAGTCTATTATTTAACGAACGAGCGAAAGAACGAGGAAGAATAAGAAAAAAAGAAAATCTAAGAATATATAATTCACCATTATGTGTCTTGTGGCTCGGTGATCGAACTAGTGAATTATCGTAATTAGATAACAGGACTTATCGCATAAGTATTTATATTAAAATTATTGAATACTCCAAAAATATGATCTACGAAGTTATATTTACGATTAATTCGAATGAAAGATTTTATCACTCGCTAAATTTAAAAAAAAACAAAAACAAAAACATAACAATTATACTTGAGGGTGACTCGATGACGACGATGAAAGAAGAAGAAGATGAAAGAGGAAGAAGAATAATAACAGCTGCTGCTAATTACTAATAATGTTACTACTATTTTACTGTTATTCGTAAACTATCTCACTACTATTCACTATATTGCGTAAACAAAACCAAAACTGAAAAAAGAAAAAAAATTACGAAAAACCGTTAATTTTACAGTAATTCTACTTTATCTAATACTTAACGATTATGCAACGCGCATTAGTTGTTGCTAAAGGTCACGCGTACAATTTCAAGTCCCTCGACGTCGTTGCCATCTTAACTAAATTAGATCAAAGATATAATATGTATATATATTTAAATGCCTGATGGATCATTCCAAAACGATAATCTCTCCCGTCGAACGATCGCAGTATCGCATCGAAAACGTCTTTTATCGATTAAAGGTGACGGAGAAAAAAGAAAACCCGCGTTCTACAAGGAAGAAAAAATAATCGTTTGGAAGCTTCGAGCGACGAAAGAAACTATGCGTACGAGTTTTTAAAAATCTCTTTTTAAAAAACAACAAAACAACAACAAAAATGCCGTCTGTTGTCGTTAATATTGCACTATCTTTGATACGATAAGAACGCATTATAGGAAGGACACTGTCGGAAATGGTCTTGGACTAAAAATTAGAAGAAAAAAAATAAAAATAATCATAATACTGTCCATGGCAATAGCGTTATAATATTTATCTCGCTACGGTTGGGACCAAACGTCGGTAATTCGTTCGTCTATCATATAACGTGCTCTCCGAATAGCAGGAAATAAATAATATAAAAACAAAAAAGAGGCTCGTACGAAAAGAACGCTGTGACGAAGAGCAAAAAGATACGCATCATCCTAAAGTCACTTTAAGTAGGCCTTACGAAAACTTGGACGATCGAAGATACGTCGACGTGCTTGAGAGAGAGGATGCGCATTTGGCTTGAATTTTCATTAAAATCGATATAAACGCGTCGAACGGAAAAGAAAAATGAATGCAAGAAGAAAAATAAAACAACAACAACAACAAGTTGTAACGACTCCGCGGGTGTAATTAACGTTCGATCGAGTACCTAAAAGTAAACAAAAAAATCTATGTGTGTATTGCGTTTTGCTGTAATACTTAGTAATAAAAATGACGAATAGACGAATTTTTCGAACCGCGTGAAAAGCCTCCCCCGCAGTTCACAATCGTTAACGCGAGATCAGGATTCAAACAAACGAAACAAAAGAAACAACCCCCGACACACTTTCAATGCTATCGCAAGCTTAAGAATTTTTCAAATACATTACGTAATGCCACTTTCGTGACACGGACCGCGAGAAGACAGTGGGAGAACAGAAAACCGAAGAAAACAGAAAAAACGAAGGAAGAAGGTGAATCGCTCTGAAAAAAAATATATATATAAAAAATATCTATTTTCACCGGATCTACGGACACGTCCTTTTATCTTCTAGATAGTTAAATAACGGTATAATCATAAACGCTAAATGGACAAGAAGAAGAAGAAGAGGAAGAAGAAGAAGAAGAAGAAGAAAATAAACAACAAGTTAATAACGATAACGAGAGTTAAGTGATTGAATCGATTAACCGAAGAAAAGAATAAATAAATAGAACGCAGTAATGGAGTGTCTGTATTACGTCTTATACATATGCATATATGTACATAAGATATCGTACGTGTATAATTAATGATTGCGTGTAACGTGCGAAAATTCAGGTTCCGTTTCAAAACTATACATACACACTGCATATGTAAATATTATACGACTATACATAAAGTATATATGCATATATACATGTATACATATATATATATATATATATACAGATACATAGACATATATACATATATGTGTGTGCGCGCACGCGCGCGCGCGTGTGTGTGTGTATATATAAATATATAAATATTCAAACTAAATACTATTCCGAATTTTAGAGCCGGCAATATACGTAAACAAAATGGCTGAAGAGGGTCTTGTTTTTTTTATACGTCTCTACCTACTGCCGCGAGGATACGTCTCGATCTCGTAATAAATTGGATGAAATTAATGCGTTAATTTAACACTACGATTATTTCTTATACATATAGGTAAGCATGAGATATGCATATAAAATAATTATATGAAAATACCAAAGTGCATCCATTTTTCTGCGAAGCAGCGTATCCGAGCGGCCGGTATGTATATTTAGCCTTTAAGGCCGAGACCCTCGAGTACGGGAAGGGGGAGGGGAGGTAATACATAACTTATCGAAAGGGCGTATTGTACATTTTTTTATGGCTACATTACTATATTGATAAATTATTGCTGTTGCTATTTTGTTTTCTCCCCCTATACGGTAATAAGCCGATTGTTTGTGAGATGGAATCCCACGAGTTCCGAATTTGGCGTATTCCGATTATTATATCGCTATTATATCGAAGCTTTTGGGATTCGATCGTTTTCGTTGAACGGGACGACGAGAACGAGACTATAAAATCTATGATAGCGTGTACTGACGAAGCGTGTAATGATGAAGTAACGAAAACAAATGAAAAAAAAAACAAACAAAACGACGATGGACGTATAAAATTCTTGAAACGTTGAGTATTATTGGCTTGACAAGCCCGATTTATAAAAAGAACAATTTCATCCCAGGCTCGCGTCATCTTTTATCTCGTTCTCCTGCGAAAAACTTATTCGTATATATATAATATATATATATGTACAGTGCAACTTGAGAAATTGCAACGAATCTCTATCCAACCCCCTCCCCCATTTAACGACCCCTACTATAACGGCACGCGCAACACACGGAGCACGCGTGGGTGTTCTTAACGAGCATGCTCGTGACCCTCGTAATTACAGCTGCCGTTTCGAGCTCGTTGCTATTTCACAGGTGCAACACTGTGCGTCGTATTTAATAAATAACACGAAACGAACAAATTAAAAATGACACACATACGCAAAAGTCTATAGGCGCGTCGACTTTAATGAAAATAATGAATAAAGAAAACCGAAAATCATGCGTTTGACAACATCTTTCCGTAATAAACTCAGGTTAGAGGTGTGTGGATTGCAATCGTTCTTCTCTCTATCTCTCGCTTACTCGACATTTTTGTACTTATTACCGAGCGTATATAATCGTGTTTATACTGTGAAAAAAAGGAAACTAAAAAAATGAAAAAAAAAGAAGAAAAAAGTCACGATCATCCTTTTTAATAGCGAACGGTGTCTCAAAAGATTACATTTTCCCTTCGAACTGCGCTCTGTCTCTCTGTCTCTCTCTCTCTCTCTCTCTGTCTGTCCATCTCCGTCTCGTTTTTCTAGTTGAATAATTAAGAATTTATGTAATTACGATGAGAAAGTATCGCGAGCTCGCCCCCGCTCGTCACAAACGCGGCGACGTATTTAAGTTTTACTCGGAAGAATAAACGAGAAAAGATAAAACAGAAGAAAAAAAAACAAAAAAAAATACAAAATAAATGAAGTAAAAGTTAACTATTTATTACGATCTCGCCGAGATACGAGCAGGATTTATAAAACGTGTTAATCGTTACTATCCAGGCCTCGCGCGGAACAAATGAAACGTGTTCGCAAAAAAAATAGGAAAAAACCAAAAACAACAAAAATAAGAAGAGAGAAAGGACGATAATAGCGTACCGATAAAGCACGCCCCGAGCGCGATCACAAAATATATTTGTTGATTGTTACAAAGTACCAAAAGTGATCGAAAAAAATACTCGTTCCTTCTTTTTCATTGTTTATTTGTCGTTTTGTTTTTATTCGTTATAAAATTATTGCAAAAAGGCTAGAATACACGAGACACGAGCGTCGATGTCTTTCGAACGAGCTTCCCCGACGAGGAGTATCGCGTGTCGACCGATTATTGTTCCATAGCTTCGACGAAATCGACGAAGGAAGGAAGAAGAAGAAGCAAACTAATAAATAAATAATAATGCCCACGAGTACCTCGCCGAGTGAACGGGACGAAGTTTAACGAGAAAGTTTGCGA
Organism: Netelia inedita; assembly: GCA_964017225.1. Classification (NCBI taxonomy): domain Eukaryota; kingdom Metazoa; phylum Arthropoda; class Insecta; order Hymenoptera; family Ichneumonidae; genus Netelia; species Netelia inedita. The sequence continues at coordinate 12,127,794 of OZ024922.1, forward strand.
GTATAATCTACCTCGCGGGAAAGTAACAAAAAAGAAATGAACATTAAAACAGGAAACAAACGTAAGAGACAAAAAAAACTGAAGTAAAGAAAAGGAATAGGAAGAGATCGAAGGAAGCGCTCGAGGACGAAAGAATTTTGACTTATGTACGAGAATGCAGATAGAGAATAACTCTGTTAATCAGAGGAAAATCATATTTTTCTGTCGTTACTGTTATTAATTAGTGTATCATAGTCATTTAAAGGTAAACGAGAAAAAGAAGAAGAGACAAAAAAAAGATAGCCCGTTATCGCGATTATTGTACCGAAAACAAAGGATGAAAGGCCGATGATTTTAAGTGCGATAAGGATAGGGAAGAGAGTAATGGAAGATAACAAAAAATGGCTCGATGAATTTGATCGAAACGCTTAAATACTTATCGATACACGATTCAATGAAGCTTTTATCGTAACGATGTATTCACGTTATGCGAATGAGTGAGCTTTATTGTGACGTTTGGACGAAGGTAATAAAAGAAGAAAAATGTTCTTCTGAGGCGCGCGGTCAACCATCTTATAAACGATCGTTTTCGTCCAAAAGTTTTAATGATTTATAACCAAGAAAAACAAATATATATATATATATATATGTGTGTGTGTGTGTGTGTTAATTGTACTGGAGAATCGTTGCCACGTGTGTCGATTTTCGTAATTTGCGTCATCTTTCTTCTCATTACCCGAGTACGTCATACATTGTCGAGTACCGAGATTCGCGATCGAATAACAAAAGCGACTAGTACAACTTTGCGACGATAAATCGAAGGATCGTCGTCCTTTAAAATCAGATTAAATCTCAAACGCACGAAAAACGTTGATTTCTTTTCGTATTCTTCACTCATTACGTTTTCTCGATCATTCGTCGCCGCAAAATCGTCGATAAATCGTATTCAAAGTTGTATCGAAATTCGATCGAAGCCACGTGATTCCTCGGACCTCTCTCGACGTTGACGGCAAAGTATGGAAAAATAGGTTCACGATTTTTGTAAAAAAATGAAAATACAACAACAACAACAACAACAAAAGAATCGATTGGACTCGATAATCAAATCGCTGTCCTCGGTGTCACTCGAAAAATTATACAGCGATAAATAGCGAAATATTTGTTTGTCTTCACGCTATCATACATAAATAATCATGCGAAGTTCGTTAACCCGTAAACAACAGCAACAAAACAATTGAGATAACGCTATTTACGTTCTTTGTACACATACACATACACACGCACGAGCATAAGAGCGCCCCCCACCCCCAACCCCCGACACAAATAAACAAACACACGAAAACACGATCGGGAAGAGTTTCAAGATGGATCAAAAGCGAAAGCGAGAAGTAACGAGAATGAGATTAAGTACGTCGCGAAGATATGTGCGCAAGGAAGATAAAGAGAGCGTAAGATGAGGAAGAATAAGAAAAAAAAAGAAAACACTAAGATCATGCTGATGCCGTGGGCTCGGGCTTGCCTACGTTGTACATAAAGCACTGCCCCACTTATACCTGAACAAAAAAAAAGAATAAAAATAATTATAATAATAATGATAATAGTAACTCATCTACGATGATCGAGCACGAGCGCCCGCTATATTCGTAAAAGACGAACAAATTAGAAGTTCACGATAGACGAAGGGATGGGACGAGTGTGCTCTCTTCGTGATTCGATCGTTTTTATTATTGATTCCTTGCGTTGTCGTAACAGCAAACGAGAACGTAGGTGAGAAAAATAAAAACGGATAAATAAAATAACAGCCACAACAACAACAACAACAAAAACAAAAACATATAAATACCGAAAAATAGCTTCATTCAATGTTCGTTACGCGGGAGACGTAGCTTTCCGACGTAAGTTCTGTGCGGTAACTTTTTAGATTGTAAATTGATAATTATGAGAATTAAACCAAAAGAAAAAGAAAAGGAAGAAAAATGCAAACGAGGATTTAAACAAACAAACAAACAAATAAAAAAAGAGACAAACGAGGGAATAAGTAAAATAAAGATATAAAAAAATAATAATAATAAACGAGAAGAGGACTTGGCGCGGGATACCTTTCATACGCGCGAATCAATGCGAGAGCCCACGCACGAGCGGAACCGTGAGAAACTAAAATAGGGAATACAATCTTGTATCGTTACGCTGAATGAAAAAAGAGAAACAAAGAACAATTAAATTAATGAAATTATGATGATAATCGTGCGGTCCTGTTCTACGAACCACCCGAGAATTTGTGCAAACATAAAGAGAGAGAAAAAAGCGAGAACAACAACAAATATATATATATATATATATATTACAGTGAAAACTTATTATATTGAAGGATTATTATAATTATTAATGTAATAATAAATGAAATAGATATTATTATTGAATTATAATCGTTTTAACTTATGAAATTGCTACTTAAAAAAAAAGAACAAAACAATACGAAAGAAAAGTTAATTTGAATGAGAAGAGAAGAAAGGTGTTGAATGACGAAAGAAAGAAGAAAAGCGAATAATATAAAACGAGTGGAAGCGCGCAGCGCGCCACTTGCGGCAGTCCGCCGAACGACAGCAACAAAGAGGGCGTTCGCAAACCGACCGGAAGTTGAAATCTTGTGTTGCGCGACGGACGACGACGCAGTTTTGAAAAACAAAAAAACAAACGTATAACCGCGCGAATTCATTGAGCACATGTGTATGACGGAATATTTTTTTATAGAGAATTCTGGGAAGGGGCGGGTGGGGGGTGGGCGTGGCTGGCATTGTGGGACAGGCGCGGCAGAGAAATGGTTCTCGGTCCCTCAAGCTCGGGGATTCGTGAATTTCACTGCGGCGATGTCAATACGAGAGATATTTGATATATATATATGAATAAATACACACACATATATATAAGATAAACATTCGCCGCGTCGACGGTCTCGCAACGAAGTTTCACTTCCATAACGGTCGATGAAAAAGAAGAAAAAAAAATCGTACACTACATTTTTTCACTCGCATTATAAATTTAAACGAATGAAATGAAAGAAAAACAAAGAAAAGGGCAAAAAACTAAACAAACATTGCATCCTCACTAACTCTCGTGCTACTTCGTAGAAAGGATACTAAAAAATATACATAATATAAATATATACATATATACATATATACATAATATTGTACGAACAGCGCGATAAAACTGAGCTGCCGATGAATCTTTACGTGATCACTGTGTGGTTAGAGACGATTATAAAATAAATAAATAAATAAATAAAATTAAATAAAATAAAAACTAAGCATCATCATTCATCGATGATTCGTGTTTGCCCATCCACATTTATTTGGCTGTAAATCGGTTTGACGCGTCCACTTGTGATTCGAATATAATGACACGTGACACGCTGTCGAGCATCGACGCATGCGTATATGCGTCGATGCGGACGCGGCGTGATTAAAATGAAGAAAAAAGAAGAAAAATACAAGAATCTTCTTACGAACGCTATGCCTGAATTATATGTTGGATTCGTGGAACATTGATTATACTAGTGAACAAAAATATATATACCTTATATATATATATATATATATATATAAGGTCACAAGTGGAGGCACACTACTGTTTATTATATATAGATAACGAATGGAAAAAGAATAACAATAAATTTTAAAACAAACAACAATTCGTTACGACAGCACATGTAAGTTTGTGAAACTGAGAGAGACCTCTTCCCCGTTTTGTAGTATACCCGAGAAAAGAAAGAAGCAGAAGTAATGAAGAAAAAAAAAATCATCCCCATTATTCATAAAGTACGTGAAGCATTAGTGATAAGTATTCTCAATTGAGAGGTAGAATCACACAATTCTCGATTTAACCGAGAGGTGCAGATGAAATAATAATAATAATAATAATAATAATAATAATAATATTAATAATAATAATAATGCATTCTGTTACACGTCAACTTATATCGAGCTATTTCCGTTCGTAAATTCATGACGATACTCCATCTATTCCCTCCTCTTATTTTTCTTTGGCCCCTCATTAACGTGTTATGTCTATTTGACTCGATCGGTACGTTAAACATTGAGGCATCGTTGACTCATGCGGCCTTTGGTCCATGATGAAAAAAAAACATATATATATATATATATACATACATATATTATCTGTAAGCAAAAAATACTAATATTGGAGCGAAGAATCTAGCGAGGGTTTGATATGTCGTTAAAAAAAATTATTATCGAACTCGAATTCACTTCATACGAAATAATGTCGTAGTACGTTGTCATCTATCTGATATTACTAATCTATCGGAAAACAAAGAACATCTCCCGTCCTCATTACATACAAAAACACGTTGCTACATATTTGTTTACCTACTAACGAGTCTTGCGCGAAAACCCCTCCACCTTCTCTTAACTTCCGCTATTCTAGACGGTGAAATAAATATATGATACCTTGTATGAATATGTATATAAATATATATACTTTAATGATATAAATATATTTAAAACAAAAAATACTATTAATATACAACATTGGCTATAAGAAAAATATACAATGCCTGTACTGGTGCGTGCTGGCAAGCAATATAGCGACTTAAGATTACATTATGATTATTATTAAAAAGAAAAACTCGTACGTTCGTTCTTATCTCTATGATTTTATTTAAATACACGTCCTTCACCCTGTACCTATCCAGGAAGATTTGAATATTTCCCGCCGAGCGTCGATCAGCTGTTCGGCCGCCGTTGCGTGCGGTTCGTGCGTGGAGTCCATCCATACACATATACATGAGATGCGGTTTGTTTAAAGAGCTTAGTCTAATCGAGCGATAATGGAGAGAGGTGTCGAACATCGCACTCTAGGTAACATCCTTTTTTTATTATGTTGACGTTCGGTGAAACTCACTGCAAAATGCTCGAATTTTTGCAAAGATTCTTTTATATCACGTGGACCATTCGATGATTCGAAATTCAGGATGCAGTCGTCTGCTAAATTGTTTCGCGCAAATTGCATGTTCTTACGTCAAAACCGGCTCTGAAGGTCCAGTAGTCTTACGATTCGTATCGCATTGCAATCGTCAACTGCATGTCGTGCACAAGCACAACTTTTCAACCGCCATGCAGATTTTTCAAGAATTAACCGGTCTCCGATAGCGTAATATCCACTGCGTAATACAATGAAAAAAAAAACGTATCGTCGCAGCCAGATTATAGGTTAGTTTCGTTCGAAAAATGTCTATATATACGGAGTAAAAGACTCTCGTTCATTATTAATAAACACAATAAAACCGAGGCGTCCATATGTGTCGTGATGTGATATCGATTGTCTCATACCTTACCGGACAGAGGTTATCAATTTTGTTCAGAAGACCTGTGACACGTCGAACGGAATCGTGGACGGCTAATCCATGGATCGAACGAACCATGGAGTCGAGTTACGACGAGGACTTGTCGGAAAATCCATTTCTCAAAGTTCTACGTCTAGAGTACACCGTTTTATTCGAAAGAGCCGTGAACGAGGGATGGATCATTTGCATACCGCGATGTGGAAGTTTCACAAAATCTGCGCTCGTCGAGGACGATTTTCTCGGTCACATACTCGTGCCCGGCGAAGAAAATTCCATGACAAGATTTCGTACTCTGACCGATAAAGAGGTCAAAGTTTCCAATCGTGTTCTCACAATTGAATACGATATAGCAAAACCATGCTGCGCTCATTTGCTTTTTGCTGAAACCTTCTATAAGGACGATCATACGAAATATTCCCTCTGGTGAGTGAGATTATTCCAAGTTTTCCATACAAGATTGCTCACGACCTTTGCAATAGACGGAAAAATAAATTTGAAAAAAAAAAAAAAGATTTACATGCTCAATTTGCATATTTTCCCCCGACAATCGACGTGTAATCTTATCGAGAATTCAAGTAGAATTGAGAAAATTGTAGATTTCCACCGTTTATTAAACTTCCGGTATTGGAAAACCAACGTCTGGTGCGTAGCAGTGGCTTCGCGAATGACGAAAAATGAAGAAAATCCAATGTAGACAGTTTTAAACAAACTTTAACAGCACATAATTCACAGGTGCATAGAACATCCTCTCGAACAGAGTATCTCCGCATCTCGAGATGAGGTTCTCGCCGTAACGAATCTGCCCGAAACACGGGATCTCCTATGGACCGAAGTATGCAACAAGGATGTAATAAAGGAGATGGATACGGCGATCGAAGAATTCCAACACATTCACGGCAATCTGGAGGACGAACATCTGCGGACGCAGTGCGATCTAGTCGGTGGTTTGTACGCAAAAAATTTACGCACGCTTCTACAAGATTGCAGAATACGCGAGAAAACCGAGGCGAATCGGCATTTTCTTCAAACGATGAAAGTCGCTGTCGAGACTTACACGTTACACGGTCTCCGAAATCTTTTGCCTCGTTCGGTATCAACGCGCACAGCCATGGAAGACGCGATACTCAATAAAACAATAAAAAATCTTCACGATCTGCAATTACGAGATTTGGGAGTCTCCTCGGACATATACGACGGTATATTACGTGGGAAACTCGAGCTTTCGCGTCTCGACATGTACTCGACGGTATTGGGAAAAGTCGGCTGTATCAAAAAAGCCGTGGGTTATATAACCGAAGGCAGCACACACGTATCATCGGACGAAATACTTCCTGTATTAATATTTCTCGTTATAAGAGCCGGTCTTCCAAACTGGATCGCTCAACTCGCTTTTATGAAGCAATTTCGTTTCTCTGTAAATTCGATAAACGAAGCTGACGAGGCTGGTTTTTTGATGACCTCCTTAGAAGCTGCGGTCGAACACGTTAGGTCGGGTGTTTTAAATACATCCGTTCATCAACAAACACGCATTAAGAGCTTCGATATCAACGATAGTTCAAAGAATTCTCTTAACATCGATCAGAAGGAGGAAGATATTTCGTTGTCAAGATTATTCGCATCGATCAGAAAGTGCGAATTATCGGAGGTGGAAAAAATGCTTCTCAGAGACAATGAAAAACCATCGACGAATTCGTTGAATCTTTGTCATCCATTATGCTGTTGCGAGAATTGCGAGAAAAGACTCGCCGGTGCTTCACTGTCGCATTCACCGACGGTTCATTCACGCGACGATCGTGGTATGACCGCGATTCACGTTGCCTCCCTTTGCGGTCACGTCAACGTCGTAGATTTTCTCCTCGAACACGGAGCGAATCCTAACGATTCCGACGCCGACGGTATGACTCCTATGCACTGCGCGGCTTCGCGAGGTCACCAGAATACATTATTACTGTTGTTGCACGCGAATGCAGATCCCACGTTGGCTGACACGAGGGGTAATACGCCTTTGCATCTCGCGGCTGATCACGGACACGAGGATTGCGTAAAAGCGCTTCTTTATTTTACCGAACAAATGAGAATACCTTACAACAAGAGCCCGGTGAATTGTAACGGCGAGACGCCGCTTCATCACGCGGCTAAGTGGGGTTACGGCAATATAGTCGAGATCCTGATGGAACACGGAGCGAATCCAAGAGTGACGAATCGACGAGGCCAGACACCGCTAGTGATAGCTCACAGCTCTCACGTTTCGAAACTCCTCGAGGATATGCCCAATGGTCATACTCCCATGATACTGCGAAATTATACCATGAGAGCACAAAATTCGAATTTGACGGAGAATTCGCGAATGAATTCGAAAACCGAGATACGTACAAAATCGTCTAATCGATTGCGCAAAGCGGAAAGACTCTTGTCAGCGATTGCCGAGGGTGATATTCGTCTGGCTTGTTATTATCTAGGTCTCGAGGGACCTCGCAGAAGTCCCGTGAGTGAAATTCCAAGTTTTTGCCATCCGCTTTGCAATTGCGAACGTTGCGCTTCGAACGAAGATTCGATCGACGAACAAGAACGAATTCCAAGCTTGGGATTGAACGTAGCTAACGAGAAAGGCGAAACGGCTCTTCACGTTGCCTGCGAATACGGCCGTACGGAATTTGTTCAAATACTCTTAGACGCAGGTGCCAGTGTCAACGTTACGACGATCGCAGGTCGAACGCCACTTCATCAGGCTTGTCTCGGTGGTTGGAACAAAATCGCAAAACTACTGCTCAATTGTGGCACCTGCGACGTAAATGCGACAGACACGAACGGAGATACGCCATTGCATCTCGTGGCGAGAAACGCGAATATGAGAATCGTTCAATTACTGGTAAGACACGGCGCCAGCACGAAGATTCGAAATTCTAGGGGCAAGATTCCTCTCGAGGAAGTCGAAAAAATCGTAACAAACGATGTATTCGTAACGCAATCTTTCGCGGGTATTGTTAAAATACTCAAAACTAATCGCGCTACGGACGCTTGCCATAACGAAATAGCACGAAGTATTTCTTAGTCACTCAGGAACGAACGAACAAAACGCCTTTACATTTTTGCTATTTTTTATTTTTTTTCGTTCTTTTTAATTATTTATTCGATTCATGAAGCCCAGCTGTTACGCGGCAATAATCGTGTTAATTATAAAATATCCGAATATAATGTACACCACATTATTATTTACAACGATAGTATTCGTAAGAATAATATATAAATCTAATATATATATATATATATATATATATATTATGTGTGGATGCGTGTATATGTATATATACACACACATCACCTCTATACTCATTTATACTCTACAAGTTAACACCGTTCATAAAATATATATTTTACACCGTTGTATATGAAAAAAATGCAGCGTGTCTATAAGTTTTCCTTTTTCCATCAAGTCCTTCCTTTGTGCTTAAAACTTAAGTTACCGTGTTCACACGCAGGTTTAAATAATCCTTTCAAAATCCAGAAAAGTGCTATTTTGTGTCCGTTAAATCGTACAACTACTGTAAAAGAAATACTCGAAAGATTATTTTTTTATACGAATTGGATACGTCAGCTGCAATTTGTGTCTAGCGATAACCGCATCTGTTTGCAGATCATTCGTCTTCCCAACGATCGCATCGATGCGCCGAAAATTAACACGGTAATATCACAATTCATCAAATCGCACTCTTAACGTTAACGTTAACGGGTATACTCACCTATACACGCGCTCTCTCCCTCTCTTTTACTCTCTCTCTCTCTTTCTCGCTTTAGATCATTCAGTCACTGGTTCCCTAAACCGTTTTAAAAAGTTTCCTTTTACGTAAATCTCTCCAACAATTGATAACCTTTGATTATCTTTTAAAAAAAAATGGCAATATTTCTCGTCACGAGATACGCTGTAGCGAAATGATTACTGAATTATTTATTTAGCTCGCCGGTGGCAAAGTCCAAACTACCGGCTCTTCAAACTTTCTTCTGTCTTGTTTTTTTCTCGCACCGCGAAATCTGGTTCTATTCGGACTCCAGTCGACAGTGTCTCTTCGTACCCTCCAAGGAGGCGTGGGTACTTCAGCGGGAAAAATTTCTGTGACGATTTCCCCATCATCCTGACTGTACTCTATGCTGAACAGAAAGTCACAGTGATAGTACTCTTTGAAAGTAGCTTCTCCGCGAAATTCTTGCATCGCGCACCAGGTGTGCGAGAGCAACAGAGGAAACCTTGATAGCCAATATTCCGTGAAAGCAACCGGAATCTCGCCCAAACTAGCTTGAGCCTCTTGCGTCAATTCTCTGTAGTGGTGTTTCTGAGATGCACAAAAAAATGATACATGATTTTCATTTCATAATTGATGAAAATGAGGATTATCGTTAAAAAAAAATTCACCTTGTTTCTCAAAGCTCGTAGAAGATCTCTAACACTCTCGCCCCTATAGCTTCGGTATTTTCGTAAATCGCTGGCCACCTCCTGATCGATGTGAACCCTCCAGTCACCTTTGACGACAGGACCACCAGCAGTCTCGAGTGCTACTAACGCCGGACTATCCGGTTCATCTTTTTCCACACGATCACTCACGTCCTGTCGATTGTAAATCGTGAAATTGCAAAACTAGTAATTCGTAGCGCATGCATAATCAAAGAAAATGTTTATACCTGGAAGAAACCGAGAACTTGAGCAGCTTTCCAGAAGAATGGATAATTCTCAACAACGACGGCCGGTGGACGTGCCGTTGGATCGCTACCTATCATTGATTTTATTAAAATCAAAGCCAACTGTTTGTCGTTGTCGGTTATCGGCTGAAGAGCAGACAAATCACTCTCGCCACCTAAAGATATCGAATTGATTATTACATGATTAATTAGGTCGCTCGATAAATAAATTTAAAAAGGAACAAACATAGTATGTTAGCTTGTCTCCTGATAGGATCACCGAACGGATGCTTTCCGTTGGACAGTACGTAGTAAAATACACAGCCGAGTGAAAATATATCGACAGCGCACGTAGTTCTCTCCCCATTAAGCATCTCCGGTGCGATCCATCCATCTGTTCCGGTCACGCCCGAACGACGTGAGAAAGACATACGTCCCAACTGAAGCTTCTTGCAAAGACCAAAGTCCGAGATCATAGCCCTGACCTCGCCACGAGGTCCGGGAACGGAAAGTAAAACATTGTGAGGCTTAATGTCCCTGTGAACTGCGAAAAATAGTTTACATTATTTAAATGTTTTTCAAAAGATTGCGAGAAAAACTTACCGATATCGAGAGAATGCAAATGTGCGAGACCGGAAGTAGCTTGCACCAAGATACTCTTCATGGAAATCGTATCTTTGCTGTACGTCCCAACGACGTAATCGTGCAAAGTTGCTTGAGCTAATTCCAGGGCTATGTAACGAAACATTCGATCCTGTTCGGTGCAGAAATAACGCACAACATTCGCGTGAGCATCGGATTCTCGAAGTAACGCGACCTCACGATCGGCGAATGTAAAACAATCGGGCAGCAATCTTTTTACCGCTACGGATCGCCCGTCGAAATGACCTCTGAAATAATAGTAAGTATGTAACGATAGTTCTTCTTTGTTTCGCGCAAAGGTAAATTGTGGATTAATTTGGCTCACTTGTAAACAAAAGTTCCTTCGCATCCTTTTCCCAATACCTCTGTGGTATTAATAATAATCTTGCCGACTCTCACGGTACCTTCGCATATATCCTCAGGAATCATAACGTTCTCGTTTTTTCCGTTGCTACTCGTTCGACTATTTTCCCGCGAGCCCTGATCGAAATGCTAATTTTACACGTAGGGAATGATGCTTGAGCGTTGTATCGTTTCAAGAAACGAAAGGAAAGTACGATACTGATTTTACCACGTTATAATACGATAAAGATATTAATTACCTGCGACAATTGTTGAACCTCCTTGTTCATAGCTACGACGTACCAACACATTGTTATGATACATCCGAAGAGTATTAAGATAAGCAATTTTAATCCTTTGCTCTCTTGCTGATTGAGCCAGAGTTTACTGGCATTGTAACTCGTCGCTATAGCCTTTCGCCAGCTTCTATGATCGATAGTGTTATTCGTCTTTTCATCTATTGCGATAGGTAAGGCTAACTTATTCGTCGCATTCAACGACGGGACATTCGTTCGGATCACCGCATCCGAACGTCCTGTGATCTGCAACGGCTGATTTTGGGGTTTGTATTCCGCTGGAACTTGATGGTGACCTGAGCAATCGGAATAAACATTCGTCAATGTACAATAAGTGGACGATAGAGCGAAGAAAGACAAACGTTTCGAATTACCTAATATAATGAACTTTTTATCGTCCAGAATACTCTGATAGTCGTCTTCAATCGTCTCGATACGAGCGACCGTGATGTGATCACCTAAAACAGGGAGTGTATTTTCTCCCTTGTAGACTTCCGAAATCGTATTAGGTCCTTCGAGCATCATATGACCAGTACTGCTAGATATCGTCGCGGTCGTCGAATCGACGAGGGACGGTAGAGCGTACAAACCGTGAGGATGCTCGCCGATGTACAGTGTAGGACTATAAATACAATTTTTTTTTTTAATTCATGTTTTCTCGGAAAAGCTTAGTTGTGTGAAATAAATATATTTAAACACTCACTATAATTTTACGTCGCTAGGTTCAACGCTAAATGTCCGTAAAAGATTGTTCAGAGTGGCCTCGGCAACGCTCGTGAAAGGAACGGTCACGAGACCATCTTTACTGACCGTATAAGCTGCGATAACGGGACTTCCAAGATCTAATTCCCAAAGTGGAATTCCAAGTCGACCATCGAACGTTACTACACGGCCCGTTGAACTCGTTGTAAAGTGCACCAAATCTACGAGTATCGGAGATAACGTCCAAAATTATTTAGACAGTGGTAAATCGAGTGCGTACAAATAAAGATTCGAGAACGAGCTGGATGATAATAACACACAAACCATAACTGTCGAGACCTTCATTTTCCATTTTAGTTGCCGAATAATCGTAAAACGTAACGTTCCACTTTCTATCCTTGTTTTTGCTGTCTACCATTATGATATTGTATTCCGTACGACCGACAAAGATAGCGTCTTGCGTCTCGAGAGGACACGTATTCTCGACTTGATCGAATCCTAACAAATGTTCTTTTTCGCCGGTTAGAGGGTCTATACTGAACCACGTATCAATTTTTCGTCCCGTATACAATATACCGTCGCTACTACGACAAGGACTACTTGCGACTAACTGCGGTATCGTGAACGGCAGTTTTTTCAACACTTCAAATCCAGCTCCAAATAGGTAGAGAGAACCATCTTTAGGGTCTGGCAAAAACATCGGACTGAAACAACATTGAAAATATTAAAAAGTCGTATCGTTAAATAAGTACAATATCAAATAATTGTTCTGACGCTATTTAAATTATTAATCCTTTAAGCGTTGATACGCAAATTCTTTGTTTTTGTTATCTGTATAGTCCCCGTCCGCTTGTTATTTTTTTACAATATTTTCAACCCTTCGATCAGTACGATAATACGAAATAAGAAAATTTGCCATAACGATACATACACGCTTGTATGGCCCATGTTATGGGGTACTTTAACCACGGGTTCTAAAAAAGAGAATTAAAAAATGCCATTAGAATAAACAACTTTATTCGATCGTAAAGTACTATGGTCTTGGACGCTTTCGAGAACTTTCGTATCGCACCGTTATCCTGACGCCATCGCATCATGCCGGTGCGTTGTCCAACTCCGATAAGAGAACCGCTCAATGTCGAGAAAAGTAAAAGAGTTTCATCCTGCTCGGATACAAGGTCGGTACTACGATTCTAAATAAGCATATTGAATATTACTGAAGGAATAGTGAGTTTTACGTACGTGAAGCTACAATTATTTTTTATGAATACCTCAGGTGTTTGCTGCACCGTGCCGCAACACAGTACGACAAGTGTCAACATGGCCAAATGCCACATAGTAGTGGGCGGACGTATAATCATAACGTCCGACACAGTCGAACCTTGTGACAATTAGGTTATGTCCGTTCTCGCAAACGCTTCTGTCAACCTGATCAACCATAAGCTCCGGGTGTTTTGAGCTGAACTTCACCCGTTACACGAGTTTACGGGGTAACGAATTCGGCCGTTAGGTTATCAGTTTTAATAGTTCAAAACACTTAATGTTTTTACTGACGCGAAATTTATGACATTGCATCATTTTTTATTCTCAATATAGTTCATTTCGCGATAGATTCGCCACATTCGACATATCCTCGATTTGCCAATAAAACACATTAAAAGATTCAACAATACACGTAGAAATATGCTTTCGCCAACCTTTCTTTTCTCGAGACATTTGTTTTTTTGCTGTTTATCCGTTTGATTATGACGTGTTTGTACTTTTAACTGCGTGTTAGTCGAGTTCGTGTTTTACTAACATGATCACACTGGGGAAAAAGCAGTACTAGTTAAGGAGCTCGATGCTTTTATGTGATATAAGATTGTCTCCGATATAACCTCTAACCTAGAGACGTGAATACCGCAGGTTTTACTATATTTTTCACCTAGGCCATAAAGAAATCCGAACCAAGATTGACGTTCGGGTAAGACTTTTCGTTCTCGTAAATCGTCATCGAATTCGCTAGAGTTTTGCATTGGCATAAACATAAGCGATCGATTCGCGTGTGCGCGCAAGCGCTCACATATTCCAGTGCATACATGCCATCAGAGAACATAGACATCTATGTTCTCTGATACCATCCATCGCACTTCATATGCTTCACATGCATATCATTCTTCACAAGGTACACCAGAGATTAGCTGTGAGACCAGCAACGCTCGACAAAAGTTTAAACCTCCAGAGTTGGTTCGGCGAGGCGACATCTGAGCGGCCAAAGAGTGAACTGTGGATACTTTTGTACCCGCGACATGAAGTTGACTCACAATCAGCTATCGAAGTCATATATATGGCGAAAATAACATAGATATATAAATAATTGGCGGTCCGTACACGTCGCTCGGGAGTTTTCGCGACTGATCGTTCTCGTTCGTGCTACAGAAAATTTTACGACTAACTTTTTGAAAAGGACCCCGAGCACTCGAGAACCAGCCAAGAAACATCCGGATACTGAAGGTTGAATGAACAAGCTTATAAATTTTTATTTTTTTTATGTTCTTCAACGACCTGAAATCATAAGAAACAGAACACCACCCCCGAGACCGCACAACCTCCTATACATTCTTACAGTCAAATAGGCTCGTTCCTGAAACATGACAAAATACTTATAATGAATAATATTATTTAAAAAAATATGTTTGAAGAAATTATAAAACATTAGATAAAATTTTTACTTTATTTCGAGCCATCATTAGCGCCGCGTCACCATCCAACCACCCATAAATGTTTCCAATTAAATATTTCACGCGTAGCGTAGTATCGATGGCTAACACGCTTATTTCGTGTACAAATGAGACTAGAATTGAAGTGTTATCGCGCACGAATGAATAGGTGCGATGAATGGGAGAGCCGATACGAGTCGCTATCCCCACCACGCTTAGCTACTACGCTCGAGCGTAGTGGTAGCTGGTCGCCCCCCCCCCCCCGTGCCGGCGCGTCCGTCTACCTATAGATTGAGGTAGGCCTACGGTGGACCATCGACGACCTATATAGATATACAACTACTTGTTGAGAGAGTCCAATATTGTTTATATATCTACAGTAGAACCTCGATTATCCGAACCAATTGGGACCGAGGCTAGTTCGGATAATCAAAAGTTCGGATAATCGAAACGTGGGGTTTTTGGGACGAGATCATAAACAACACCTTATCACATAAAAACAGTACATACATATTTATTAAAATTCGACATACATATTAACGTTCTCGCGTTAATATGTATGTCGCGGCAACGTATCTCGCGATTCTCGCAAAGATACATTGTTGCTCACGGCGGTGGCAGCGAGCAACAATGTATCTTTCGGGCCAACGTTCGGATAATTGAGCGTTCGGATAAACTAAGTCATCGTTCGGATAATTGAGGGTTCGGATAATCGAGGTTCGGATAACCGAGGTTCTACTGTATATAGAATCGTATCCACATATGTATATAGATATATTCGCGTGAGACAATTTACATACAATTTTTAAGAATCCACGAAAAATCGACACATTACTACAGCCAGATGATTGAACTGCCATTTCATAGATAAAACTGTCGATTTTCGCTGAGAGTAATAATAGCGAGCCTGGATTCGTGGTGGAAATAATAAAAATAAAAAAATCGAAACGCTAGTGCGTCAAGGTTAATATTCGTTATCTATAGGGAGATTCTCTATCGGATATTATACAATAGATTGTAATAATGATAACAATATATAGATAAACCATGCATCAAGATTTGAAGTAGGTAAACAAAAAATTGTAAGAAAGTCTTGATTTGTGGGGTTGCAACCTCTTTCTCATAGGGGATGTTTCGACTGGCAAGGGTTTTTTCGAGATGCAGGGATGACGAGCTAGAGAACGGCGTTTGAATAGTCCGAATATCTTCATTAGCGCGGATGTGGCGACGATTTAAAAATCATGCGACAACTCGCTTTCAGTTTTGTTTTTTTAAATGCCCTACTGCCCTAGTTTCGAATGTAAACAAGGAACGCACCGTCACCGTCATTATCGGGATTTAACAAGAACTCGATCGTTGCGAGGGATTATCACGAACGAGAGCCACGATATGGCCGTTTGTACTAAAACATTACGCGAGAGTTCAACGACCTTTACCTCGCACCACGGAAAACAGCTGTGACGAAAAAGCTTAACAAACCTCCGTTCATTCCTGCTCACCTGGACCATATCTTGGGAAAGGCGTTTTTGTTCTCGCTCAAGAGCAGGATGTATACGTTTTTAGAGCTTTGTTCATTAATTAATTCTGTTTAATCATTTGGAATAAAACTTTTGTTTAACAAAGATTAATCATTTTTGAGGAATTAAAATGAGACCGTGGTTTTCGTGTTTTATTTAAAATTTACCGGAATCAACCCCCCCCCCACCCCTGCTCGCCACCGGCCCAACACGAATAACATGAATATCACCATTATAATCTCGATATATTTCAATTTACAGAAATATTCAGTTTTTCCACCGTGTCACCGACAATTTGCGTACAATGGTAGTGCCGGTATTTGCCGTTGCCGTTACGTGACGATTTGTGCCGTATAGCGTGAAGCAAGTTTAATTCGCTCGCTCCGATCACGGAAAATTCGAGCGACGCGTACGGGTCTCGAATATAGACATATGTCATCATTGGGCAGTCTGTCTTGTCAGTCACGGGAATCCCGATCGCCGTGTACAGCCCGCTCTATTATATATATATGTATGTTCCCTTCGCCATATGCATGGCTACGATAGCTTGCGGCCAACTTAACGTGGGTACAAAACAGTTCACTCTTTGGCCGCTCAGATGTCGCAGAACCAACTCTCGAGGTTTCTCCCCTAATCTTTATGGTTTTACTGATAACAATTATTAGAAAAAAGCACAAAGATCGAAAAGTAGTAGAAAGCCACAATATAAATATCGCGGATATACACGTGGTGAAATGAATCAGTAAAAGCTGACCATAATAATGTTATTGTAATCGTGGGGCATACCGTTCTAAATCAATTTTCTCTAAATGCCCGTTAAATTCGATCTGGGTGTGCAGATGTTTTTTTTTCTTTGACCGCGTCCGACCACCCAAGTAATATTTCTCAATCTGGGCTTTACGTCCAGGCGTCACCAACCTTCGCGTAGAGACGTCAAGGCCGAACAATCATTTCCTGCAGCGGAGGGTGCAGGTGAGAGGAGTAGATTTGACAATGCACAAAGAACCAAAAAGAATCCTGTGACACCTTTTCTCCTGCTGTTCGGATAAAGTTGTCTGCACGACTGTTGCATTCTATAGAAAAGTTTCTTAGGTTATGCTACGATTCTGAGCAAATATATACAAAGTATACCTCTCGGAAAGAAGAGTCCATGTGCATGAAAAAGTGTGAGTACAGTACATTGTCGACACCGAACTTTCAACTCACTCCCATCCGAAACATGAAGTTGCGCATACCTGATAACAAAATTGAGAAAGTCGTATAAACGAATTAAAAAATTATATACACGTAAGGGACAAAAATTTGATAAAATTACACCATCTTTATCAATAAAGAAATGAAACTATAATTAATACGAAAATTAATCAAAATTTTATTCGGTAAATCAATGAATACGATCAATCGTTGAAAATATATTATTTTTTTCCACTCGACAAGACAAACATATTTTATTTAGCACAAATTCTTAACATGCTATCGCAGAGGTATACAATGGGATGATAGGGATCAGGAGACATTCTTCGGAGCGTAAAAATTATGCCTCGTGAGAGATTCTCGAAACAAGAGGGGAAGAAGCTGCGGAAGATCTATATGGTGGATATGCTTTGGGGTATGTTCCTGTTGGCTCGAAACCTTCCCAGCGGGATTCGTGGAGTCCCGGGCTGTACGAAAACAGAATTTTCGGTTTTTCAGTCCCCGCGTGCGTGCAGCGTGAGGACCCATGCTGGCTCGAGCAAGGGTGGGGGCAAATGCTATTTAAGCTTCGGCGAGCTAGCACGAAGAACGTCAGTCCCGCGTCGTCCGGTGCAAGCGTTGCAACTAAATAACATTTACGGTGTACAGTGTAAAACGAGTTTTTAAGGCATCGACAATTTTATTAAAAAAAAAGAATAACTTTATCCTACGTTTACTTTTTACATTAATTATTTCTAACACTGGATAGTTATGTCGTTTGCGCATCTTCGGGTTCGTTAATCGTTACAAAATCGAGGTACGATCGAGGTACGGTGTATTCAGTGGAAATTTAACATCAGGATCATGACTTTCCGGACGATATTAATTACCACGCTAATTTTCGGTAAGATTATTGGAAAAAATATAAATCAAATATTATTTACGTTTATCCCTATAAGGAGCTGACTATCGGTAAAAGAGATTTCCATTATTCGGAAAATATGCAATGCATGCGCAAAGTCTTCCCCCGTCTCCTTCGCCCTCTCTCTCTCTCTCATCTCGGAGATGCATAACTGCACGCGCATTCGCCGAAGATCCTATACGATTGGAATACCAATCGAAACAATAGCAATATGATCATGAAGGGGATGGTGCGCGTCCTCCTTCGCGCGAGAAGCACGTGATCGAATATCCAAATAGACGTGGGAATGGAATACTCAATACTTATCAGCACCGTCCTTTCCCTTTTAGTACATGTATTTATTCATACTCGTATGGCGTTGAAAATCTATCCTTTTTCCATTCGGGGGTAAATGACATGCGCAGTAAATCGCGGCGTAGTGGCGCGCGCACGATCTTTGCCGGATACAGTTACCCGCGTTTTTTCAAAATCAGAATTTTCTTAAACATATTTAAACATACGTACGATGATTGTCAATAAAGTTTCCCACTTCGAGGACTAATTTACGGATCGGCTGGTCATTCATAGAACATTGGTCGAGCCGCGTGAGAGTTTTTCGAAGTAATTCTAGAACGAGGACTGGTAGCGGGCTCCCTTTCACTCCGCCCGCAGGATCTCCATCGATCTTTTTTCGTGTTTGTATTTGCCATGGTTTCATAGTCTAGGATCGACATATTGTACGTATAAACTCCCATTTGAACCGCAGGGACTTTTCTAACACGCAGTCACCGCCCCACAGTGAACCCTCCATTTTTTCCCCCAGCTTTTCAACAGTCTGTCGAACACTCGGGGTATAAATGTTCTGGTTCACTCTTTCATTCTCGAATTGCCATTGTTTACTTATTTAACGATTAACAATAGATACCCTAATTAGGTAAAACATTGTGAAAGAACTACACAGACTGGGGAACCTCTGGCAAACTTACGGGTCCATTGATAAGAACGAGGTACCAACTGTACAATGAAAATGAATGTTCATGCGAATGGGACAATGCTTCGTACAATATAAATGCATCGTGAAATCATCGCACGTACTCCCGCACTTGCATATCCGCGCGCTTCTAGAATGCAACGTGGAGAATAATCCATAGACCTTTTGTGTCGAGACTAAGAGCTCGCTTTCTCTCTCTATTCCACGCTCTCTCACTATCCCTTCGTCGCGACAAAACAAGATAGGCTTTGGATATTTCGACGAGGGAGGAAAACCGAGAACGAAATGACGAACGTGTATAAGCGAGTCCCCAAAAATTCCTCTTTCGAGACCCGCGCATATGGGATAAAGATCCGAGCTTGTCACCCTGCTCTCATCTGTATAGATAGAACGAAGACAGAGAGGGAGAGAGAGAGCAAAAAAGAGAGAGAAAGGTAGAAGATGAAGAAGAACAGAGAGTACGTGTCCCGTGGAGCAATGGGCCGTCCAGGTAGTAGCAGGGGGTGGGCCAAAGAGGGACTGAGATAATCCAATATAGGTGGGTATTTATCTTTTCGGATCTGTCAGGCCCTAAATCTCCGTCGGAGCCAGCGGGTGGGCCTCTTCTCGGCAATAGACCTACTACTACTACTACTACCTGCCTCTATGGGAACTACGAGAGAGAAAGAGAGAGCGGGTGATCTTTTCAACTATCACAGATAAAGGGAGAGGGAACGAGAGAGAGAGAGAGAGAGAGAGAACAGAAGAGAAAAAAGGAAGAGGTCCTTTTCCCTCTACTCGTGTATTGCTCTACGATGCATCGACCAAAAACTCGGACACCCCATGAGGTTGTAGACCCTACATGGAAAATTCGAACACGACGCGAATTTATCACCTCGATTCTGTGCATCTCGAAATTTTCATCCCGACAAACACTAATTTCAGTCTCTTTCGATTATTTCATTTCATGAATGCTTTTATATCAATTTTCGTACATAACGAAACAATTAAAGGGAACTGCGGCAGAGTCTGCGAAATAACGAGAGGCGTGACTAATGTCCCAATAATTAAAAGAATAATCGCCTGGCGCTTCGAAAAGATTTATAGTCCTTAACCCTCCATTAAGGCTGACTTTCGTGGTCTCCCCCATATGTTCAGCACGTCTTGTTTCGCAGGAATATGCGAGGGCGGTACGTGGTCTCCGGAAAAGGGTGAGGATCATTGCGATGCTGCGATCGAAGAGACGATCCTCGAAGATCGTTCGACAATCGTGGACGAGTCCGCCACCAGGCTACACTCCACTTGGCTGTCTCAAGAGTGAGCATAATTCTCAATGTAGTTTTCTTATTTTAAGTTCATTTTTTTCCCTTTTCCATTCCCACTTTTCGCTCCTCTTCGTCCCCCCGGTTTGGTCCTAAACGGAATACACAATGTACATACACAACGATTAATCTAGTGGCGTCTTTCATTCTATTCGTACGATATGTATATACACATATACACGTACACATGTCGTTACGAAAAAGGAATCGGTTATGGGAGTTCCCGGTAGCAGCGAGACACATGGTGTGAATTCTCCGAACGCAAACAGCGGCCAGCGACAGTGCTGGTATTTCTTTTTTTCCATTTGATTTTTTATTTTATTTCTTATACTTTTTTAAAGTCCCAGTCAAATTTCTTTCATCCGCGGCCGACTGGCGTATTGGTTTTTTTTTCTCAACCAGACGCGTCTCATTGAAACGGGAGTGTGGCTTTTTAAGGGATAGGGGACATGTCCAATTATTTCTTCCGGCGATTGCCTCCTCGTTTAACAAGCAATTATGGAATTTACGTGAATACGTTCTTAAGAACGATCCGATCTGTTCGACGATGTTATTTCGTTTATAGGGAATCGTTGATTATTATTTACTTTGGTCGAAACTCGTGTACGACCGTCGTATCACGAAGGTATATTCTGCGTCAAGCTTCACGCTAGTTTCTGGAGAAGTTTAGAAAGAACAGCTGCGGCTCGTCGAAAGATTGAGCCGTATGCCGAGAGAAAAACCATATGGCGTGAAAATCGTAACGTGTGGACCATCGACGATCCATCTATTAGTGTAAATCGTTTTAGTCACAACGATCTCAGAAAAGCGTGAATCGACGCTCGCGAACCAACCATTGTTCGTTCGCGAGAGAACGGAGGACCGAATTTCGTGTCCCTCCGGTCCAGGTATATAGAGACGCAGGCTTTCCAATTTTGCCAGACGGTCCCAAAAGTATCGGGTCGACAATACCGCGCCATTATTTACGAGAGTCACACTCTTCTTTCACGACCGACGGGCGGACCCACCGGTGTCTCCTTTCCGTGCTTCTGTCGCCTTCGGGTGTCCCTTTTTCTGAGAATTCTTAGCGCGTTTCAGCGTTCTTTCCTCCCTTGGCTTTCCTAATAGGGCTGTGTGAAATTCGGGACTCCCCCAGCCGAGAAGTGAAATTTGGCAGAACACTCGTCGCCCCCGTCGTGGCCCAAGGGGATTTTCACTTCGAAATTCTAATCTTTCGAGAGTCTGGAAAATCAACAAAGTCCTTGGAACGCGTCCTTTCCCAAAGACCGTTCGAGATCCTCTCTCCCCTTTTTTTCTCGGGGTTTCTCGAGAGCCTAGGGTCTAAATTGTGTTTTTCTTTTCTATCCCTTATGACGTAGATGCGAAGTGAGAGCTGGACCCGAGTACGTTATCAGAAAATATATTTTCTTCGAGAACGGCACGTTTTTACTATTACGTCATCACTATGCCGAGGAATCTTGTAGCGTCGCGATGTATACAGTTGCCGCACGTGGTGTTATTCGTCTGTTATCGAGCTCGAACCTGGCTCCCGGTGCTACCGAGGCGAGATATCAACTCGACAGAGTACACATCGTGCCACTCACGCGACAGGTGCGTAACACCAGAAACCTCTTCTTAAGAATGTTTCTTTCATACATTTATTATTGTGACAATTTTCATCGATCTACGTATTTATATCGAAAAATAATGGGATTTAATGAAAACAAGGGTGTCGTTTGATTTTTTACGAAATTTATAATACAAACAAATATATTTATCGAACGAAAATCTGTAAATACGGATATATCAATTCTATATTTATGTTTATTAATGATTGTTAATGATCTGTGTGTATTTTACTCTGAACAGGTCGCTCAGAAATTTAGCCACCGTGTAAACGTCTCATGCACCCCTCAGCCAAGATGGAGGCCTTACGCACCTCAATTAATTTACGAACAGCCGTCGAGAAGATTCTCGAATTTCCTCTGGCAAGGTCCGAAGTACAACACGTTTCAGCCGCGTCATCATCAAACATCGAGAAAGCATCGTGGTCTGGATTGTCTCGAGGCCCTCGGTATCGAATTTAACGAACTCAAACTCGTGAGAGTACAAAAAAAAACATCGAGCACGAAAGCCTTTGCCCTCGGCTCGAACGGCACACCGAGAATCGAACTTTTGCTCGGTAGTTTACCGCCGAACGTTTACACGAAAAAGACTCACAGATCCACGTCGTTACAGCCCACTGCGTTGCTTCGAGCCGACACTGTGAGTCCACAAAATTTATGCACACGTTTTGTAAACCATCAAAAATTAAAATTATACGCACAGATTTCGAGATGACGTTGTAATTCGCATGAATTTTCATTTGATACACATCGTTCGTAAATAACGCACGTGTATAAAAATTTATGTATTTTCTTATAGACTAGCGGATGTCTAGTTTGCGGTGCTATATCTCGTGGTACCGAGAGCAGTCCCCCGCTGTTGCACGAGGTGGCAGCACTTCCGGCTCTTCTGGGAGGTTCGTGGCTAAGTTCAAGCTGTGAAAGTTGCGAGGGTGGTTTGTGGATAAAGCGACATCTCGAGGTGTACGCTGGCGACATGCTGTGGACCGGTCGTTGGGACTATTACGCTGATTCGAGATGCATGAATTTTCTATACGCTGTAACAGCAGCGGGAAGTTACATTCAGCGTGCCGGACGACAGAGGCGTCACGGCGAGATGGATCGAGATCCGGAGATTTTCGTCAATCCTACAGAAGAAACGTCGATCGACAATAGCCAGGACCAAGTCGTGGATGGGGATCAAGAGACCGTCAGATATTTCCCGCGAACAAAAAGAAGTCTCGACGAAAGAGGATCCATTGAGAGCCGGAAGGACGATACTGAGATGGAAGAAAGGGACGACGAAGGATGGCTGAGAAGGAAGAAGGCACTCGCTGAATGGATGACACCGGAATTGGCGCGTAATTTATTCGAGATTTACGGTCCGAGAAAGGAAATAACGGAAGCCATGTTGCCGACTCCCGAGGAACTACACGAGGCCATAGGAAGCTCGACCACTCAACCAACAATGGAGAATTTGAGAAAAGACGCATCGTCGAACAGTCACGAAGAACGTAGAACGAATTACAATTCTCTGAGACACAGCCATAAATTTGGCTCGACGATTCTGAAAGCCTTCGGAGATATTAACGAGGCTAAAACGGAGCCATTACTTCGCGAGAACGGAAAAACGAAAAGAAGCCTCAATAGTCAAGATTCGTATCGTCATTTGTTGCAAAATGCTCAACCCTCGATGGCGGATGCATTTGCGGCCATGTTGCGAGGCAATCAACGACGCGAGGAGACGACGAAGAAGCCCGCGATATCGATGGTTCCAACCGGAACAACCGAGCTCGACCTTCACGTTGCCGAGAGTCTTCTGATCCCTGGAGATTTGGCTATAGCAGCGAGATGCAGAGCTCAGATTCTTGGTGACGATCGTAAGACCGGAAACGGTGGTCTCAAAGTGAGGCCTCTGACAACTTGGCCGAGAAATTGCGTTCAGCATGCTCTCGAGGCACCCTCGACTCTTGGCCTTAGAGCAAGAGTCGGGGTGAACTGGAGCGGCCAGTATACTCTTCTTCTTGGACCACGCGACGATCATCTCTGGGAAGCTTCGCTACACCAATGCGGCCCGACGGCATCGCACAATCCCGCTCTTAGAGCTCATTTACGAAGAAGCGTCGGTTTGCGATTCGGGTTGTACACATCAGCTGCAAAATCTCAGATTTTTAGTTGGTGCGGCTCGTTGATAATCGTTCAACACCTTTTCCTCTACTTAAGTTATCGTTTGTTTCGATAAGTCGTAGAAAGTCAATTTTGTTTCTAAACTTAGCAAATATATTTAGGCCTTATTGTAAATATGTCCATAGTCGAATAGATATAGGGATAATTTAATGAAGGAGGTCTTTAATTAGACCGTCCAAGGACGAACTTCGACCAGTGAATACTTAAGTTGTAAATTGTAGAAGCACTAACGGAAGAGTGCCGTTACATTATAATCGTAGATTAGTATAGAATTAACTAGAAATATTCGTTAGACTTAATATAGTTTTAAGTCTGGCTACGCGTCATTGCTGCCAAGGGATAAGACCCCAGTGAATTATTTCTCTCATTTTATATATCTAAGTATAAGACTGTACATAGATTGTAAATATACTTTCGATCCAAGTCGATCATGACCTTGTTCGACAATAGTATTATAATTGGAGACTCGACGGACTGTAAATACGAAATTAAATTAAAGAACCTACCGTGCACGAGAAATTTGAGAAAAAAAATTCCACTAATATGAACTTTAAAGGTAATCCGGCATTAAACGAAGTATGGCATATCGAGCGTCATGAAAATGTCACCCACGGGCGTATGTATGTCGGGTTCTTATCAATAGCTCATAAATTATACGAAAACCTGGCAAACATAGAAGTTTCACGAAACGAAAATGGAGATATGATTTTGCAGAACATCCGATGCTGTAGTCAGTACCCCCGTGATCTCAGTGTCGCGTGGCCGAAGACGAATCTCGATCTTTGTGAAATTTGTTGACGACAAGCTCAATTTAATTTCTTAAAAATGTCGACAATCAGTGCCGAAGAAATGTTTGACGCATTTACTTTCGGATGGACCGATTACGTTCTCTTTATCGCGATTCTCTGTGTGAGTATCGGCATTGGGGTATATTTCGGTTTTTTCAGTAAACAAAACAATACGACAGAGTACCTGTTGGGTGGAAAGACGATGAGTTTTTTCCCCGTCGCTATGAGTATACTCGCTAGGTGATCACTAATTTCCTTAAAGAAAAATATATCTTCGTTTCTATCGTGCGTATCAAATAATTTTTCGTATGATTTTTAATTCAACGCAGTCACGTTTCGGGTGTCACGTTGCTCGGTGTCCCATCTGAGGTTTACGAGTACGGGTCACAATACGCTGCCTGTATCTTTACGGCTATCCTAACGAGTGCCGCGACGATCTACATATTTATTCCAGTCTTCTACAAGCTTCAGATCCCGAGTATCTTCGAATATCTCGAGATCAGATTCGCTCGTCCAGTCAGAACACTCTCGTCCTTTCTGTACATCGTTTCATTATTTATCCACATACCGATCGTCGTGTACGTGCCGGCAATTGCATTCTCACAAGTCACGCGATTCAGCGTTCACACCGTCGTGCCTATACTTTGCGTTGTTTGCATACTGTACACGAGTATCGTGAGTAGAAGTAACGTCAAGCCAATAGACATTTTTTTTGTTCATTGCGACTCCTCAAATTTTCTTATTCCACCGTGTACGTCATAAGGGTGGACTCAAGGCAGTCGTATGGACCGACACGATACAGTTCAGTGTTACTTGCGGAGGTCTACTCGCAGTTCTCTTCCTAGGCATCCGGTCAGCTGGTGGTATCGCAAATATTTGGAAAATTTCCGACGAGGGCGGACGTCTAACTTTTTTCAAGTAGGTCAACTTAAATCTTCATCGTACTTATTGTAAAATCTTCATGCTAGTTCTCATTCATGAGTCACAGAAGGAATTGTCTTATCGTCATTAATTCTTGGCGTTATCACATTTGTCGAGACGAAGACGTCATAGCTTTGTTATATTTTCATCGAGATTACGTTTTGATAAATGAAACGATGTAATGTAAGCGAGGATATACCTTTTGAGATCAAGTACTTACGTCAACGTACTCGGTATTGACGATTGCAGCATGGACCCGAATCCGTTTTTGCGAAACAGTTTCTGGATGATGGCGTTTGGGGCTACGGCAAATTGGCTCTCTCACGTTGGAATCGGTCAAGCATCGATTCAAAGATTTTTAGCCGTACCGACCGAGAGAGACGCCAGAAAGTAAGTCTCTTTACAAATCGCATCTATCACAAATCATACAAATTTCTTATCACTTTTAGATCCATGATAATTACATCGGTTGGTCAGGTAATGGTGAAATGGATCACGGTATTAACGGGGCTGATTATATACGCAAAATATCACGACTGCGATCCTATGCGCACGAAGGTAAAATTATTTACTGGCAAGGTGACCGGTTCAGTCTTTGATAATGAATTTTACGACACAGGTAATTAAACGAAGCGATCAAGCACTTCCCTATTACGTGATGGACGTCGCCGGCGATATTCCCGGACTTCCAGGACTTTTTTTAGCAGGTCTAGTCAGTGCAGCACTTTCGACGATGAGTGCAGCTCTCAACACTTTATCCGGCAGTATTTACAAAGATTTCATCGAGCCATGGATTCCGGAAGGTGTAGACAGAGAGACAAAAGCGACGAGGATCATGAAATTTACAGTCGTTATAACGGGTTTTATCACGAGTGGTATGGTCTATCTGATCGAGCACATGGGCACAGTTTTTCGTATGGGCCACAGCATTAGAAGCGTCGTCGATGGTCCCTTATTGGGACTTTTTATACTTGGAATGGTCGTACCGTGGGTCAGAGCGAAAGGTGCGATTTTCGGAGGTTCCGTGGCACTAATCTGTATGGTTTGGCTCGTCGGTGGAACGCAATTTCACATTGCTCATGGAAACTTTCGAAACGATGCATTGCCAACTTCGGTCGAAGGTTGTTTGTATCCGTTTAACGAGACTATCGTACCAACGGAAGCGCCCATCGATTCTCAAGACGAACCGGCTTTGCTTTATCACATATCTTTCATGTATTATTTCTTAATCGGTGCGCTAATCACCGTTATCGCCGGAATAATTGGTAGCTTCATCATGGGAGAGGTCGATCTCACTGCGATTAATCCCGATCATATAACGCCCGTAATGAAGAAATTTTTGCCGAAAGAAAAATATGCTCAAGTGCCATTGGCTGAAATGGATAAAGATACACGATTGAGCATAAGCGAGAAGGAGCGAGAGGCCAAAAAAAATTATCCGGACGACAGAGTAACGATACAATCCAGTGAGTCCAAAGTATTATCTTAGCTTCAAGAAAAAAAACGACATTACACATGTTTTTTTTTGTATTGACATTATCGATTACAATTTTTTGTGTTCAATCAGACCACCACGTGGATCTGACTGCAATTGCCGTATAATAAATATGAAAAATATTTTGTTTGCGACTCTTATTTTCTATCTATCGAAATATTTTTCATAGCGCGAAAAATATCGTAAATATTGATTGTCGCGAGAGCCGTAAGTTTGTACGTCGGCTATTTTAATGGGGGGGGGGGGGGGGGGAGGTATGTACACGCATCATCGATATATTAAGTACAGGAGCAATAAGTGTGCGGGCGTTTTTTTTTCCTTCACCGAACTGTAAAGAGTACGACACTTTGTTAATTTCGCTCACCGTGCGAAATTTTCACGGAGATTTTGAGAATTTATAACTATGAGACTAATACTCAATAATATTGCACTTGAAAAGGGTCGTTAGTCGTCGTTGATAAATAAACGAAGAAAATAATCGTATCAATACAGTCCCGAGAGTATATCAGTGACTTTGCCACGGTTAGCGACTAGTGTGGTGGCGGAATTTCTCCTGACTCCAATATTGTTTTCCTGGGCCGGTGTTTGCGGATGTCCCGAGTATTTTCCCGCGTTGAAACGATTCTTGCCCAATCCAAACGCGTCGTATCGTCCCGACGGTAAAAAAACGCCCGAATCATTGGTGGAAAATTTACTTCCCGTTTTCTCGTAGCCGAGCGAGTCGTGACGCGAGCCATTTTGATGAGATCCGATTGTCATTGAATTTCGATTGGAAATGAAAGTATTTACTTTCCTGAAGCCATCGACCTCGTTCTGAAAATTCCAGTGCCGTCCGTTTCTCGTAACATCGTCGTAAAGCTCGTCGTTCCTCAGATGTTTCGGATTTCCATGAAGAGCATTGTAGTGTTCGTCGTTCCTCTGACTCTTGTCGACGGAAGATTTTTTCGATGAACTCTTCGTCGTTCCTGCTTTGTTCTTCGTTGATTTCTCGTCGCTGCGCGATTTCGCGTTTTTACCATGTTTCTCTTTTATCGAACGTACGGTCTGATAACGTTTGCCCTGTTGAATCGTTCCGTCGATCATCGAATCGAGGCCCTCGTCGATTCGATCCAACGATTTCGTCAAATGATTCGGCGAGTGAGGCGAAGGTTCGCGCGTGTTCGTACGAGTAACGAGAGGGTCGAGATCGTAATCGGTTATGTAAAGAAGACCGCTGTCGCTTCCGCCCCGTGTCAAATGAGGATCGCTTCGATCGGCCATTGAAACGTGATGAAAAGATTCGGATCTTTGCATCTTCAATCTCGCTGCACCGAATCTCGAGAGTCTGTGATTGTTTCTCGTATTACTCGAGTTCTCCTCGAATCTATTGAAACTTTGCAAACTAGCGTTCTCAAAGGCATTAAGACTCTCGAATTTTCTTATACGGCCCTCGATTCTGTTAATCGATTTTTCAGAATTCGCGCTCGACGTGTTCGAGGCAAGAACATCCTGGCTCGCCGATCTTCGAAGCAATTTTCTCTTCTCCATTTCGTTCTTGCATTTGGAGCCTCGCCTCTGCACGGGTGTCAAGCTCTCGTTCGATTTACTCGGAGTCTCGAATTGTTTGTAAGCCTTGAGATACTTCGTCGTTGGATCGGAATCCTGTAAGTTCTTGAGATTCATTCCACCGTCAAAGTTTCTTATGGTTTTTGATTCTCTCTTGTCGTTCGCGGAGTCGTGACATTTCTCAAGATTATTTGCCCGAGGATTTCTCGAATCTAGAGCATTTTTCTCCGCTTGATAACAATTCTGTACCGTCGAGTTCAGGGGAGTAGGCGGAACGTCGCTCGTCTCGTTTTTCGAATTATACTTGAGCCTCGAAGCGCTGAGCAACGAGTCGCTACCGTCGCCAAGAGTCTCCTCTTCGACATCCTCGTCGTCGTGAGGATTGTACACGACTTGATGATCGAGAAATTCACCCTCTCTCGCTGCCATAATCGTTGATAAACACGGAGGAGCTCGTCTCGGCGGTTGTGGATAAAGAATTGCCGGTACTATCGCATCCTCGACGTCCGGACTTTTGACAACAATTTTCAAGCTACCGTCGTTCGA
Organism: Netelia inedita; assembly: GCA_964017225.1. Classification (NCBI taxonomy): domain Eukaryota; kingdom Metazoa; phylum Arthropoda; class Insecta; order Hymenoptera; family Ichneumonidae; genus Netelia; species Netelia inedita. The sequence goes on from OZ024922.1 coordinate 12,157,438, forward strand.
AGTTTTCGTAATTCGACCGGAAGACGTTGAGCTTAATTTTCTTGTTACCGCCGAATCGAGACTTAATTCCTCGTCGTTACAACCAAAGTACGTTGTTGAATTTTTGCCGTTTTCCCGATCGATCGAGATTCTCGCAGTTCCGAGTCTGTTCTCGATTTCATCGAGCGATTCGTGATTCACCGATTTTATGGATATTCTGGAACTCGCTGCTCGTTTTTCGCCGCTTGACGAACGACACGCTTTCGTATTGTCCGTATGACTTCTGTTTGATTTACCGTTTCGGTCCTCGTATTCTTCCTCGGCGTCCTTTACGATTATTCGCAATTCCTCGATAACGTCGTCTATCGTAGTCTCTTGATCATTATCGATCGAGCCGATTTTACCGTCTCCTTGTCTCGTACTTCTCAAGAGATTCTCCGGGCTGCTCGATCTCTCGGACGAGCTTATACCCTCGTCCTCCGCATTCGACGACATACCCTGTTGGGCGATCTTTCGTTGGCTCGTTATCGAGTTTTTCAACTTCGTCTTGACCTTTCTATCATCGTTGCTGTTGTAACTGTTCATTTTTTCCGTGTGAAACTTGTCAAGTTGTTCCTGTAGAATGCTGACCTTATTGCCAAGAATGGCGCAAGTTTCCTCGGCTCTCGCGAGACGTTTTTGCAGAGCTTCGACATCGACACAGTTGTGAGACCACTTCTGGACCTCTTTGTGAAGAAGATCGGTCAGCGCGTCCTCACTCCGGGCGTCGACCTCGGTGAGCCAGGCTTGCAAGATTCTTGGCTCTAATCCAGCCTCGCACGCTTCGGCCTGAAAAAGGAACGAACGACTTTAGGAATCTTGAGCGTTTTCTCATTGACAGCGTCGTCGTACGACGCGTACAAGAGATTATTTATTCGCAATTTTATTATTACTTGAATGTATAGCCTCGCTTGTGTGCGCGATGCTGATTTTAGAAATGCATTGAGAAACGATATTCCTGCTACTCTGAGTGCTACAGCTGCTCTCGGTGCTAAAAGTGCACCCGCGAGAAAACGAAATCTTCCACCCTCGCCGTATCTCAGTCTCAGAGTCGAAACAGCTTCGGACACTGCTAAATGACCGCCAGGAGCTTGGCAAACTTTCGTCAGTAACTGAAACATTATTAAAACAGAAGACAGCGAGTGTTAGATGTTATCGCTGATTCGATGAACATTTAAAGGTTGAAAATTTATAATAAGGGTCTTGATTCGACGGCTTGTTCCGACACAAGCCAATAATGTTTTCTAAAATCGTTCCTCGATGCTCGTCGAAACTCTTCGTGACCGAATTTCAACGAACGTAAATCCAAAACGATACGGAAAAAACTGGTTTCGGACAAGGAGCACCAGGAAATAATCGTCCAACGGGGCGGCTTCGAAAAGTCGCGAGTTCGATGCTCGACTTCCTCAACAGCCACTAAACAAGTCTTCAATTATATTTTGGCGAAAACATTCTTGAAACCAGTTTTTTTTTGTCGGATCGGGTTTGACGATCTATGAAGTGCGAAGATTATCTCTTATCCTTGTAAAGCTGTGCATATACAAGGATCGAGTTTCAAAAGAGGAAAAAATCATACTCGATTCGATTCGCAAGCACAGGACCGGTTTAGGCTTCCGTTCGAGGATCAAAGTCCTTGTTCCAATTGCATGCAAGTTTGCGTAGAGAAAACGCATCTCATTAACACGAATAAAAATGACCGTGGCATTGAGTAGGCTAAACTGCGAATGCATAATTAAAATTTATCTAAGGGATGGATATTTAGCAACGTCGACCCAGTTCACGCTAATTTTAACGGTACGTATTAGAACATATTACAACTAAAATTCATAAGATTGTCCATCGACAATAACAACGAGAAAAAAGTGTACAAATATTAACTATCTCTTTCGACCATCTCAAAGTATGTGTGTGAAAAATTCAAGCATCGTTTCAATGTTTAAAAAAGTGTAGAAAATAGTCAAGAGACAAAAACAATGAAAATGCGAACTGGGAAGAAACGTGTTCTCCCTTTTGGTCATTTTTCCCAGGATACGAGGAAAAGTATGCAGCTCGAGTCGTATCGTAGAAAATAAAATCAGAATGTATCATGGTCGACGCATCGTTCGGGAACGTGACTCGTTGTGCGTATCTTGGCCATTATACGTTTCTCGTAATTTCGGAATAACGGAGAAACGCGTGCCGGGAATTCCGGAGTATGTTTACCCCTCGGGAACGAGAAACGGGGCAACAGTTTTGCCGTATTCGCACGGGTCTTTGCGTGTAAATGTAAGAAAGAGCGTGCGTACCTGAAGCGCCAGTACTCTGGACCGGTTCAAGCTGCTGGTTAGACAGACCGCGAGAGCGAGAAGTCCCGGCTGGGCTTGTGACAAAAGTCTCGGTGCATCGGGACACCTCTCGCCGCACGCGGCCAAACACTCGACGCAACCGAGCTCGTCGAGGGCTGCTCTTCTCGTGCCGATTCTCGGTCCAGCTTGACCGCTTGGCGGGCTGCTTTGAATCAGCTGTACGCCCCGCAGTGTCTCGAGCAATAGCGTTATACCGTCGGCAGGTGGCGATGCAAATTCTTGAACGAAGCTGCAACAAAAAATAACGAATGAACCAAGTTAGAATTTTGTGCCCAATGGATTTCGTATGTATTCGATGATTTATGATTTATATTTTTTGTTTCTTTAGTGATGAGTAGTGATATATCTGTTAAATGATTTACAATTTATATTGTATTTGGTTAAGGAAATCTGATTGCGTTCGATTCGAAATTTTCAATCTTTTTTCGTCGTAGAAATAAATAGAAATGAAAGATTGAACAATTTTAATGAAAATTTAATTTAGACCTATAAAATGATTTATATATGATTGTATTTATTTTTTAAAATATCATCTCGATTATATCTCAATGAATAAATACAAATTTGACTAAAATCATATTTGAGTTAAACTTAAAAATTTTTTTTTTAAATTCTATTCGCTTTTAGATCAAAAGTTTGTTTTCTTCCTCGTGCGAGAAACCTCGCTTTCCTGAAGTAAACAAAATTTTTAATCAGCCACGACGATGGAATTCCAAGTGTATAAAATTTCGAATCTCGTTTAGCTTTCAATTTACCAAAAATAGAGGACGTTGCTATTTCGTCGAGTCTGAATAAATTTATTGCATGCACCATCGCGTATAATCATCAGACATTTTTGTGAAAGTGTTTCATAAATATTAATGAGTTAATAAATAAATTACGCTTATTACTAGATTTCTAATAAATTAACGATCTGCATTTCTCGTACCGATATTTGTAAAAAGCTAGTCACTCCAACGAACCATTTTCTATATTTTTTTATTTTCAACGCTTAAAATTATTTCTCTTTCGCTCCTGTCGTTACGTGTCACACGTCGAGTACCGTAAATACGGAGAGTGCACACGGTACTTCTCGTCACCGTGGCTTTATAACGTCGCGTAGTTTTAATTGCTCTCGGCCGAGAGCAGAGCTGTGTCAAGCAAATCTAACGGCACCCGCGTCAAGAGAGTTTGTCGTCGGCTCGTATGTTTTATTTTTTCTATCACGAACAATTTTTTTATCCTCGTCTCTCGACGTATTTCATCGAATCGTAAAATCCGTTAAACATTCCGAATTATCATACGCATTAGATAGTCAAATTTCTATCCCGCTATTGGGAAAGTAATATTTTTCTTTTCCAATATTATACCGGAAAGTCCCGCACGGATGATTTCGTTCACGAAATATTTCGACGGTTCGACTCGACGTCAAACGAGCAAGAAATAAATAAAAAAAAATAACCGAACAAAAGTACGAGTGCCGTTAACCGACCGAGAGCAACGAGAAAGAGAAAGAGTCGTGAAATTCGACTTCGATACTTTCGGACTTGGAATCGACCGAGAAAAAATTCTGCGATATATTTATATAGCATACATATAAATGTAGGCCTATAAATTTGTAATGACTTGATCGCTACGTGGCGAGTCAATTTTCACTACGTGATTAAAGATCGATTGACAAAAAGAAAAAGAAAAACAAAAGTATTTTATCTCTCTCTCTCTTTCTTTCCATCATCTCTCTATGCATACAATATAAGTTTTGTCTCCTCGATCCCGATCGCGATGCTCGATCACCATGACGACGCCAAAAAGTGGGACGACCGGTTCTCTCCTCGAGCGAAGAATCCAGATGAAAAATTTCGAAAGATTGAGTCTAGTCGAGGCGAGAGACAGGGAGAGAGGGACGAAACGAGAGTTAATAACAAAAAAAGGAATAATCGATGACCCTCTCGTTTATTATAACTATACCATTATAGTACGCAGGGGTACGAGGTAGAGGGAGAGAGAGAGAGAGAGAGAGAGAGAGAAAGCTCGAGATCGAATAGACCGGGAGACGAGCGATCGCTCGCACATCCTCTTCCGCAATTGAAAAAAATATTTGATCGACGATATACCGTATACTATGGATACTTCGTAACGCGTAGCAAAACCGGAGCTGAACGTGTTTGTGCGTTGAATCCCGTCGAACGAGTTCCCAAACGGGATAATAAACTGATGGCCAGCAATAAACGAGACAGTTAATTCCGAGATGATTTTTTTTCCTTCCTTTTTGAATCCTTTATCTTTATAAATGCGCGAGTGGACGATTCCATTGCGAGTAAAGTACGACATTTTTCCCTATATCGATAGATCCATTTTTTCTTTAAGAATCATCGACGCCACGGATGAAAAAGAAAAATGACGTTTATTGATTTTTTCTTCGTTAACATCTCCTTTTTCGTTTTGCGAATATCGATATATGAATAGATTGCATTTCTGACGAATTTTTTTCTTATCATTCTCATCAGGAATGAAAGAAGAAAAACAAATTTCGTTAATTTTTTATTATCGACTGGTTTTTTTTGGTTCTGAATTTTTTGAGAATTCGATCGAATTTTTCTTTCGTGCTATCTTTCGATTATTTCGAACGAATCTAGAGCGTAAACCGAGTAAAATAATTTCACCGATGAGAATCTCGTGCTTCGATGGATATTACGTGTCGTCTCTCCTATTATGTAAACTAACGCGCAACGAGAGAGAGAGAGAGAAAGAAAGAGAGAGAGAGAAAACCGTATTTCTCTATAACACTATAACGAAACAACCGTGCATATACCTTTCGCGTTCGCGGTAACGATTATCGAAAGGCATTTTTCTTTTCTCTCTCGACGAACTCTCCCATTATCCCGGAAATTTTTCTTCGATACGGTGTACGAAACAATACGCCGTTTTGCGAACGAAGCGAAAAAAAAGAATGCTTTTCGAGATTCGCGAGAGATTGAGTTTGAAAAAAAAAAACTGTATCAGGAAAAAAAAGAACGATTCAACCGGGAATTGTCTCGGGTCTCTGACAATATGAGCGTTGCAACATATTTCTGGGAAAAATGTACGCGTTGCGATCGAGAAGATAATTGGCTGGTGGCTAGGGAAGCGAAGGAGCTAATTACTGATTGCATTTCTCATTGTTAAACGGGAGCGATCGTTTGATGTTTGAGATTATGAAAATACGTCAAGTATATACAAACACGCTATATATACGCGCAATTCTTGCTTCCTAATTGTTCCGTATTCTCTGTCCTTTTTTTAACGATTTATCGTTCTTGGAAATACGATAAAAAATAAAATTATTGTATTGTAAATATTGCGTAATATTTGTCATTATATATATATGTTTCTTGATATTTGAAGCATTTTTTAATAGTTTTTTTTAGTGTTTTAGAAATAATTCTCGCAGAAAATTTGTAAAATTTTCGAACACGCAAAGATCATACGCTGCGTTCCGAATTTCCTTACAATCGCTGGTGATTTTTCAAAATTTCAGATTTTCACGCATTTTTTTCATTTTATCAATTTCAGATTTCATAGAATTTTTTTATAACGATTTTATAGAAAACAAGGTAGACAACCAGCTCCGTTTGATATTGAATTTTTGTTCAAATTGGTCGTAGAAATACAACAAAATTTTTAATTTTTGTAAAATCCGAAATTCTCGAGAAAAAAAAAGTATAATCGTTATCGAGCGAAAAGAGAAAAAAAAATGATAAAAATCGTGTTAAATAAAACGAAAATATATAACATCGTAAAGCCAAGTTATAGGAACAAGCCTCTTCGAGCCGAGTGTTCTCTTCCTCTTTCGCTGCATCGTCGTCCCTCGGCCTGTGTGCATTATATTGCGCCGTTTGTTATTCCGTAGACGGACTACTCTACCTCTCCCTCGCTTGTACAGTACACGAGCCAGAGAAGCATGAATGCGCTATCTGCATGTTGCATACCAAACGTGAACACTGTACGAGAGGTCTCTTTCTTCACAGACCGCCGGCTTTTACGCGCTTTTGCTGGCTACGTGGCCGCTGTGGCTCAAAATTCCTTCGCACACGGGATATATAACCGAGTGTCGAGAAAATGAAAAAAAAACGACGAAGATAAAAAATAAACGCCAAAAAGAAGACATAAAAGTACCGACGAGCCCCTGACCACCAGAGTGGCAAGAGACGCCTTGGGCATAAACCTAGATAGCGTTTCGAGGATGCGTCCTGTCGAGAGCACGCAGAAGTCTCCCGATAGTGGTTTGAATCCTCGCGACTAATAGAGCGTGACAGCACGTGTGAGTATCGAGCTACATTGATTATTGCTTCGGATGGACGTTCGATCCGGATATGCAATGGAGATACAGACCTAGGCCGAGAAAAACCAGGGCAACAGTGTCCAGTGAGTGAAAAACATTGATTGCATCGAGAACAAAAAATTGTGATTTATAAAATCAAAAGCAAAACTGTAGAACTCGCTCTACTTCCAGAAGAAAAAGACGAGTACCATGATTTTAATATAAATCTAGATATAAAAGCAGCGAGAGGCGACTTGCTATTAAATAAATGCTCTTCTAAATCTGTCAAGATGGCTGAAACTGGAGAATAAAATGGCTGTCTAGGTGCGAAAAATCGCCACCAGACGGCACCTGCCACCCCTCGAAGTTAAAAATATAAATTGTTCAAAATTAAGATCGCCAAAAATTTCAATAAATCAAGATTTACAAAAATACAAAATTTAGATAGCTAAGAATTTTAATTGCTAATAATTATCGCTAAAATTGTATTCTCATCGTTAAAAATACAAATCGCTGAAAATGTAAGGGCTAAAAATATATTTAACTCCGATAGTTTTCTTGTACCCCACACGAGGATCATTACCGAGACACGAAGCTTACAGTTATAGGTAGAAGTGAAGAGGAGCCGCGACTGTTTTGCGGTAACGTCGGCTGACAGTTGGACGACGTCGAGAGGTGTTTCACCGCTCCTTCATCAGTGGTATACATACGAAAGTGCCATTTATCCGCTATCGGGAATCTTCGATATCGGTATATGCGTATTTCTGTATTTATACGTATAAGGCGCGTATACTTAGATACAAACTCGTCTCGACGCAGGTCCTGTAAACCCGTGGAACTTGCCGCCAGATTATACACGTCCGCAAGTTTATTACTCATTCATGTGGGCCAAACGTTGGACATAGGCCATATGCCGTTTTTCCACCTCGTGGCAGAGAAACAGCAGGAGGATCGATCCGTTTTGATGTCCGACCACGCGAGACGGTATAATGACGAGCATTTTGCGCGCGCAAACTACCGCGACGATAAACCTCGTTCCTAATCCGTCGAATATCATTCCCGATGTTATCTCCTCGGGACGAGAGTGTTCGAGCGCGTCACGTTTCTTCTCATACCGACTCTACTCACGTTTTATTTATTTTCATTGTCTCGTGACACGAACGTCGAGCTTCGAGTTCAATCGAATCAGGTCGAACGATATTTTATATCCTGCAATCTCTCGTTTAATCGAAATAAAGAATTATTTTAATCGATACAAATCATTTTTTTTAAATTTGTCGTAAAGAAATAATTTTTCATCGTTTTTTTTAAGTAAATTTTTTGGACTTTATGAAAATAAAGCGAAGGAAAAAAAAATGTTCAATGGGCTTGAACTACATTTTGAAGAAGTTTACAGTGGACCCGCCGGCAAGTAAGCGTATATGGAAAAATGGATAATTACATATTTCAACCGCGTTGGATCGTTCCGTTCGAAAAAAGGATTGCTCTCCGAGCATAAAAACGTAACTGGTCGGAAAACGCGCTCGACGATTCTTTCTTCGTCTTCGTCCTTTTCCTCTTCCTGTTTAAATTCTAATACATTATTATATCGACGTATCCTCCATGCGTGTCATCACCTTATACACGCGCATAAGCACAACAAACCGTATTTAGTTCCAGCATTAGAAACAGTTATTAATCGTAAATCGTCGACGAGAGCCTTTTAATAATTAGCGAATGGCTCATTTAACGCATCGAGTGATGTTAATTGCGCTCGAACGCGATCTCCGAAAACAAAATGGAAGGAAAAGAACGCCGTGTAATGTTAGTAGACGAAAGATTTCATTCACTAAACTCTGATTTTCATTAATGAAATTCTATCGATCAAATTTCAATTAATATTAATCAACCTGGTAATTTTTTAAGGTACGTTGTTCAGAATTTTGTAACGTCAAATCACAGATTTATGCAAATCGTCGTTGAAACAAATTCGAATAATATATTTATTAAATGAATACAACAACAAAAACTAAATTCCATCGTTAAATGACTGAAATTAAATTTTTCATCCCTTAAGTAAATATATAGTATATTAATTAATACTTCTAATAAAAAGAAACTAATTCATTTATATAACCTGAAATAATAAATACAAATTTTCCTGTCGAGAATTCTTTTTTATCAAGTCATAAACAACGCGAATTTAATTTTTTTATAAGCCACTTCACGTCCCTACTGCGCCTAACGGTTTTATCGCACTTACCTCGGAAAAGCGAGTCTCAGATCGGCTCGTAGCTTATTGAGAAGTTCGCTGACTGAGGTGAATTGTCTCAGGGTCATTTCGCCACTTCCGGAAGCGTAGCCGGAGCTCGAACTCGTCGTCGAGGGTAAAGTTCCGTGCGAGTCGTGCGACGTTACGACCGGACGACGTCCCCATCTTCTCAGTGCTATCGCGTAATCCTCGGCATTGTACGTAGGTGGTCGTAGTCTCTCCTGTTTATGAAATAGCCAAGAAGGCAGAAAAAAAACGTGATATAGTAATAAAATAACGTAAGGTCGATAACGGTAAAATATACGAAATGAGCGATTGCGAAGCTCGAGTCGAGGAATAAAAAGAATAAAATAAAAAAATACGGAACGATTCGCGGCTCGGCTCACGGAGGAGGCGATAAGCGTTGCGCGAATTGCGTCCAAAGTATAGATTTACGGTTCGCGCTCTCGTAGAGAATCATGAAAATTAGTACGCTTGCGCACAACGGCATGAATATTTCATAATTTTCATCCCGAGTTACACTGTAATTTAGCATCGTCTCTCACGGACCCCGGCGTTGGTTATTATAATATTATCGCGGGCATTATTATCGTTTGAGAGATAATCCAAACTCGATGCTCAATTATTAGTTCAAATTGAAATTAATATCACGTTACGATAAAGAGAATAATAAACAGAAACGTCTTCGGAGAAATTTGATTTTTGTTTAGCGAACCAACGGAAAAAATTTGAATCAAATATTATCGATGGAAAGGTATAACGATCGAAAACGTTTAGATAACAAAGAAAGAAATGAAAATCCACCAAAAAATAAAAATATCTTTCGAAGGACAAACAAAAACGATAAAAAAAAACAAACAAAACCCTCGATCGAATAAAAGATGGAAAAATATTTGCGGAAACGATTTCGCATCGTTAAAACGAACAGTACACATCACGGAAATAAAGTATTATAGACGAGATCGGATTAAAAAGTAAAATCAAAACTTTTTCCTGCTTTATTGATTTTTTTGTTTGGTATAAAAAAAATCTTTCTATCTCTCCACGTCAATTATCTTCGAAGCCGAGCGTGGATTTATGAATTACGAGTCTACGATACATTGTACCAACGGTAGTAATGCGAGATTAGTAGAGAGGCGGAATAAAGTCGATCGAGCAAGCACAGTCACGGATGATTACAAAACCATTAAAGCGTCGTAATCCGCTGGCCGTGCTCCGGCCCCGGCGCTATGCTCGTCCGTTCATCTCTGTCCGTCGTAACAGGTCCGAGAGGGATGGACGATACTCCCAGCGCAATAAACAACTTCTTAGGGGCTCGAAAGAATCGAACAGGACGAAGAAAATAAATGATTTGTAAGTGTATCTAATCTAATGGGAGAAGGTGATGCCGGATCGCACCGTGTATCTCACGAGGCGTTGTACTTACTGGAAGCCCTACGATTCAAATTTGGCGCGCAAATGAGCGCGTTTCGCGATGGCGATGTAAAAAGCTCGATACGTGAAGACGAACAAAAAACATCGTGACGTATAAACGTATGCCTATACCGGGTGTTAGACAATCATGAAGACAAGGAAGATGACTCTAGGTATCTTTCGTAAAAAGAGTACAAGTAAAATGTTTTTTGTAAAATTGGCCTGCGATGATAATTAGCCGAGATATTAATTCGCAAAGTTTCAAAGTTCCCTTCGGCGGGTCTCTTGCGATTGAGTGATAAAAAGAAATTATTTTCTGATGCCGTGTCACCTATAGTCGTTCGTTTATTAACAGTTAATTTGTCAGGTCTATAGAAAGAAGATACAATCGTCGATAGGGCGTTCGAGTGTATTGTAAGCTCGTGTCTCAAAGTCTGTAACTTTGAGAATTAATATCTCGGCAAATTTTTATCTCAGGACAATTTTTAAAAAACCGTTGGGCTTATATCGATGCCAAGTAGCGTGGGTATTTTCGGTGTCTTCGTAATTACAACACCCTGTATGTATAGAACATACGTGCATGTTCATATACCGGGTGTCCGAAACGTTCCGGATCGTCTGTTACCTGCGGGTAACTGATGGTGCCACGAATTCATGCTCAAAGTCCGCACTCTTAATTCGCAATAGTTTTTGAATGAGAGGCGATTTGAGTTGTACAAGTGGAAAGCTGGAATCGACTGTGTTCGAAAGCGATCGAGAGGGTAGCGACGCGTATCCGAAAATTGAATGGACATCGATCTTTCCCGTCGCGAGGCCACACCGGAGACTATAACTATCGGATATAAGTTGTAGCTCCTCGATCATAGTGCGTTCGAAAGTTGTTCGCGCACTGTGATAGCACGAGGAACGTAACTTCAAAAGCGATAGATTCAACCTCTCCGCTTGGACAACTAAGATCGTCTCTCATTTAAAAACTATCGCGAATCGATCGGTACGAACTTCGCCAGTCAATTTGTCGTTCCACCAACTACCCGCAGGTACCAGGCGGTACATGACTTTCGAGACACCCCGTATATACACATTTAGCGGAATAATAGTGGACACCGTGAAAACGGATGAGTTGGCTCGACAATTTCAGGCCTGTCGCCGGAAGTCGAGCGCAAGCAACCTTCTTTATGGAGTTGTAAAGAATAATAAGAATAAGAAGAAGAGAAGAAAGAGCGAAAAAGCTCACGAATAAGTGGAGAAACTTGTGGTTAAGCCCTCGCATCGAGAATCGCTCAGAGTCTCTCATTTGCGGTCGGTTATTTCTCGCGCCCGGCCGAGCTCTCGTGTCACGGGACGCTCTCGAAGATCGCATATCGAGAGCGAGAGAGAGAGAGAGAGAGAGATAAAGAGAGAAAGAGCCCTTAGCCAGGATAGCTGGCGCGAACCGGAAGTACCTCATACTTTGTGTACGTATAAGTATATACCGATATGTATATACGTATATACCTATAGTTATACATATACCTATATACATATATTCGTCCAGTAGTTATACATATACCTATATACGTAAATGTATACACGTATATAGGTAGCCCCTCGAGGTAAATCGGGCTGGTACGGTATAAAGACGACTGATAAAACCTTAGACAAAACGTCGTGTGGTTTTTCACGGCCTACGTTGTACGTATCGGTTCGCGTTGGTATCACGCAAACTGGATCTCGCCTATGGTCGACATCGGGCAGCAACGATTCACGATCCGTCCCGACGTGAAATGCTCAAATACATATAATTACGCGAGATCGGTAGATCCGATAATTGGATCTCGTCTCAATAAATCGTTATTAATTCGCGAAAGTTCGTACGTTTATCCACTTTTTGAAATTGGAACGAAACGAGAGCGCCTTTTCTCCTCGCGAGTAGGCGTAAAAATAAATAAATTAGATCGCAGCTGTCGAGCTCGTTCGATCTTTTTCTTTTTTTTTTTTGCTTTTCTGTTTCTGTTTGTTTGTTTGTTTGTTTGTTTGTTTTTTCTTAATTATGGGGTTAAAAAATTGTCGGGGAAAAGTGAAAATTATTTTGCCATTAGAGTAGTTCGAGCTCGCTCGCATCGAGATGATTATAGAGATGTGGAATAATAATAATAATAATGATAATCGTACGGGGAAACTATGCGCGAGATGTTGATACAGTCACGAAGGTCGTATGGCTTGAACGAAACAAGCAGCGCCTTTTATTGATGCACTAGGCACTGCAATGCTATATTGGCCTGCCTCTCTCTCTCTCTCTCTCTCTCTCTCGCAAGCATAACTCGAGACTTTGTGGTGGGTTCGTGTACATACAGTGATTTATTCCTGGCTAATCTGACGCAGCGGATTAATCACGCTAATCTGCGTGGTTTATTCGAGCTAAAGTCGTGGCTATTTATCGAGGGTCGTTAAAGGTAATATTACCGTAGATTACAGTTATGTATACATACGCGTGCGTAATGTACACAAGCACGATTGAAACTTCGAGACGGTGTTTCCAGACATGAATGTCGAGAAATTCGAAAAATATCGTTATAAAAATCATTTTTTCTTCAAATATTTTAACGTAAAATGTCGAAACCTATTTTCATCCAAAATAATTATAGCGGTACTTTGTGAAATCGGAAATTTCCCATAAACCACGATTTTATCATAAAATATTAAATTTTTTCGAAATGAACCGGATTAAAAAAAAAATTCAGCCAGAAACTCAAAAAAAAAATTAATTTTCAGTTTTTTCACCGTTTTTATCAGCAAGTCATCAAAAATTGTAAACGAGAATTATAATATTCGTGTTCCTCGAGACGTTCCCAATTGACAATAGTACCTACGACTCATTATTCATTACATAAAAAAAATATTATCACAGTCGTAAAATGCGAACACTCGCCCACCTACTTCTCTCTCCAGCCCCTTAAAACCTCGGACACCGTCGTCGTCGAGACGCTGCCAAGTATCGCGATAAGCCGAGCACGCTCGAAAGTGCCTCTGAATTGTTTCGTGCCTTTTTTTTTCCATTACTGACAAAAGTAATCACGATAAACCGGAGCTTCGAGTCGTGACAAATCGCTCCACGAGCGTGTGTCCTCGTTCGTTTTCTTTTTTCTCACGGTACGAGTTCGGTGATAAGAGAAAAAAGGGTCGTATGTAAACGAGAGTGCTATCGCGCCTGTCATCGACTTCACGGTACGTTGTACCTTAAACGCTGATAACGCTCTCTCGGCAACTGCTGAAAGAAAAACGCAAGGGGTGGGTTGCCAGAGTTGTCCTCGACAAAGCGGAGTGGCAAGATCAACAATACGTACAAACCTTGTTTCACCGTTGCCTTTATCAAAAAAAAAAATCCCCAACGAAAATAAACTTTTATATCTTTATTTATAATACGAACGACTGAATTTTAGAGAAAACTTCAATACCGAGCTGCGGAGAGAATGGAGGAAGAAAAAAAGGAGAAATTGCGGGGACGAGTCATATTTTCCATCCGTTAATAAATCGGTAATGAAGGAAGGAATTTAAAATTCAATCTATCCGCGAAATGTCTCTTCCGTCTCGTTTACGAAGTTCGCACGTTCGACGGGGAGGGAGTGAAGAAAAAAAAAAAGGAAACATCGCAGCGATACGATCGACTCGGCTCGTACAGTCAACGTCGCACGGATTTCCATCAGCTCGTTATATTACGTTGTTTTTATTTTATTTATCTTGTTGTCCCGATTTGTTTTTTGTTTTGTTTTTACGTATAGTCTAAGACTCGTTGGCATTTGGAATAATACACGTTCATTACGAAATCTCTATGATTCGTCGCTTTTTATATCGCGATACTGTGTGTATATAAACGTGTTCGCGAAAAGGATGCGAAGCTCGATTCGCACGGAATGTCATCAACGAGAGTAATATTCTCTCTCGCATCGCGGCGACTCGTTTCCGGGGCGTGTACGAAGCCTCATTTTTTTTATCATTTTCTTTTTTTTTCTCCTTTTTTCTTTACTTCATTCCCTCGACGCGTAACGAGCCTCGAGTATAAAAAACACGATACAGTGAAAGAAGTTAAAAATCAAAAACAATCATAATTTTTCCCAACCAGCACTCTCTTATCGATAACTTTGAATTTTCTCTCTTTGACAAAATTTCGAACGAAAATAAACTAAAAGAAAGATAATGATCAACGTTTCGTTTCAATTTTTCTTTTCGTTCGTTCGTTTTTGTTGCTCGAGCTACGAGAGAACGCGAATGATCCTCGCGAAATTGCGATGGAACGAATATTAACGACTGCCGATCGTTTTGCCGCGGGCTTGTTTCATACGCGCGCGCGATAATGCACCCATACATACGTATATATATATATGCCATATCGTGCGGCCAAACGTGTTCTTACCTTTTCCGGCTGTGGGCCCCAAGGCTTCACTGCTAGTAGCTCCTCTTCCGCGTTCGGTGCCATCTCCGATTCGCTGCAACAAGAAAGACGAGAAAATGCCCACGGTTAGAAGAGGGTTGAAGCCCCCCCGGTTATTTATATATCTATATCTATATCTATGTGTATATATATATATATATATATCGAAGCTCTCTACTCGTTACATGTATATACAGATATATATCTATATATACATGTAACGAGTAGAGAGCTTCGAGATATCAGCAGGAAAAGCACGCGGCGTCGCGGAAGTGCGTTGCGGCATAGGGGATTCCCCTCTTGGTGGGATTTTCAAACGGTACTCCGTCTATATCCACCCTACCCGGTATTACGTACATATATACGTATACATACGTACAAATCTTTTTTTTTCTTTTTCTTTAATTTTTATTATTCCTACTTCACGGTACGCGTAATCGACGTGTCGATCACCCTTCGGCTGCTCGTTGTTTCCTCGACTGTACCGCGGTTTATACATCGTGAGAGGGAGGAGGAAGGGAGGAGGGCCGGGGGGGGGGGGCGGGGGGTTGCTGAATCGAACGAAATCGTGACTCGATCGAGAGAAATTGCACGAGGCAACGAGAAACATATCGTACTTCATTATTTGTCTTTTTTTTTCACAAAGAAAAATGTTCTATTCTTTGCAACGTGAAATAGCCAAATCGATCGACGTTTCGATAATAAATTTGTAACATTAATTGTTAATTTTTATCGCTCGCAAACGATCGTTTGCAATTGTGTCTATTTATTATTATCATTATTATTATTTGTATTTTCTTGCAAAAATGACTTTTATCGTATTTCGTCGATTTTTTGCTAATTGCTAATGGATCATTCATCATAATGGCTATTATATCGTTCTTATCATCGTCGTCCTTTCTTTCTTTCTTTCTTTCTTTCTTTCTTTCTAATTGACACTTACAGTCGATACGAGAATTAATTCCTTCTTTTTTTTTCTTGTTTTTGTAATCGTCTCTCGAGGCGCCACTCGCGCGACTATTACTTCGGCGCAAACGATCGACGCGAGCTTGTACAACGCGCGTATATATATTACACAAGCGAGAAACACCTTGACCACCAATTACATATCTCGCAAAGTGGTTTGACCTTCCCCCGACTCGTCCGATCTACGGTACACCAAGAGGACGCGATCACTACGGCTATCACACCTATATTATACCTGTACGACATCCATTAAAGATATACTCTTACAATATACATACATATATGTATTATACTTGTAATAACGTATATACGCGTGTGCGGGGCGTGCGCGACGAAGCGGCGTGTGCTCGGGGCCCTTGCCACCTTTTCTCTTCGTCGAGGCCAAAACGAGTGGAAGAAAGGAGGTAGCAGCTCGTCGACGTCGTCGCCGTCGAGGACGACGTGCGCTGGCTAACGCTCGCCTCCTCGTCCACCTCCTCCGTCTTCCTGAGGACAGGAGAGGCATTGACCCCCAGTGCGCGCGCGAGCTTCTCGCTCTTAGTCATCACGCACACACACACGCGCATTCCTACCTTCTTACTCTAACCGTGTATCGACCGTACGTACCTTTTAGCCGCTTACTCACTCACTCGTGAACGACGAGCGACTCGACCGTGCGCCTAGTCCGTGGATATACGCGTAAAAATGTATATGCATGAATTGTATACGCACATGTATATATATATTTGTGTGTGTGTGTGTGTGTGTGTGTGTGTGTGTGTGTGTGTGTGTGTGTGTGTGTGTACGTATAAATATTTATATGAAGACACGTATAAGTAGTATGCGGGTTCCGGCCGTGACTATAGATAATGTTAGATGCGTGCAAACAGATAAAAGTCGAGCGTGACCAGCGTTCTAAAAGAAGCTTTGAAAAAAAAGCGTGTCGTATAGATCAAGATCGATAATTGAGAGATTATAAAGATCGATCGAGGGAGATAAACGAAAAATCGTACGAATTACATGGAAAAGTATATTTCTTTTTTTAAAGTACCATTTACATAAAAAAAAACAAAAGACAAGAAATGTTTGTCCTTTTTTTCGAGAAATATCGTGATACGTTGAACGTACGAGTGTAAATGCGACTCGTAATGAAATTCGTGGTGATGAGAGCGTGCAGAATCGAATCACGAGATGAAAGAGACGAGCAGATTCCACGCGTGTCATTGTGATGCTCGGGCGTCCCAGCATCGACGATGCCGGTTCGCTCACTGTCCGGTGGATATAATCGCGATGTTTTCCCCCGTTAGCTTCCGGGTGATTCCGGTACTCTTACGGCTTTTACAGCTGCGTACGTCGATCTACCATACTCTGTATTCCCATTACGTATATATATATATATATATATATATGTATATATGAGTGTATAGGTATCATTAGCTCCGCAACGTTTCTCGATCGTGTCGCGCTTTAGTTGCAAGAAAGTGCGAGCGTTTAGAGACGAGTACGAGTAAGAGAGAAAGAAATATAATGAGAGAACGAGGGAGTGAGAGGGGCATTTTCTGTCGCTCGTCGTTGCTACCGCTCGCGCGAGCTTGGATCAGGAGTTATAGTCGAGAACGTTTGTCTGAATGCAATCGAGCGGGAGGAATACAACTTATATACATATATATATATATAAACCCGGAAGAACGGACAATGAGATAGTCCAGTCAATAAAGTGCGCTCTTGTTCCAGGATGTGCCAGAAGCTTGATACACTATATGCGTATATATATATATGAGTGTGTGTGTGTACGTGTATGTATACACGTATATCTACATTGTTTTGTATAATTTCCTGAAGTCGATGACTGTCGATCTCCGACTCAATTATTCTTCGATCGGATGTATATATATATATATATATACATATACATGTATCGAACCGCAGAAAAAACCTAAACTACAATATATATCGAAGATTCGTAGCGGAAACGGAAATTTTAAATACGTGTAGGAAGGACGATGCGCGATATGTTGTAATATTAAGCGAGATGAAAAATTTCCACTGTTGGCCTCGTTAGTCGGTGCTACTGATTAAAACGGTCATACTCGAGAGGCTGTACAGTAATATATGAATGATGTATATGCACACACGTGCATACCCTCGCGCATAGATATAAATCGGTAGTTCGGGATGCGTTTCACGCTTCTGTTCATCAGATTGTTATCGAAAGCTAGCAAAAGTTGCGAGAGGGAACGTCGAACCCCCTCCCCCTCCCCCTCCTCATCCCCTCCGCCATCACTCTATCAGCCTGTCTCATGGAGTTGAACGGGAATAAATCCAGGAAGAGGTACCGCGCAAAGTTCAGCCTGGCGCCTAAGCCACCTGCAGGCGTTTCTGATACATAGGTATATTCTTTTATATATATACACATAGATATACGTATATATGTATATATATATATTTAGACCTCCAGGATGCGGTTGGTGATCGCCACAACAGAAGCTCATCATTTATAGCTGGATAGTTGCCGTGCCGCGGGACAAGCCAAACGAATAAGAAGAAGAAGGAGAAGAAGAAGAAGTAGAAGAAGAGGAGAAGGAGGAGGTGGGGAGACAAAAAAGAAGCCCCACGGACCAGGATCTCGCCTCGGGCAAGATATCGATTACATTGACTCATTTTGCGATCGAGCCTTCGACACAACTATATCAGTTCCGAACATGCGACTACACTGTTCCATATCCATATATACGCGGTATGTCGCAAGAAATTGGAACGATTTTTTTTTAAGACTCCCTTTTTTTCGCAACCGTGCCCAAAAATAATACTCAATCGTCAAAGTTGATATATTTTTTAATTAACGTTATTTCAAAATATCTTTTTCGCCTGATTTTGAATGGAAAAAGGAGGAAAATTTTGTCGAAATTTTTCTTACTTCACACGCGTTAAGCTTGTTTATTACTTACATATATAAAACGTATATATATACATATATAGATATATTACCAACGTCTCATTATCGAAAATAATGGTTCGACCTCGTTTGCGCGTGCGCTTTCCAGAAAATTGTACACTTAGCGTCGGGAACGACGAAATCATCGCGCAGTAGGTAGGTACTGCACACAATGACGATGTCGAGCAAGGGGAGAAAAGTGAACTGCTGGGCGTCGACGCGCAACGATGTGTTTTCGTATTCGTGAGGCGTGCTCGCGATTCAACATTTACGCACGAGCATTTCATCCTCCCGCGAGGAGCACGTCTTTTTATTCTCTATTTGCGTGCTTACACACATTGAATACATTGACACGCGCATATATATTTATATATATATATATATGAGATAGCTGTGTTATACGTAGAAATGCACGCACTCTCGTCTCTCGCCGTAATCACTGGGTAATTATGTTAAACAGCGTGAGAGGCGGACGAGGCACGTATCGTGCTAAATAACATTTCACCACTTGGCGTATAATATAAAAGAAGACCAAGTACGAATGAGAAATGCGAAAGGTGGAGGAAAATTTATTCGCCGCTAGCCGATATACGGATAATTTAGAAATCGGAAGAAAAAGAAAATAATATTGGCAAAGTAATTATCATAATAATCGCGATAATTACGATCGTTGGATTCGTTTTCTTTTAGCACTGTAATACTTTCGACTACGTGATCCGATCGCAGAGACACTCGACGAAAACAACAATCGCCTGCCTGGGAATTATAATTTATTTATCGAAACGACGAATTCTTGGTCTGAAACGCGCGATGGATCGTTCGAATGAAAATCTTGGCGAATATATAGGAATTTAATTAATTTGGACGCGTTTTAAAGGATTTTCGAAACTCAAGATTTAGGATTTTTAGAATTATATTCGAATACGTTTATCATCGAGCCTTATTACCAAAGAAATTTCGTGTTTGAGAAAAAAGAAATATTTTTTTCCGAAATTCAAAACTTTGTCGATTTACGTAAAAAGCAGGAATCTCGAATTTCTAAAATTCTTAAAGCAAAGCCGAATCGAATGAGAATTAAATTCGTTTGTGTTCGCCGTTGGGATTCGATTCGAGAATTAATTGAGCGATCGATTCGATATTCGAAGAAAAAGTGCCTTTTTTTCGCGTGTCAAGATTATTCTCTTCCTCTTCTTCGATTTATGCGAATCGCGGCTGTCTCGAATCTTTAATGAATCGATCGATCAACGAGGTTCAAAATTACTCACTCGATATTTAAGCCCACGAGCTGTAAAGCTCGATAACGAGTAGCCATGAGCGCGAGCACAGACGCGATTAGTATTACTAACGACTGATTTGCCACACTACCGTTTCTCGTTCGTACCACGTAAGAACGTTGAATTATTAATAAATTCACACGGAGCAATCTACGCTCTCTTGTTGTAGCCGAGAGTTTGTATGCGTTCGTATATTTGTGTATATTTTTCACGTGAGCCAAGGAAATAACGCTAGCACGCTTCGTGCATCGTTGTCATGTTTATTTAATAATCACTTTATGCGTCAAGGAGTAATTATTATCAAAGAGAGAGAGAGAGAGAGAGAGAGAGAAAGAGACGAAGAGAAATATCTCACATTGTATACCGTTACACGTAGAAACTTATAGACAGCTTCGCAGTCGTTCTATACAAAATATATTAGCATTAAAAGAATCTCCAAGTTCTATCTATATCTGTGTCTGAACATCGCGGAGACCTTTTCATATACAATTATATACCGAACTTTAGCAATTAATATTGGCTCTTCCCACACGTGTATTTCCTCCTCGTCGGTTTCTAAAAGCCGGCCGGGAGTATTGTCAGTACGGCGGCAAATCATGAATTTTCATTCGCGCGTTTTTCTTTTCAGAATTCACCCGGAACAGAATACTTTCTTACGGGTAGAGCGAGTTCTAAGGCCTCGTAGCGATCTCGCTCAACGTCGAGTTTCGTAATCACACACACGGACGATAAACGAAGGTATAGTGCACGATCGGAGATTTATCATTATGAGAAATAAATTTACAATCTTCGTACGTGTGTGTGTGTGTGTGTGTGTGTGCGTATATGCGTGATGAGAGAACGTGTACTTTTTCTCGTTCGTTCTCTTGTCAATGCAATCAAAGAAGTCGTTGAACTTGCGGGCTTGAATTAATGATCATTTATCGACAAATGGAGCTGTATCGATTCGCAGATCACCCCATTGATGGAAGACTCAATTTCGCGGTTGCTCGTATCTCGCCAATGTCAATTATGAGAGATCGCGTATCCTGGAGAAACATCATACGTTTCTCGTTTATACACTTACGTACATATACAGGGTGTCCTAAAAGTCTCGGACTATACATTACCTGCGGGTAGCTGACATCATTACGAACTCAGGTACCAAGTCCGCACGGTCAATTCCTGATACTTTTTAAATGAGAGAGAAATTGGATCGTATATCTTGATTGAACAACTTGGATCGTCTCTCGTTTAAAAACTATGGCGAATTAAGCGCGCAGACTTCGGACACGAATTCGTAGCACCGCCAGCTACCCGCAGGTACCGAGTGATCTGTGACTTCTCGGACACCCGGTATATACATACGTATGCGTTGATGTATAAGTACGCAATCTCGTCTCTCGTGCCTTTCCGTTATGAGAAACATATACGTGTATATATATATATATATATCTGAGCTCATAGATCACGGAGAGAGCCGCTGATGGATTTAATATATATATTTATGACGAGCGAGGTTTATACAATAATCATCTGATGACCGCTCGTGCCCGTGTTGTAACCTTCCTTCTCTCGTTTTTATTATCGAATGAAATAAACGCTTCGTATCGGTAGACATGCGCCAAGGTTGAAATAAAGAACAATTGGAAACTCATTTAGATTTTTTTCTTAGTAAAAATTATTTTTCAAGATTAAATTGCAAAATATAAATAAACAATTTTTGTAGGCACTTTCAAGACTTTCCTCACACTTTTCTTTTAGTTTAAAAGAAAAAGATTAATCCGAAACCTAACAAGTTTTCCTTTTTTAAGAAAAAATATATATGAATGGAATCTGTGTATTTATTTTCTAATATTAAATTGATTTTCTTTATATCGAGAGATACATTGCTCGATAGGCCGAGAAGCATTACAGCGAAATGCAAGAGAGAAAATGTGTGAGATCAGAAACCACAGAGGTGTGTGATTGATGAAAATAAAAACAAAAGCAAATCTAATCAAGAGCGCAGTTTTCATCGCGTCATTCGTATAAAGAGAGGAAGTCGTGAGAGAATTCTATATCAAACAGATGTTCATTGTACATACACGAGATTTAATGCCGTTATGAATCTCAAGTTGTATGTATAACATACATATGTATATATATATATACGAGTATATATATATATATATATAGAACGGGTCCTCATCTCGAGGGCTCATCTCCTCTCGGTGCGGACTCGAGCAAGAGAGAGAGAGAGAGAGAGAGAGCGAGCATAACTGTAATATCTCTTTTCATTGGGCACGCGTGCGTATGCGAGCCTTAATGCGCATCGAGAAGCTGCTGTTGCTGCCGCACTTGCAGCGAGAAAAGTATAAAAAAATACGACGGAAGAAAAATAAAACGAAATAAAACGAAAATTAGCGCAGCGCGAAGATACGAGCGAAGAGAAAGAAAGAGGCGCGAGTAATAAACGAGAAGACACCGGAGAGTGCCGTTATTGACCGACCTACAGATTTTTTTAAAATATTTTTTATTACGACGATCGTTTATTTTCCCGACGAAAAAGGATGCATTATTATCGTATACCTGTTAAAAACTTTAAAACGTCGAGAATAAATATGATTTACAAAAATTAAATTTTCATCGATGTAATTTAAAAAAGAAAAATGCAAGGAAAAAATATATATTTAAAAAATCGCATGCGACACATCGGTGAAGAAAATCTCAACGGTCCAGTTAGTCATCGAGGAACACGCGAGGGAGAACTCTACCACGTATACGTTCTGTATAATACCTGAAACACGTGTGCGTATAACGACCATGGAATGCCAAAGGCATATTCAGTGAGAGACCCGAGGAAGTCGACGCGTGATCGAGAATTCAAGCCACGCGTTTATAGTACAACGATACAGCCTTCGATCTACCGATTTCCATACGGGGGAGTGTTATTACGCGTGTTTTACACCCACTCGCTTTATATATAGAGAAGAGAGGCGCGCGTGCGCGTCAGACGTTTTGATCGATCGATCGGACTCGACCGTCAATTAATACGTGATGAGTCTGTCGATCTCGCTCGCGCACGATACTTTATTCAAGAAGAGATTCTTCGGGATTCAATCTTCTCCCTCGTTCATCCCTTCCTCGTTTTTGAAAAAAAAAAAAACGTTTTCTTTTCGTTCAAAAATAAATAAACAAATTTAATGAAACTTTCGAGGTTGAAATTTGTATAAGGTCGAAAGAAACAGGCGCGTTTTCGCGAGTGTGATAAATTTGATAAATTTGAATTATTGTATTTTTGATTAAATTCCATTTCTGATTTTAAGAAGTTACAATTTATTTTTATTTTTTGTCAAAATTTATTGAATAAAATTCAACAATTTACGATTGAGCATCGTGTAAGTTTAAATATTTTCCTTATTTCCTCGAACGAGTTGAAAATCAATTGTTTTGCTGATATTAAGAAGAATTCGCGAAATGAGAATTGCGAAACGAGCGACGAGCGGTGACACGAATAAATAAAGAAAGGAAACAAAAAGTAGAACGGTCGCGTCACTTACTTTTTGTTGTTGTTCTCTAAGCGGTTAATGCGCAATTATAAAATTAAGAAAGAATCGTTAAGCCATTAAGTTCGAGTGACCGCTCACGGTGAAAATGAAGAAACGCAACGCGGCGAGTACCTTTATAGACGTTGCAGCTGCGGCCAGCTGTGTCGTAGAGCGCAATGATAGGAGAGAAGAAAGAAATTGTCGCGTGCTGACCGCGTGAACGCGATGCGAGAAGCACCGCGAGAGAATCTCATCAAGCTTGCCCGCGTAGCCTCGCGTCACGCTCCCGATCGCGTTAAACGCGCGCGACAGTTTCTAACTTTGATTTTCGAAACTGCTCACCGTCGCGAATTACTTTTTATTATTTATTTAATCTCCGTTTATTTTTTCTTCTTTTTCAGAAGAATTTCCAACGTGAAAACAAAGAATTCTGGTAATTACTTTAAGAAGAAAAAAAATGAATAATTTTGAATAATTATCGTGCGAATAAAATTCATCGTTAACGAATAAGGGAATTAATTTTTTTTCCGTGGATAAAAGAAAAATGCTGACAAATTATTTTACAAATAATATTGGTAATTAACGATCGTTTTTCGATATAGATAAGACGAAATAATAGAAAATTTATTGATGTAAAAAAATAAATGAATCACCGCGGATGATTATTAACGATCTTATATTATTTGGCGCATAATATTTATAATTAACGAATTAATTAATTATTTTTATTTCTATTTTTTTGTTTCTAGTGCCTCGTTATTATTCATAATAGGACGAGCGTATATGAAAACGGCAATGCGATTTTCTTTATGTTTCGAACTCTCACGTTAATGCCAAAGTGTGCGTTGTTTCTATGTGTTTTTTTTTCTTTCTTTACCGAGTACAGCGTTTATATAGACTTTTATATGTACAAAGGGAACGGAACAATGCATCGTCGCGGATGTACGCGGAATATGGACGAGTGGAATGCAATTTGCTCTCAGGAGCAATCATATCTTGGGATGGAAGAACGAGAGAGAGAAGCAATGAGAGAAAGAGAGAGAAACGATCTTTGCATTGAAGGTATTTCTATAATTGAAGTAATTGCATGAAAGTAACGTCGCGCTGTGCAGATATTCATCGCGATGCTTCCATTTTGCCACTGGATAGACCGACACTCTTCATTGTACAAAAATAATATTATATATATATATATGTATGTATATAGAGTCAAAAGTTCTCGTGGTAGTTTATATGCATATAAACACCTACGAGAACGTTTGACTCTCGAAATTACACTCAACCATTCATCGAGCTTGCCTCTGGTTCAATTTTTACGTAGCTTCTCACATCGTTTCTGTACTTTAATGTTCGACTTAATATTCGAGCATTAAAAAAATTTCCAAACAACGCACGTGTGCATTAGCTATTTATTCAGAGCGAACGAATTTCTCTACGTTTAAGAAAAGATCTCTACGAATTAGGAAAAATAATTAATTATAATTTCTTTCTTACGTCGATGTTTGTTATTACCAAATTTTGAATTTGTTCAGGTTGAATCAATTTTAAATGAAATTTTTAACGAACGTAATGTAAATTAATTTTTATCCAATTTTTATTAAATATAATTTAAAATTGAAATTAAATTTAACTTTGAATGAATATAATTTAAAAAAGAGTTTACATTAAATTTTTAGTATATTTAATTTAAATCAATAATAAATGAAATTTTTAATAAATATAATTTGAATAGATTTTGGCAAATACCTGTGATACAGTCGTTGTAAAATTCCGTGATCGTTTAAGTAAAGTTGCCCATAATCGCGATAATGTCACTCGCGTATGCGGATCGGTCGGTCGATCGTGCGTGCAGCGCGGAAAAACATCGAATTTTGTGTACAAACACTTGTGGGACACGGACCGAGACTCGTTGGACGCACCCACTACGCGTGATAGCCAAAGGTCTACTGACAAGTCAGTGTACCGGCGCGTACGTCGCGGCCAGCGAAGGCTCGAGCGTACAGCCGGCAGGAGTGGGGGTAACGGTAAGACGATAAGATAAGCGCTCACGGCGGGGGTTGCGACGCACCCGAGCGTTTGAAAGATACTTGCGCTTGCAGTGTTGTTTATCTAATGACACGGCATCATTTTGTTTCACTCACTGTGAAAATTTAGAATTTTTTAATTAATCGAAAATTATGTCATCGATTAATTCGTTCGAAAATTAAAAAATCGTTCATCAAAATGAGAACAGTTTTTTGTAATTTTATTATTGAACAACGAAAGGATGAAAGTATAATAAAAATATCTCTCGTTACTTTAAAATTCATAATATATTTGTTAAATTTGCATTTTCAGGTTAAACAAAATATTCGCGAGTTGCGCGCTCGGACAATCGCGTTAATTAACAGCTTGCTAAATTTGTCGCGAACGCTGGCGATTCAAAAAGCGCGCGTATCGAATCATCGTAAGGTATAACGAACCATAAATAATTCGAATTCCCGTTTTATCGACCGAGGTAAATTCTCCAAGTACAAAAAAATCTAAGATAACAAAAATCAGATTTCCTGACTTACCTGTCGAAGGTAAGACTGTCCTGTCGATAATGGCAGCTCTTGCAGTC
Source organism: Netelia inedita (assembly GCA_964017225.1). NCBI lineage: Eukaryota > Metazoa > Arthropoda > Insecta > Hymenoptera > Ichneumonidae > Netelia > Netelia inedita. Next base: position 12,183,417 of record OZ024922.1, read on the forward strand.
GCTGCATCGCGACGACGACGCGTCGTTCTCCCGATCGTCGGTCGCGTCGCGCTCTTCCTTACCGACGCGCGCCGCTTTGCCCGTCCACGTACGATGAATCAAGTAAAACAGGTACATAGGACGGCCGCGCCGACACGGTTGCGATCTCGAATTGCCCATTTGTCTCGTAAGCGTCTCGTCGTCTCAATCGCGTTCCGTTCGCGGATCGGATTAAAACCGCTAAACTCGACGTACGAAAACGTTAAACGCGCCCGACACTTTGCCAATTTCGAGAGGCTTCACATGGCGTCCGACGAGGCAAGCTCGATCGTGAAAAGTATCTCGAAGAAGGTCTCGGAATTTGATATCGTCTCTCTAGGTCATATCCTCTCGAGGCGAGCGAGGCATTTTTTTTTCTCTTCCTTTTTTACGCCTCTGCAATTGCGGGTCAAGCGAACGACTCGAAAGTAGTGTGTTACCCGGCTTTCGATGTTAACGATGAAACTTACTGTTGTCCATGCTTTAAAACGCAACTCGATACACGCACTTTTCTCACATGCTTCACCCGTCGACCGATCGGACAATCCTCTCACGCAAAAATCACAAACGTAAATAAATCTCGCGTCATCGCTACGAACGACGAATCGATTTCTCGATCGTATCTCTCATTCGACGATCGATAAAAAAATAAATAAAATATCCATTCGGTCCGAAAATGTGATCTTTTTTTAAATTTATTTTCGAAACATCCGTTGATCAACCTGAATTCACGGGAGATTATGACGTCGGAGTCGAGACGAAATTATAGGGGACTCGAGGATCAACCGAGTCGAAGGTATCACGGGACAAACTTCGTGCTTGCGCGATATTCGTCTTGGCGAAGGCAAAACTCGATTACGACGTTACGGGAAGTGGGACTAAAACCTCTCGCGCTTGCTCTCGGCGAAGCATCGTTGCGGCGTTCGAAGCGCCCCCAACGTGTATAGCAATTTGCCGCGTTTCGGACGTGCACTACACGCTCGCGAGCCCGTTCGCACCCACGGAACGCGGATCTTCTCGTTTGCTCGCGCGAGTTGGTCGCTTTTTTTTCACTCTTTCTTCGTTTTCTCGTAATTTTTTTCTTCCAACGCTTGTTTCGTTCTTACTTCCAGTTTGCGATTCGTCGAAGTCACTGATTCTCGTTGTTTATGGCAAGGAGGGAATAAAACGCGAGAGAAAAATGCGAGACGCGGTTACGTACCGACAATTATTAATTATACGAATTATAGTTACAGCTCGTCCAGGCGCGTCTAAGAATTCCCCAACGACTAGTTTTATATTGAAAGAAAAATCTCAAATTACGAAATAAACATTGATTTACGTCGAAAGATCGACGAAGTAATTTTTCGATGTTTATTAATCGATCGAGACTCGATCGATTTTCAATAAAAAAAAGAAAAAAACAAGACAAGAATTATTCGCGTCTCGACGCGTCCTCGAACGTCTTCTCGCTAAATCACTGGCCGAGAACTCGACGAATTATCGCGAGTACGTTAATCTACGTCGACCGTAGACGCTCGAGATCCGAGACGCCTCGGGCGAACCTTTCGACCGTTTATTTTTCGCGATATCGCGAAACATTAAACGAACTTACGAGACTCGGATAAGGAACAGAACGACTAGCGACAATAAACGCGGTAACAGTTTGATAAAGACGAACGGGAGACGATGCGAAATCGGAGTTGGAAGGCGAAGCGCGCGGTGATACGATTCTTGGTGCGCAAAAATCGAGGACCGTCGGGGATATACGAAGACGCGTAGCGACGGTGCCGGGTTTCGAGGTACGACTGCCCACGACGCGATATCAAGCCGGGAGAGGCGCGCGCACGCGCGTGTGTGAGTGAGACAGAGAGTGAGAGGGGGGGGGGGGGGGGGAGAGAGAGAGAGAGAGAGAGAGGAGAGAGCTCTCCCCGGTGCACGTGTGTCGGGCAGCTCGCCTCGAGAGACTCTCAGCGATGTGTGTACGAGAAGAAGAAAACACGAGTTCCCTACTACCGAGAGCGCGGTCTCGTGTGCGCGGCTGGTCTCTCTCCTCGCCAGTCAACGACTCTGGGTCAAATCACGACCTACGGTGCGATCTAGGCACACTTTGGGTGGCGCACGCACGCCAACTCGTTCAACGAGCTCGTGCGCTCGACGACCAACACATCTTCTTTTATCGCGCGCGTAAATCCATCGGGCAAATCATTTGCACCGAGAACAACACAATTAATCCGTGAAAATTAATGTTTTGATCGTTTGAGTTTTTTTTGTTGAGTTATTGACGATGGATTATCGTCCGACTTTACGATACGAAGAATTTTATTTTTATTTTTTATTGTTATTTTAGTTTATTGGGTAGAACAATTAATACTGCGATAAATTTGTTTCGTTTAGCAAGACTTCAATATGACGTTAATTTGTCAGATATCTCAAAAACTGTAGGAGAAAAACGCAAAAAACCCGAAATAATGATTTATCCACTTAAGGTCGATAAAGTCTGAAAAATCGAAAACGAAACCATGATTTTCTTGTTGTACGGGAAATTTACGATCGACATAGGCTCTTAAAGCTCGAGAAAGGATTAAAATTAACCGGAACGGAAATGTGGCGAATTTTGATGGGTGTCGCAAAACATCCAAAAATTGACTTTTCCCAAGGCTCTAGCTCCGTTCTCGTTCGTCCTACAGAAAATTTCACGAATAACTTTTTGAAGCGGTTCTCGAGCACTAGAGAACCACCCAAGGAACATTTGGATAGCTCAATTTTTGTGGATGTGGCGGCACCTGGAAAATCGCGATTTTCAGGACCTATAGGGTGGGATACGTGAAAAAAGTGGCCTAGAGTGAAGTTAAATTTTTTTTTGCTCCAAATCGTCTTTAAATCATTATATTCGTGTTACGCGGGAAATTTCCGATTCCGAAATGACACAACAAAGTGTTTTTGGCGAAAAAAAAATGTTGACCCCTCCCGGACCGCCCAAAGTCAGAAAAGTAAATCACGAATATCGACTATCGACGCCTGGCGAGGGTCAACTTTTTTTTTCGTCCAAAAAGGCTTCAATGGGAGGTTACGGAATCGGAAATTTCTCGCTGATGAAGATTATGTCGTTATTTTTCCCGATATCTCAAAAACTCTAGGAGAAAAACGCAAAAAACCCCGAAATAATGATTTATCCACTTAAGGTCGATAAAGTCTGAAAAATCGAAAACGAAACCATGATTTTCTTGTTGTACGGGAAATTTACGATCGACATAGGCTCATAAAGCTCGAGAAAGGATTAAAATTGACCGGAATGGAAATGTGGCCAATTTTAATGGGTGTCGCGAAACCTCCAAAAATTGACTTTTCCCGAGGCTCTAGCTCCGTTCTCGTTCGTCCTACAGAAAATTTCACGAATTACTTTTTGAAGCGGTTGTCGAGCACTAGAGAACCAGCCAAGGAATATTCGAATAGCTCAATTTTTGTGGCCGTGGCGGCCCTTGGAAAATCGCGATTTTTAGGACCCATGTGGGGAAATTTTACATTAAAGATCATTGCTAGAGATATTCGGCGAGGTCGGACTATCGATATGTATTATTCGCACGAACATGCCGAGAGAGGGCGAGAAGGGAGGGGGGAATGGCCACGAGACACGACCAGAGATATCGAAGGAAAGCGAGAAATAATTGCGACAATTACGTGCAATATCCGGTACGAGGTAAATGACCGAGACTATATATCAACGTAGTTGCACCTACTGGTGTATCGTGTAGCGACAAATGCGAAATCGTTACCACCTTTGTACATATCGGTTAACGTCATACGGAGCACTATGTCTTATAATTCATTCGTAAGCGCGCTCATTGAGGAAGGAAAGTTTGCTGCGAAATCTCAAGAGTCAGCAGCGCGCGTCTTTCCCGCTGAAAGTCTATTTTCATTATGCAATTGACGACGATATATAGAGAGAGGGAGAGGGGAGGAGAGAGAGAGAGAAAATAGGAGGAGCAGACAGCCGTAGAAAACGATAGGTATCAGAAGGCATTAGATACGAGCGCTGGAGACAATGTGTGTCGTAATCGTGGGAAAGCGCGTATTCCAGTTCTCATTCTGTCGTAGAAATTATAATTCTATTTATCCGCCGTTGAGAATAAAAGGAGGAGAAAAAAAATGTATGGGAATTAATGAAAAAGAAAGAAAAGAAACGGCGTTGAGAAGAGAAAAAAAATTTGGTGAGAAAAGAGAAATGATAAAAGAATGTGAGAATATCGAATAAAAAGTGCCGGCAGGCTGCTACAACTCTTCGACAGATATATAACTATATATATATACAGAAGAGCCGAACAGTCGTATGGACTCGATAATATTTTTGTCCGCAAGGTTAAAGGAATTTCTCATCGAGGAGAATTTGTCGATCCGTTATACTCGTCGAATGCCACGGGTAATACGTTGACACCGGGGGAGTTGAGCCTCTAACTGGCCTATACGCGCCCCGAGGCGTTCTATACTCCATACGAATAGAGGCAAGGTCAAAAAAGTCGTCCAGACAGGATCTCCGCGAACAAGTGCTCTTTCGCGTTGCGACATTGGACGCTCGCATCGTTGTTTGTAAGGTTATATCTTATACGCGAATACGCGTCCCAAATATTTACCAGTCGATAAATCAATGAGCGAAAATAATTATTTACTCGCGGTATGTCACGATCCCGCTAAACTATTCTGAAGCCGGCACGAAATTATCATTAATTAACCGATCGGTGACACATTGCCGTTCACCGCGAGACGCAATCTTGTAGACTTGAGATTTGCTGCGCATGCGCGGGACGGAAGGTGGCGGGGTGGGGGGGGGGGCGGGCTAAAACATAGCGAGAGACTTGCGGCGAACGATAACGGGGCGAGAGAGAGGTGAGAACGTCTCGAGATCGAGCGGCCAGTTTTACTACAGTTATAGGGTCGCTAGAAATGGTAAGATGCAACAGCTTATACACGCACAAACGCACGTACACACACGTTCTTTCGTGTGTTCCAGTTCGCGAGAGAACGGACAGCGGACGTTCTCTCTCTCTCTCACTCTGTTTCTTACTCGTATAGTTACGACGAGAAAATACAAATGCGATATTTTCTGGCGTAACCTAAGAGATTGGATGGAATATGCATGACTCGTTTTACGATCAATCATCGAGCCATAATGATTCGTCTGACGTTTCCCGGTCTTTAAAGTGTTTTGGTTACTTTTTTCAAGCATATTATGAACGTTCTTGTGAAATTTGAAAATACATTTTTATAATGATATTCACATTTTTTCGCCATTTTGTTTCCGCGGATAAAAATGCAAATTTGTAGGTTATGTTGAAAAAAACAATTATTTCCGCTTCAACCTCGCTCGATCGACACGCTAAATCCCGCGAGTCGATTTTTACTTTCGACGATTCCAATTACGAAACTTCTAGCTTTATTTCATCGTTGAGACAAATTGAGAGAGCGTTAAAAAATTGTATTACGTGTTTTTAAAAATTACGAAGCAGATATATCATTGTCCGTTGATTTTTATTGATAGCCGTGGAATGCCCTATATCTCTACGTGCGCTTCTGTCGCTGGATCGTTTCACGTACGAGAGAGAAACAGAGTTACTGTAGATATACACTAACCTCTCCTCTAGCTACTATATACTATCCCTGTTGAGCTGCATCTCGCGAAACCAACCGCGGATACGCCCATCTTACTTCGGATTATAAATTTACCGTTATATTATTTATCCCAGCTTGGATACCGTCTTTTGCGTATGTGTTCAGTGCACCAGCCAACACGAACGTTCGAGGTGCACAGTCTGCAGTGGTGGACGCGCACTGTGTCGCGTAACATGAGCGATTATCATGAGCATGTTCGGAGACACCACGATTTTTTTAATTACGTGACATTACTGCCATTCCCGAAAGGAGTAAACGATATCCATTACAGATTAAAAAGTTGATAAGCACGTTCACTTCGAGTATATCAACTAGATCAAAAACGTAAACAAAACGAAACTTGAAATTAAGACGAGACAGCTTGACCCGTCGTCGAAGTCTTTCCGCGCTCGCATCGACTACTGCGGTGAGCGCCGCCGGTGGAGTTTTTCTAAACTACAAGCTTAAGACCGCACGGATGGTAACGTCTCTACTATTATCGACAGCGCTGAGAAATCGTATCTCTTGCAGCAACGAATTTAGACTTTCGCAGTATCGCCACTGGATGTCGCTACGCGTGCGCGCGCGCATCTGTCGCGATTGTCGCTCTCTCTCGTTTCAGTCGCATCGCAAATTACGCCCGTATCAGTGGCGTTAACACAAATTCGCCAAGCCATTCAAAAAATACGTCTCATTCATCGATTGTACAGTGGTCAGCTGTCGCGAACCGTGTATATATACATAGTCGTGTCTCCCTCGCCACTATTCTCGGTGGTGGTGATCGCGAGTTCCTAAATTCATCACAAACGCGATAATGGCGTCAACGGAACAAGTCGGTCTCAACAAAACTTGGGAATTGTCGTTATACGAGCTTCATCGAATACCTCAAGATCCCATAACCGACAATACAGAAATCGCCGTTAGTCCGCGAAGCTTGCACAGCGAATTAATGTGTCCAATTTGCCTCGATATGTTAAAAAAAACAATGACAACCAAAGAGTGCCTGCATCGTTTTTGTTCGGATTGTATTATTACAGCCCTACGGAGCGGCAATAAGGTAATTATCGTTTCACGTAATAAAAATTCCTATTATCGACAAGTATTTAAAAATTACGAACGTAAATGTGTCTTCGATTAAAAAAAATTTGGCATTCCGTATATGTGATATTATATACTTCGTTCAATCGGATAGTTTATCATACGCGTTGTATTTTTTGCGCCAGGAATGTCCTACCTGTCGAAAAAAACTCGTATCCAAAAGATCGCTGAGGCCAGATCCAAATTTCGATCTTCTAATACAAAAAATATATCCAAGTAGAGACGAGTACGAGGCGCATCAGGAAAGAGTACTGGCGAACCTGAACAAATCTCATTCCCAAGCCGCACTGGTAAATTCGATAACAGAGGGTATAAAACTTCAGAGCCAGAATAGACCTCAGCGATCCCGAAAAAATGCGAACGAGTCCGAAAATCCAAGTAACGTACCGTCTTATAACAATACGCCGAACGTAAGCGCACCGGCGACGCCAACACCAGGTGCGCTAGCGGCGAATCAAAGCGATTCGTCTCAGAGCGCTACGGGCCCGTTGAATAACAGCGTTTGTCCCGTTATCAACAATTCGAGCTCACAAAATTCCAACAGCGTTTCGCAACCGGCGAGTAGTCCCGCGATCTCAGGCTCGACATCCCGAAACTCGACGACGCCATCGCCAAATCCTTCGATATCAAAATCCGCGAAGCGTCGGAAGAGCTTTCAAAATTCGGAAAACGAATCTTCGAGCGCCGAGGGAGAAACGCCTGGTGGCGAGTCGATGGTGGATACCGAGGGCGAAGGTCAGAGCGAGCCGCTTATGCTCAATGAGATCGAGCTCGTTTTTAAACCTCATCCAACCGAAATGGCCGGTGATAATTCATTGATCAAGGCGCTAAAGGAAAATAGCATAAGATACATAAAAACAACAGCAAATGCTACGGGTACGTGAATTTGTTGACTGTAATAAGAAAATTTACGATCGATAATGATTATACATATATTTTCTTCGATATACGTAATTTTACGAATTTTTTAATTTCAGTCGATCATCTTAGCAAATACTTGGCGATGAGATTAACTCTGGATCTTGATACCGAACTGTCCGAATCGGATAGACTGTTGAATTTTTGCATCTACATAGCACCTATGCCCGGTCAACTTGTCGTTTTGAGCGGCGCGCAGACTTTACGCCAGGTGAACGATAAATTCTGGAGAGTCAATCGACCGCTCGAGATGTATTATTCGTGGAAGAAGACCTAGGGACGACTCGAAAATTCTCCAAAGGAGACAAGCTAGTCAGATTGTTCGAGACGAGCAAATTGTCTCGTCGTGCACGATCAGCGCGAGAGGCGAAGAAAGAAAACGAGCGGGATTAATGAAAAAAAAACGAGTAAAAAGTTTTTCGACGAGCGAAATCTTTCAAAGTAAATCCCATTGGTGAGCAAACGAAATGAATTTTTCGCACCGATCGAGCGTACTAAATTTGCTGACTGATGAATGGACCGAAATGCAACTCGGATTATACGAGGTGGACGGAAATTTTTTATATTTTATAATTAATTTAAAAACGAGAATAAAGACGTGGGAAAGTTTCATTCCTAATATCGCCTTTTATCGATTTCTTTTCCCATCCTAACTGTAACGCGTGATTTATTTTTCATCAGAATGATCGATAATATTTGCTAATCGATTCGACGAATGTTCTTTAATAAAATTAATAATTTATTCGCGGAATACGTTTATCTTCCGAACGATAAGGAACATTTATGAAAATAGTAAAGTCCGTCGGGTTGATTTACGAAATTAACGATACAACGACTTCCAGGTAAAAAGCCTCGTACGAACCGTAATCTCGTCTAATTGCACGAAATAACGAGAATGAGCAGACGTGTTAATTAGCGCTCGCACGGGGGAGAGAAATAATTACAAAATGCTGCATCGCGCATCCTTGAACAAGATCTGACAACAAGCACTTGTGCACAGCAGCTCGTTTACGGAATTTCAACCCGGTGAATTAGCATTGAAATTTTTATACACGAGAGATAGGAAGAGACTCGCACATTGTCAGTTGCGTAGCCTTCACTCGACGACAATGGCGACCTTCGCTTCCTCGTACACTTCGTCGTCATCTTCATCCTCCGTTTTTTCGTCCGAGATCCTCGATACGCTTGATGAGGACAAGAGCAATTCTTCGTTAATCTCGTTATCAAAAATCTCAAAGGAACATCCACTTTCGACAGTGATCGTCGAATTCGTCAGAGTCCAATCGCTCGTTGCACTTTTGGCGAGTATTTCTCTCGTCTTGCTGTTCTCTTTTTTCCTCACGAGAGAGACCGAAGAATTTCTAACTTGAGATTCGTAACTGGCGGAAGATTAAAGTCGTCGCGAATTTAAGATCATTTTTCTAACAAGTAGATGATTTTTTTTCAGTCATTTTGAAAATTATAATATTCGTTTGACAAAATTATCGACTTACTTAATCTTTTCAGGCTCTTTGTACCAGAGAGGATAAGACAGACTGTTGGATCTCTCATAAGGAACGAAATTATCATCCGGCGGTTGTTTCACCTTTGAAAAAAGACGTACATTAAAAGAATGAAAATCATTCCTTCTTTATGTAATTGTGTATTTTTTTTTTCATTTTTCTGTATATACATTTCCCGTAATAAAAAAACGAATTAATTCATAAGAGACGTACCACGAAATTTGGCGATTCCACAGTCTCCTCCAAAAGTGCAGAGATCTGTCGAGCGTAATGTTTCGTACCGGCCAATCTTTCCAATCTAGAATGAACGCAGGCGATATTTCAATGATTAATATAGGAGCCTCGGGATGGGAGAAATTTATTTCCTGTGCAAGTTGTACATTTCGAGCGGGACACACGTGTTCACCAACATTTCTGTGTCCGCTCGAACAAATATATATCCACCGCTCGCCATAAAACGGCCTTTAAACTCAACATCCGGAGCGAGAGAATTGTATGGTCCGAGAGACTCCCTCCTTTTATATATATTTTATATATGTATACTATCAATATATATATATAGGGCATGCCAGTTCAAAACGACGAGTCTGCGACCTTGGACTTCTGAAATTTCGACCCAACTTTTTCCCAATCTACTTTTACATAAAATTCAAGATAAATTCGAATTAAATGCAATATTCAGGGTATTCTTAAATATGAATAATAAATATCGATAGGTAACAAAGAATTTTTCACAATTCTTGCAATTTCACAATCACGAAATTTTCAATTTTCAATAATTCTAATGGTACGCGTTTAAAAAAAAATTGTTAATCAATATTTTTTGTAGAATTTTCGATTATGGAAATAATTTACTGTCTTCTGGTCGTGTAATTTTTTGTCGATAAGGAAATGACGAAAAAAATGGTTTATGTAAAAAAATCGATTGATAGTGGGAACGACGTTTAGGGTTCTAAAGATCATAAAATAAAATTGGGACAAATTACAGGGAGTCAGGGTCGTCAGTGTTTGTCGATTTGGGTCGGAATGTCCCGTGTACGAATTATATAGGCACACTGAATATAATGGTATGGCAAGAAAGTGAGAATCACTTGTGAACCATCTGTCTGGTGAATTCGGATCTCGGTGAATCGCGAACCGGAAGTTCGGATTTGCTCGTATCCGCTTTTCGGCAATCTGGCCCATTATTCGCCAATTTTTTTTCGAGACAATAAAAATTGCCGAAATGTACCGCAGCGTCTTCCGGAATACCAGCTTGCGGGGAAACCTCGAATCTCCGAGCGATAAACGGCCTTGTCGTTTTTTTCAATTTTTTCCGCGCCATTTTCGATTTTTCGTTCTTCGTCACTTCCGGGCTTGAAAAAAAAGCAAGAAAAATATCGACTCTTGAAAATTCTCAGAGAAATTCTCCAATTACCATCGTTATAAAATTCTTCATATTTCAATATAAAAAATATCTGAAATTTTTATTTTTATTTTCGCACTTTTTGTCATTTTGCGATACAAAAAAAGAAAATCTCACCCGGCGACGTTATTCAAGAACGACAGTGAAACCGAGAGTGAAACGTGCGATCTATCCGCTCTCGAAGCTTCCGCGTTATCACTTCCGGTATATCCTTTGCCCGAAATATTGCATCGTTTTTTCGACATACTTTCCAGTTCGCGATATACCAAAAACAAAAATAAAAAAAAATAAAGTAAAATAAAATAAAAAAAACAAATTTAATTGCCCATCCTCAAAGAAATAACCCTGAATTCAGTTACTCATAAAATTTGGTCGCCTTTCTGCCCGAACATTGCCAAAATTGTCGGTATCGGTGCTCAATTCTTTTTATTTCGAATTTGTCGAAAAATAAAGAAGTACTTCTCAAGACCGCAAGAGGCTCTCGCAGGAAACCGCAAGAATTATATACACACGTATATATACATACACATATATATATATATATATATATATATATATATATATATATATTTAAAGCAAAGAAGTTCTGGCTTAATACGAAAGAGAATGCTTCCGAGGAGAGTCCGCGGGAGTTCTTCTGTTGTCCGTACAGGTAGGACGTCTCATTATAAACGTGGACAACATTTTCACGGTCTCTCGCCACCTCCCATGTACGTATATTCCTTTCCTCTCTTAGACATTGGCAAACTCACACAATCAAATTGGAATACACACACAAACCTTTTTAACTCTCGGTCGCTGCATCATGAGACTGCACATTGCGGGCGAGACTTCTCTCTCTCTCTCTCTCTCTCTATATATATATATATATATATCTACCTCTCTCTTTCTCTTGCTCTGTGCATGGAGCTCGTGCCAACTAGTAAAGTTCATTGCACCATGCACCATGCAACAGAGAGCATTCGTATATAGCAATATAACCGTAAGGAGCGGGACACACACGTATACGCGATCCTCCTGTTGAGCGTAAAGCCTTATCGTACCTCTCTCTCTCTCTCTCTCTTTCGTTCACTCGCTCACGTTATATCCCATAAATAATTAACATTTGAAGCAAGAGAAGGTCCGCGTTGTGGAAAGGGTGCCGTGTGTATCGAAGAATTTGCGACCAAGAACATATATATATATGTCTTTATATATATATGGGATTGTGCGCGTGCGTATTTAAAAATCGAAATATGCAGACAAAAAGAGACTATATCAATTTTATCACGGGGATTCCGAGCGGATAACGATATTATTTACGATTGAAAAAACGAAGAACGCGTCGATTTTTCTCAGAGCTTCGGAAACGTGCGCTATGCGCATGCCTCGTACAACGTGTATATATATATATTATATATGTATATTTAGACGCATATTTTTTTTACGCGCATATGTTTACGGGTTCAAATAGAAATAATATTCCGTAGAAACAGCATTAAACGCATGCACGACAATTTTTCTTATCGTAACTTAATTCGTATTATTATCGTTGTTACGTTAATCATATAATTTCATCGACAGTAACCGCGACGTATTTATAAAGATTTCTTTCACCGACGACTTTTCCACGCGTCGTTTCGAAAATAAACGAAAGATCGAAATCTATTTTTTTTGTTCTTCGGAAGATCGATAAAAATAAAAAACTTTGAATTTAATTTCGCTTCGGAGATAAATATATTTTGATACTTTCCTTTTTTTATTTGCATGGTAAATATTGAATTTCGAAGGATATTCGTTATATTGACGAATCGCGGGGGATTGATGGAGTGATTTGCATCCGCGAGAAGACCGTGGCTCGTTTAACACCCACCGAGCAAATCCTGTTAGGCAAACTGCCAGCTAAGGCTCCTACGGTCGGTCTCGCGGGACCGAGTCGCGATGCTGCGCGGCCATCACTATCGGCCCGAGTGTCCGAGACGTATTAAGGCTTTCCGTTATCGCAGAGTCTATGGGATATGTACACGCCACCAAACCGGCAACCGTATACGCCGTACGCTGTGGGAATTGACTCGCGTCTATGTACCTACTATAATCCAATATACCTATATGTATATATTACACGAATACATCATTGACGATCGATGTCTATAGGTATCTAGCGCGGCGATCAATCCTCCATAACAAATGAACGCTGTGGCCTATTTAGAGCCCCGCAAGGGAGTCCGAGGCAAAGAAATGTCTCCTCTCCGAGAACAACGAACAGTTGCCAAGTTTCTTTGTATATATATGTGTGGGCGTGTGTGTGTATAGGGTAGGTATGGAGTAAGTCGAGAATGCGATCGATAGACAAGGAGTAACGATTGTTCAAAGTACCGAACGTCGTATCGAGATTTCGATACAGTGATTGGCAATCTGAATAAATATTCTCAAAAAATCGCCATTGTGAGAGAAACTAATGAATCTAATTCGAACGATCGTTAATTTAATAAAGTAAACGTTTATTTTGAATTTTGAACAATTTATTAGCATTGAAATCTTTCAGGATATAAAACGAATTTTGTTTTATAGGAAAACAGAAGAGAGATTGTTTTAGTCATTTAATATTATTTTGAATTATACGAGTTTTTTTTTAATACGTTTTTTCTCCACGCGGAAATATGTATTGTTGGAAATTATTGTTTGCGTATCGTTTGAAAAAATATTTTTATTATTTTATGAGACTGATCGATTTTTGTATTAATTATTCTTCGTTAAGATTAGATCAGTATTGTGATTAAAAAGGAACAGGTTCTTTTTTGTTTAATGAATAATTCGTGAAATTTAGATTTTCCTAACGGAGGAACGGATTTCTGCATCCGAGAAGGTTATCGGCGCGACGATCGTAAATCCCGGGAGAATGGCCAATCACTGTGATCGTCTCCGATCTCGGTACAAGGGTCGGAAGCTCTCGTCTTCGTACATTAAGAGCGTCCAGGCTGTCGGACCAACTTCCTTTGATCCCCTTTCTCAGTCTCTCTTCTCTCTCTCTCTCTCTCTCTCCCCCTCTTTCTCAGGGTATACAGGAGAGGTTTGATCCTTGGAAACGCGATGTTGAATATAAGCTCCTATTCCCCGGTCGGAGAGAGTCAGCGTCAGGAATACATGAATGCGAAATAACGCGGAATCGCTCCGACGTTTTGTTGGAACTTCGAACATCCGAAGGGGAAATATCAAGGCTTTGAATACGCGGTACGAAGAAAGAGGGGAAGCCTGAAAGAGAGAGAGAGAGAGAGAGCTTATCGCCCTCACGTATCATTCGACAATTGAATAAACATTGATGCGCAAAGAGAGAGAGAGAAACTCGAGGAATCTTCAGGAGCGAAGTTCGCTCGATCGAAAATTGAGATTGATAACTCGTGCGCGTTTCGAGGAAAATTGGATAAACACGTATTCGCAACATTGTAATAAGACGGAAGATGTAAGGAAGAAAAAAGTTACAAAAATTATTCGAAAAAGTACGATGAAAAAAATTGTTAAAAAAGAAATAAAGAAAGAAAAAGGAGAAACGTAATTTCCAGCGATCGAGAGAATTCCACGAGAGCTTCGAAACGGGACATCGGCCGCGTTCGGGAAACTTCGTCGTCGGTCGAGAGTCGCGCGGGCGCGCGACCGTACTGCGCGCTCTTTTAAATCGTTCGGCCGGCGCGGGCTCGGGCTCAGTCTTTGACGCGCTCCCGCACCGTTGGGACACACGAGGGTGCCCAGCTCTCCCGTCTCTACTACCGAAAGCTTCGAGGGTGTTTCATTATTTTTTGTTTCTTTCTTCTTCTCCCTCTTTCCCTCGATTCTCTACGAATTATCGAAAATCGCGTAACGAACGACGTAGTGAGATCTTTTTTTTTTTAAATCGCCGTTTTTTTGTTAAACGGCGAGGAAATCTTCGACCCAAAAAAAAGAAAAACACAGAAAATGTATCGAAGAACGAGGTACGTAAATGTTTATTTAATTTTTTCATCATTAAATTTATTGATTATCCGAAAAAAAATTATTTCTATTCGTATTTCGATGAAAAACAAAAGGAAAAAAGAGAGTGAATAAATACGAGCGAAATGTGTTTGAAAAATTATGAAATTCATGAAAGTAGGAGTAACGAAGCTTTCCCAAGGGAAATCTAATCGTTCTGACGACAAATATTGATCGGTCCCATGTAACGGTGTAAAACGTGTTATATATACACACGCGGTATCCTTCGCACTGCGGCACGCGATACTCGCGCAAAGACATCGCAAATATTTGAACGTAGCTGCGATCACCGATTGAATTCGCGTCGCGACTTTCTAGACTCGCTTTATATTTATATTTCACGCTTTACAAATATTGACGATTAGGGTACTCGGCAAAATCTTAAAACGAGCCACTGCAATAACTCGTCTCTACGACAAAAGTCAAATACAAAGACGCGAATACGTCGCGGGGTGGACAAATGTTTCACGGACGCGTCGCGTCACGGTGCGATTTTACGATGTTGGTTCGTCTCAAAAAAAAAAAGAAAAAAAATTAGAGAGTAGTCGAAGAAGAGAAGAAAAAACGAGAGAAAAAGCTAACGCGAAATTTCACAGTGCAAACAGGGGATGAAAAATAAATCATGAAATATTTCAATAATGATAAGCGTGAATATAAAAACCCCGGAAAAAATGACGAATGAAAAATATGAAATTTCACACCACGAATAAGGGATGAGAAAAAAAAATAGTTGATAATTTAAACGTCGACTCGTATAAAGATAGAGCAAAAAATATGTGAAGTAAACGAGACTGGTTATAAAAAAATTGCAACCGCATGAATCGAGATACGAAAAAACTAAATATAAACATTGATTATAAACGACGTAAGAAATTATCTAGGGATGATTAGGCGGATAATGGGTATAGCGATGTTTTGCCCGTATACGCAATAACCATGGCCTCGAACCGTCTCAATTAGAGATGTGGATTGATACGGTCCGCGTAATACGATGAATAATTTATGATCGCGACTCTCAGATGGGCACACTGTTTAATCGACGATCTCCTTTCTCTCTCTTTTCTCCCTTCGTTCGTTGCCAACCCTCTCGTTAGAATAACCCATGATATATCTTATTAGCGAAGTCATTGGGACACAGAATGAGGTGCAATTAGAGCTTCTACGTTGTTAATTGGAATCGATCGAATTAATATCGGAGCGGGGAATTCGCGATGCGCGACAGACCGGTGTGCCCTCTCGCGCGTGAGCATTTCTATTCTCCTCTTCTTTTTTCTTCATTACGAGCTATAGGTTATAATTAATAATCGTTAATTTGCGATATAATTGTCAATTATTAATTTGTTATAACTATACATTAACGTTAACGATCGTTCTCGATCACTTAATAATTCGTCGATAATGATAGATCTGGAGATATGGTAAATGGCCATTTCGTTTGACTTTTTATTTCCCGTACGGATATTTAGTGGATCGTTCACTTTTCGCAGTCACACCGTTTGTTAGATAGAGTACGTGTGTGTAGTAGAAGGGCAACTCGATACGACAGGCCGGTGGGGTCGCCCACGCAGTCTCACATTTATCTCCTTCTCCCTCTCTCTCTCTCTCTCTCTCTCTCTATATATATATATATATATATATATATATATATATATGTATATTTTATATACTACTTAAATATGTATATATATATATATTTAAGTAGTGTATAAAAGATCGAACGACCCTTTGCGAACGAAGGCCTCCCTCGGCATGTACCTTGCGCCGGAGAATTACGGGAATCCGGCGAGTCTACACACAAATACACACACAAACATATATATATATATATATATATGAAGCATGAGTAACTGCACGTATTATTCAAGTTGTGAATAAGGATCTCGAGGCCCTCGCACATTAGTCGGTTGTGTTAGTCACTTTCGAGTCACTGAACGAGAGTGCGCAGCGGCTCGCGATCCAGCACGAGGGGCTGATGCTCTCGCTTTCTTTATCGTCGACGTTCACCGGGGGTGATGAAAAAAAAGGGAGAAAAAAACGTAAAAAAAAAAACAAAACAGAAACAAGGAGAAAAAATGCGATGGGGTCCGGGACTCGTGCGCGAGTTAGTCAAAGGCAATGGAAAAAGGGTGGCAACGTTAGAGACGATGTTTTTTTCTCTTTTTTTTTTACCGCGACCAACCTGTCGCCCAATCATCGATCTCTCGACGATCGACGGCGTTTCGATTATCGATTTTCCGAAACTTTGCTCGACGAGAATATGACGAATTTACGATTAATTCGTTCGGACGAATAATGTTGACAATATTATTCGTTCGATCAATAAAACGCGTATTGTTGGGATTTTTATCGAACGCTTTGATTGTCCGTAAAGTAAGAAGAACGGTTGGAACTGTGACAATTACGCGATGTCGTTTATCCTGACGTTTCAATCAATCTTATGGTCGATCTTGTATTTAATTTTTGTAGCCTTCGGTCGGTGGGAAACGGAATTTAACGAGAGTCTTGTTCATCAACGTACGTGAGGTGAATTTAATTTTCTTGACGTGCGATAGAGTGTCGAGAGCCGTTCGCCGGACAATCTTATAGATGGGGGACGAAGAGAGAAAGAGAGAGAGAGAAAGAACGCAATGTGCGTTTATGCTATATATATGCGAATGTGCATTGAGGAGAGACAGAACACGACAGCACTGAGCACACGCGTTAAGGACGATAGGCCAGCCAACATTCCTGGCGTGCCGATTCACCAGAGCCTTCCACTCTTATCGCTCTTGTGTGCGTGTATGAGAATCGCGCGCGAAACTAAACGACCAGCACCATGCACACCTCTGTCCCATTGAAAACGTATAAACGCCTGAAGGGGTTGAAAAAAGCGAGACACGCGTGTCCTGAATTTTTCTTTCCGTCTCTTTAGATGTTTTCTTCGCTCGAGAATATGAGAAAGAGAGAAAGAGGGAGGGGGGGGGAGGCAGGGAGAGATAGATCGCGTTAACGTCCTCGCGTGTTCGACGACAATTAGTCGATGTCGCTAGGATCAAAGACCGATCTGTACGAAGAAAATCGTCCTCGGTATGCCGGATGAACGATGAAGGGAACAGATGCGATGCACGTTTCAAGTTCATGCAGAAAAAATGTTTTATACGTATGTCTATGTACACGCAACTATGATAAAGACGATTGGAATTGTTTATACTTGAAATTGAAATGATAAATAATATTTTTTAAATTTATACAAATATGAGAGTTTGATTAGTCAGATTTTTGTTTTAATTAAGTATTTGCATTTTTTTAATCATCGATTTTGTTTTATTCGAATCGACGAAGCGATGTGTATCGAATATCGTTATTATCGAACGTAAAACGATGAAACAATACAAAATTTTGAAAATTCAAATAATTTTTTAATTCGTACCAGCTATTATTTGATTCAATCATTATAAAAATATTTCCCAAACATTGTTTTCATAGAGAATCGAACGAGATACGTAACATGCAAACACGTCGAATATTACAATCAATCATATTTATCGAAATCTTTAATTAAAACCTTATAACTCTTGATACATCAATTAATTGCCTTTAAATCGATTGTTATCGAATGAAATTCGTATTATACATTGTTCGATACAATCGACGAAACGCCAAGTTTCTCGCGAATAATAAATCTCGATTACAATCGAATAAATCAATTTATGTATTAGCTATATAGAGGCATCGAGTTGCCCGCATTAAAGTCTCCCCGAGGGATAGGCTTCGTTTAATACTCGCTTCCTAGTTTCTCATTATCCACGAGTCTGTTCACAGCGTATACACAACGTGTGTATATACACGGACGTATTCGCCAAAGCGAGGCTCGGCGTACCGTCTAATTACACGCCGTGTGTCCCGAGAAGCCGTCCCAGACGCTACAATTAAATTGATAAGTTACACGCTCGTCCACGCGCATAGTTGCGCAACCACGTACGTGCATCTCTCACCGTGCATCCGATTTACCGTTACGGAAATTCTCCGTACGATCGGCGGTGCGCACACCCACACCTGTGCACAAGACACAAATGGGGCGTATTAAGAAATGAGAAAGAATAAGATGAAGAGTAAGAATGAGAAGAAGAAGAAGAAGAAAAAGATGATGAGAAAGAAGACAAAAGATAGGACTGTTGAAAAGCCGCGGGAAGCGATGATTAATAGTTGATATATAGATTGAACTTTCATTATAATAACCATCCCCACCTTCGGTCCATCCTTTATCACTATCTTCCCGTTCGCTTGATTCTCCGGCCATTACCGCGTATTATACACATCCGAGAACAATTTAATCGTCGTTAAAGTATGAGAAATAAATTCGCCTCGGAACTGCTCATATCCCGCTGGTGAGAAATAATGGTGTGCTTGATCGACGATCTTTAATCTTCTCTAAAGACGAGACAACTCCGGGAGTCGACGATTTTCTCTCTCTCTCTCTCTCTCTCTCCCTATCTCTGTCTTTGTCTCTCTTTCGATATTACCGGAGAACTAACGTTTAACCTGGTGGGAACGAACGTTCTAGGAAAGTTTCAGAGCGATGCACTCCTATATATTTATATATATCGAGAGAGACGTGTAGATACATACATATATATGAGAAATACGCAGGTTTGTGTATACGAGAGGCTCAAAAGGCTAGAGACGAGCCTTGGAACCGGGCGCCCCCGTCTCATCCTTTTTTTGTTGTTTCTCTTCTCTCCCGGTATAGTGACATAATAGGCAAAGTTCCAGGCCGATGCACCGTTATGCATAAAGGATCTTGCACCGAGGGGTCAGACGCGGTCTGAAAGACTATTTACTCGATACACACACACACACACACACACACATATATATATGTAAATACAGGATGAGAAGGATTCGAGCACACGAGACTCGAATTTACCTATATAATATAAAAATATTATTTATTTTTCATTTTTCTTTCGCATCGTTCGCGCGTAGACACGCAACGCGACAGGACTTTTTCCGACACGCGGGAAATTTCATAGAAAAGATTAAAGGAGCGGATTAAAGGAGCTCTCTCTCGCTCTCTAGATTGTCGCGTGCGTTAACGAGAAGTCACGTTTTGTATCGGTGTTGTCTTTTTTTTCTTTTTTGGCGGAGGGCGTGAGGGTGGGGCTTTTGTTACGGGTAACTTACAACGCGATATAACGTTCAATACGCGTTCGTTCTCTTTCGACTCGGCGTTTTATTATTCTTAGGTTTTATATACGTATATATACCGGTCGTTTCTTTCCACGGTAATCGAAGCACGCGCCCCGAGGCGACCCAGACATCCATTAACCCTGATCGATCGCCACGAGCCAACGATCTATCGGAGCGCGGTTCGTGTACGAAAATCACAAAACATTTCGTTTAATCGAATCACGCGAGATATATAGAAAGATAATGATGATCGAGCGTGACTTTCAAGTTTGATATTACGGTCTCGCGATGTTGCGTACGATAATATCGGCCACCGATTCGCACGGGACGTAAGGTGTACTTGGGCAAAGTGTAGGCTCGACGAAAGTCCGAGATCGATTCGATTCTCGACGCGGCGATGCTCCAAATTATTTGTGATTGTAGGAGATGCGATCGAGGATATTTCGAGACGGAAATATATGCTTTCTTGGAGGGTAAATATATTTGGACCAAGAGTAAAAAAGATTTGTTTCGAGAATAAATAAATTTTTGGGTTGGAAATAAAATATTCTTGTGATAAATATTCATATTTGAACAATAAGATATGTTTGTTCCATATATATTTGATACGATAATAAAAAATATTTATTTCAATAAATAAATGTATATTTGGCTCGAGAATAAATGATATTTATTTCAAGCACTGATGTATCCGACTGAAAAATGAGATATGCTCGTTTTGGGTATAAATACAAATGATTCGAGAATAAAATGTGCTTTATTCAAGATTTATCGAGTCGATTTCGATCGATCGCTTCCGTTCGTCCATTTTACGGGTATTACGAATTCTCGTGAGACCTCGCGCGTAGACATATCGAGATATATAAAAATTGTGGATAGATGATCGTCGATTCGGCTCGGTGGTGGAAAACAGGTGTGCGGGAGCACGCGTACATTATTCTTGAGCCAAGCACGTATCTCGATCTATTCTCGTGCCATGCATTCTTCTGTCAGGTATAAATTATTCTCGCTCCGATAATACTTTATAATGAGATAATATCCTTACGAAAACAGGATGAAAAAAAAATAATTTTTGCCGCGAAAAAATCTAAATTGCATTAGAATTTTACGAGGGGTATATGACCGATACTCAATTAGATTTAATTTATGCGGAATCTAAATGTACAGTGGCACATTACGCGCACGATAAATGTAACACGCACCTTCGTCCATTCTATAGAGCTGGTATATCGCGCCGCGCAGTTAATTATAGAATCCAATTAAACGTTTAATTAAACCGTCGGGGGCTTCGGATTCGCACGGAGAAGTACGAAGTTCATTATCGACATTCCACTCACGTGTCACATAAATATATACGCGTTGAAAAATTAATCAACATTTTTATCTTTCGATGTGTCAAAAAAAAATTGAATTATAATCTATTGTATAATCGTGCGCGATATAGGGAAGGGCGGGTTCGAGTCTGCTTTTTATCATCCCTCTCCGACCTTTACAGCTTTCTCAGTTCGTACGAAGCTAAAATTAAACAATTTATCCCAAAAATATAAGTTTTTTTGCTTTGTTAAAAAAATTGTGGAAATTACGGCGAACAAAAAACAAATATTATAGATATGTGTATGTTTTGACAAAATTTAAAAATCATTAGTACGCAAGATATAAAATTTATTCAAAAATATGTATTTCTGTCTTCTTTTTAACCCTGATATCGAAAAAAATGAAAATTATCAAGATTTAAAACACGAATTGAAGAACGAAAAATTATTTTCATTTATAACTGTACTCGATCGTTCCCCCCGTACGCATTTCATTTCACATAATTAAGAAGTATATTCTTCGAATTTTTTATTGTTTTTTTTTTACTTTGATAACGATAAATATAACGTAATGAGATTCGAGATTCGAACGAAAGGGCGAAGATTCGATATTTGCCACGGGGCTTTGCGCACCGATATGCAAAAATGGCCGTTCTCAGGAACGAGATATAACAAATTGTCGGTGAATCCGTTGCGGTGGTCTCGCATGTAACATTACGTACCACACCGGGGGCCCCGAGAGATCGCGTTACTCTCGGCGTAAATTGTGGACCGGAGAACACCGACGACGAGAAGAACGACGACGAGGTGGGCCTGATTCGTTTCGTCACGCCGCGCGAGAAGAGAGGCCTCACCCCCCTCCATCAAGCGTCGTTTAGTATTACCCTAGCTCGATCATTTTCTCGATGATTGCCGCATTAGCCCGTAATACGTAACATTCGCGCTTCGGCTCGAAAAACACGAACGACCAATAAGAAGACAAACGAAACAAAAAAAAGATTAAAATAACACGAAATAAAAAGACTAATGAATTTGCCTCCCGTGAATTTTGATTAAATTACAAAATAATGATAAGTCGGAGAATTTATTTTCTATTAAACGAACGATTTAAATTCATCTCGAAGCTGATAAAAAATATCGAATTCGAGGCACGAATTGATAATCGTCGTTTTTTCTTTTCGTCCGAAAGCCTCTCTTCCAATCTTTTCATCATGTCGAATTACGAACGAATTCGCGAAATTACGAATCGTAAAAATACACAGTCGCGTTCTCGCCCTGGCTCGAGTTCCATGTATTTCGTTTTTTTTTCTTCTTCTCGTGTCGAAAAACAATCGTACACGTATATTACACGTTACACCTGAGGAATATCTAATTGTCGAAGAGGACGAATGAAAAAAAAAGAAAGAGGAAGACGAAGAAACGAGGGAAATGATGAGCAAAGGGATTTCGAGGCCTGTTGAAATGTGCTTGGGATTCGCGAGGGTGAACAGTAGACCGAAAAAAGGGCGAGGGAGAGAGAGAGAGAGAGAGCAAGAGCGAAGCTGTAATCACGCTGCACAGTATAATAACAGGGCTAGAATATTTGCTGCTCGAAATAAACGATCTGTGCGCGAGGAATCGGTTCGTGATATTTCGGTCTCACGTGTAATAATCTCGTTCGCGTGTGCGAACTCTCTTAGAGAGCCCATGGTGTTTTTGCCAGAGGGCTAAATCCACACGTATTCGCTATCGAAAAAAGTGATGGAAAAATATCGAAATTTTCGTTCGAAAATTTATCTTTAATACGTCTTTTTTGTTTATACTTTTTAGGATTGTCGATATAAAATATATGTTTTGTTTTGAAAATTTACCGAGCAAATAATTATTCTCTCGTCTCTCTCGTCTCTCGATTTATAAACTTATTTATAAATTTATTTATATCGATATTAGCATAGAAACAAATTTCTACGCAAAATATTATTTTTTATTTTTAAACATATATTTACATACATACATCCGTCACGCACCGGCGTACATAGGTCGAGACGTTCTCGAGGCGTAGGGACCGATCATCCTGAAATGAAAAGAGCCTTTATGCCAATTCGAGGGACTCGACGAAGAAAAAGGCTCCTCGTGGTCGTCTGTACGCCCGGCGGAGATATCTAAGCGCGCACACGTAGGACGTGATTCTAAGCAACGAGAGAGAGAGAGAGAGAGAGAGAGAGAGAGAGAGAGAGAGAGACGTAGAAGGGCGAAGGCATAACGAAGAATTCAACGAAGGGGATAAAAGGGATCCTTGAGACAAATGGGCGAGTGTAAAAGAGCGAAAGAGAATGAGAGAGAAAGATTTCATAAAGGGGTGAGGAGGGGATGAAAGAAAGATGTTGCTCGGATGTTCCGGCACGAATGCCATATATCGATATATCTATATAGATATGCGCATACACATATCTCTATGTGTTCGAGACTGCTCATTTTTATAGCTACCATCGTTCATGCGTTCTTTTTTTTCGATTTTTCGTACGCTGCAGCGTTCGACGAAGATCGTAGCAGAGATGCGCGAGTGAAGATTTATCAAACTGCGTGCACCTCTTCCTCTCCTCCCTTCATCTTCCGCCCTTCTCCCTTATCCCCTAGCCACCCTACCATCTACTCGTTCCACCCCTCTCTTTCTCACGAGATTAATTTCTCTAACGAAAACTTTGCCGCGGAACGACGATAAATCTTTATTATTTGCACTGCCGAGAGAATAAGAGGAAGGCTCGTGTACCAAGAGGCGAGAGAGGGATGCTGCAGGGCGTGTTTGCATAATAAACTATAAAAGCGATGCGTTATGGTCACGGTGCACTCCGGTCTCTCCCGATGGACTCCAGCTCGCACACTAACACACACACAGACTGCAATTCCTTCTAGTTTATGGTATATAGCTTCATTAGCCTCCGGAGGGTACACGGGTACGTGCGAGAGAGGACAAAACGCACGAAGCTGGTTTCACACGCGACTATATGTACCATTTTCTTTTGGCCACGCTAACCCAACGTCGACTATATACATAGATGTAATACGCTGCAGGCGCTATATATATCTCTCGGGACATTCGGAACATTTATATATATATATATATATATATATATATATATATATATATATATATATATGTAGCAATGACCCGAGATAGTTCGCTTGCCAGGAGGTAAATATATAGATACATAGGCGGGGTTCGCGTTTCACCTCCTCGTTTTTTCCGATGCATCATTCAGTGTGACCGAGAGCCACATACGGCCGGACTTATAAGGTCGTGGCTAGGCTCGAAACGCACACGAGAGAGGAAAAAGGCGCATCAAAAAAGGGATGAAACAGGTGCGAGTCATTATATCCTCTCCTCTTCTTCTTTTATTGACCTTCTTCTCGCCCCAACTCCCCCCTTGTGTCTTGCTCATATACACGTGTATATAACATACTGCACGCATATATATATATATATATATATGTATTTAGGTATAGTAAGTCGACGCTGCCATATCGGGTGGAGATCGACTCGAGAACACTCGGCGCGCTCCTTTTCTTCATCCGACCGATAGAGAGAATCGATCTATCCCTCGGTATGGAAGGAATGTGTTCCCTCCATCCTCGGTTTTCCTCACGATTTTCCCGTAACTCTCGGGAAGTCACTCGTCGAGTTCAAGTATGGCGCAACGAGGAAGCCGCGATTTATCGCATATTTTTCGTCCGAAGACACGTTGGGACGAGGCGAAGGATAAAACAAAAAGCGTTGAGATTCCGTTAGATTTTGACCACGTGGTATATTATCGAAGATCGAATTATCGGATATGCGTTAGGTTAAAAGGACGAGGGACCGAGATCGTTACGAAGACGCGAGCGAGAGAGAGAACGAGCGTCAATTATAAAAGAAGAAAAAAAATCTCGAAATGTACTCGAAGAATAACCGTGAAATTTGTACACCCCCCTCACTCTCCCCCAACCTCGAGGCTGAAGAAACATCCTCGAAGGGCTTATTTTTTTTCGCCCGGTCTTTTCTCGCCAGGTGGTCTCGGCTGAAAAGTAACAAAAAAAAACATTGTTACTCGCGTACGAGCGAAGATTTTTTTGCACGTATATGAGACGAGCCCATGAGAGAAACGGAGAAAGTGAAAAAGTGCGTGTGTATGTGAGAAAGAGGAAGAGAACGTGAGAGAGACGCAGACGTGCGTAAAATCAAAAATTGCTCGACCACCGATAAATACGCGTACGGAGATTGTAACCCAAATTTGCCGACGTTTAAGCTCACTCTGTCTCCCCTTGCACGATTATACATTTATATATACGCGTATGTATACGAAGAGTGGTGCGAGTTGGTACGTAGGGGGGAAAAAGTCACGTGAAAGAGTTAACGTACTCTGGAATATACTTCGTACGTAATAGCGCGAGAGGCAACTATTAAAGAAATTTTATGATCCTCTCTCTCGTGTGCGCGGGGCGTAAAGCGAAAATCTTGAGTCATATAATAAAGTTATGTTGCGTACGTGTGGATATATATATATATATACGCAGAGAGATGTATACGCAGACATCTTGGCAGGAATAAAAATTCGCCCTGTTTATATATTCTCGCGGCCCTCGCCAGGACTATATACGCGGCTCGCTGTCTGGACAACTCTCGGTGGGTACTTTATATAGGACCGGATAATGCACGTCCGTTGTGACGTGACTGTACAATTTTGTGGCGATTTTTCTTACCGTTTACTCGCTCCCTGGGAGACGATGATCCCACGAGCTTTCGAGACCCAAATTCACGAAATTCGTTTTTGCGAAAAAATTCTGTTGAAAATCATCAATTATTGTAAAGTAAAATGGGAATTAAAAGAAATTTCTTGGATTGTAATTTTTTTAAAGTTTATATAAATGTCGTCGATTCGAGATTTTAAGATATTGATGAAAATTTGTTGAATTCAAATTTTTTTTAAATTGATATAATTTTATCCGGTACAAATTTTAAAAAATGGGTAAATATTGTTTCCATGCAAATTTGAAGCAAATCGAGCCCAATTTCCTCAATCAAAGGAAACATTGAATATTATTGTTTTTCGGATTTCTAAAAAAAATGTTAATCTAAGAAAAACACAGCGAAGAATCTAGAAAATAATTTTATTTATATCGTTAAAATCGATCCAGTTGCCAGTTTTGCGAGACTATTATTCAATAGGGCGGAAATGAAAAGTCGTCACGATGGATGAATAATCGTGATGATATTCTCGCGAACGACCGGTACGTCGATCTCCAAGGAGCTAATGCCCATCTTTTGAAGACTTATTTAAACTTATTACAAGCTCGACTACCGAGATCCTCGAGCTGAAGAACGAGTGGGGTCGTTAAGGCAATCTTGATTATCCACTGCCAAGTGTAATAGTCCCTTACGTATATAGATATATGGTCACAGTTGAATAAAGGTGAAAGTGAACAACTCTGATGTTGGTCATCGTTTTAAGCCACATAATCTCGCAACCCCTCATTAATAAAGAAGTGCTGCACCAGGCACGTAATGTCTCTCGGTAAATCTCTTTATTACTCCCATTGCCATTTATCTCGAAACGAGGAGGAAACTATAGAGAGGCGAACTCGGTTAAAGTTTTTTATGCTTAACGTCGAGGGAAAACGAGAGTGAGAGAGAGAGAGGGAGGGCGGAAGAGGGAAAGAAAAAAAAGGAACTGCAACGTAGATTGGCATTTTCCACGATCCAAAGTGTTTACTTTGTCTCGTTGGTACTTAAAGTCACGTATTTATCGCCCACGCCCCATCGTGAGAGCGAGAAAAAATCAAAGAGCGAGAAAGAGACGAAAGTAATATTGCCTTTGGCTCCGGAAGTTCTTACCCGCTATCAGCTCCGTATTTCTTCGCCTTGCTTCCGGTAACAAACTCACCCCTTACCCTCGTCCTCCAAGCTCGACAACGAATACAGAGGGAAAGCCCACTGTCTCAAACCTTTGCCAAAAATTTCTCTCTCGAAGCTTCCTATTCACTGTCTCTGTCTCGCTCTCTCTCTCTCGATTCGTTGTTCGAACACGGAAACCACCCTCCATCGATATATATGTGTGCAGAGGACGAATACCTCTGGCTTCGGCCAGACCCCATGGAAAATCGATCGTTGTTTGTGCGCCGACGAATTCGTTCGCTTTATATATAGCGAAAAGGTTGTGAAGAGTGGGAGGAACACGGGATTGCGGATATAGGTACTACCCCTCGATTTATCCAAAAGCTTCCCCTTATATTAATAATTTACCTCAGCTTGGCAGCGTTAAGCGCGAAAACGTATTGTCCCACGATGTAATAACGACTATTATAATATGTTCATCGATTATTATGTCGTATTTTAATACAAATATTGACATTGATAATATTCGTCACGATTGATATTGTTAATCATTAATATTGTCGATGTCAACGAAAAGTTATATTATTAACTATTATTATACGATAAGAAAATACAATATCATAAGATGGCTATCGAATAACAGGAGGGAGAATAAATCTTACGTCTGAAAAAACGATAATGGCTTGGCTTTAAAAATGATCATCATTATTTTTATTTTTATGACGGTATTTATTGTTTAATAATAATAATAATAATGATCATCATCGTAATAATACTAATTTGTTGAGGCCGGCTGTCGTTGTTGGTCTACATAAGAAAATCACGTAATATTATATAAAACCTTAATAATAATATTTATGATCATTATTGTTATTATTATTATAATTAATAAGACTCGGCCGCCACGTTGAGATAAAAAAAGTCGATCGCAAAGCTTCGCATCGACCAGGAATTCCATCGATCGAACAAAAAAGATCCACTTATCAACCAGCATAAATAACGATAACGAGGATTTAATTTCCGAGCGAACGTATAAGGAAAAGTAAATTAATGCCGTCTCGCGTGTTTCTGCAAAGGCTCTCTTCGCCGACACGGATTCGCGTCATCAATGGGGACGTAATGCGTTCTGGGTTCTCCCTCGGGGATCACTCTCGCGGCTTTTTCTCCTTCTCGCGAATCGTACGCAACGACGCCAGATGACGCGTCTCATTTGCCACCTGGAAATCCTGCGAATTCGATGGAATAATACTCGCGCCAAGTTTTACCGGGGAATACGGCACGTTCGTAACCAATTATCTTTTTCCTCGTGGGAGAGGCCCTAAGAGAGAGTCGCGATCTTTGAACAATCGTCACGCATCTCTGATCGTAAGAACCACGTGGAGTTCCGACAAAGTTTCAGAGGTCGTTGCGATTTTACCCGGATTTGTACATTCTCGCGCGTTTACCAAGGTAAATTGCACGTCGTTGGTTAACCTTCTGCGCACTTCGAGATACTCTTCGATCTCTGAATCGTGATTCGCGGAGAAAAAAAAATATACACACGTATACAATCTTATATAAAAAATACTCACTTTTCTCGCAGTTCGCAGCAAAGTGCATTCCGCATTCTCCGATTTTCACTTGCAGAAGAATAACCAAAGAAAAGACCGAGAGTAACTTGGTACATTCGTCCTTTGCCATATTTCACGAACAATGGAAATCTCCTTTTCTCTCTTATTTTCTATCTTCGTCTTTCTCCGCCTCTCGGTGTGTGTCGACCGTGAAATAAGCGAGAGTCCCCACGTGGATATTGCACACGCACATGCAGCGAATCCTTTCGGAGGAACTCTCGCTCTTCTCCGACTTTTTCTCGCCTCTTTTCTACCCGACCTCGATGGTTAGTGGGAGTTTTCACCGTGTGTGGCGTCGCGGTCGTTTACGCGCCGGAGTCGGCGCGCCTCGTGTGGACACAAGCGCGCAAGTGCGACGGCTACGACGAAGACGCCGCGAGGCACGTACCGGCTCGGCGAGGCAACTGCGAGAGAGACGAAAGGTGAACAAACTCTCTGGTACCGGTATATGCACAGTCCCTTATTCCTATACACACACACACAGGGGCACATATATATATATAATTTTATAAGATGGTAAATGGCCAGAGAGTGTCTGGAATAATTCGCATACTCTTGTGCGCCGAATTCGCCGAATTCGTTACGAACTCGCGCGTCTTCACAATTTTCGTAAAAGATTC
Source organism: Netelia inedita (assembly GCA_964017225.1). Lineage (NCBI taxonomy): Eukaryota > Metazoa > Arthropoda > Insecta > Hymenoptera > Ichneumonidae > Netelia > Netelia inedita. The sequence continues at coordinate 12,212,527 of OZ024922.1, forward strand.
CCGACGGAGGAAGCTTTCCTGGCCGCACTGGCTTCCGAGAGAGCTATTACACGCGTGCCGAAAATGTTAGTCACGTCTTTTTGAGGTAGACGTTTTTTTTTTTTAATTCTCTCCCTCTCTCTCGCTCTTTCCTTTTTTATCTCTCACGGACATGTTAATGCGCGCTGCGAGAGCCCTCCGAGAGGATGCATGAAGCAGCCTTTATATACATTCGTACATTTCCGCATTCTTCGCGATCGGAAAGGTCGACGGGGAAAACGAGTATTTATTTAAAAGAATTTTTGTCGAATTCTGGGATCTCGGGCATTTAATGGAAAAGAATTTAAATTGTAAATCATTTTTGTTTTTGTCTTTGAAAAAGTTAACGGGAGAGTAACGTCGATTCTCATTGTTAACAATGGAATAGATTATTCTTCGATCGTCGTCGATTCCTTTCGATATTGGTAATTAATTCATGATTTGTTCAGTTTCAGGTTGTGCGTCCTCGTAGCGCTGTTCACATGTGCGCCGATAGTCGATTGCGAAAAATCGGACGTATCGTCGTACGAGACGGTGCACAATAGCAACGCGGCGATACTGAATCGTTTGGGTCTTGTGCCATTGCGAATACCTGACGGCCATCACAAGAAAAGATTGGCCGGTCCGGAACCATCGGAAACCGGTGACGTCGGATCGCCGGTATCGTCTCAGACGCGTATACATCAGCCTTACAGTAGACGACACGGTCATCGTGACAGTCACGTTTACATCGTCAAGCTGCCACCGAGTCAGCCTTATTACACGCTCACGAAGCCGCACAAAACGACGAGCCCCGAGCACGAGGCGCACGATAAAATCGCGACGAAGGCGACGCGGACAGCGAGCACCGGCGATTCGAATCCTCAGGTGGGCTTTCACAGTAACGGCAAACCCGCCAAGATTTATCACTGGAACTTGCCGATAGTCAAGAAGATTACCGAGAAAAAGAGGCTTCATTCGCAACTTAGGATGGAACAGATGCGAAAAAAGCTCGAGAACGAGATGAACGATCATCAGAGAACGAAGACCGGTCACAAGAAGCATCAGCACGCCGCGGACAAGAAGGAGACCATTTTGTTCGATACGAACAAGAGGCCCGTAATGTCGTCCGTTGCTGAGAAAAAACCATCCGCGAATGAGTTCAACGATAAACGATATCATCATCGTTCGACGTCCGTCAATTCTCTGACTCACGACGAAAAACCATTGAAACACACGCGCAACAACGACAAGAGATTGAACTACCCGCGCGCTCCGCAGGAACTGCGTAGACCCGGTCGGCCGGTCGCTATTGGTGGCAAGCCCGGTGAGAACCACGAGACGACCAATAAGATGTACAGGCTCGAGGACTCGAGCGTATATAACCTCGATCCCGTCAACAATGAACCTCAAGCGAATAACGATCGTCTCGCCGTCTGGCGTCTCTCTAATGAACTTCACGCCTCCAAGAACACGCCGAACTCTCTTAAACCGAAGAAGCACCGGAAGAAGGCCGCGATGTCCTACTATGCGCCGATAAGCTCGAGGATCAACAAAATGGACGCCAGCGCCACCAGCTTTCAGAAAAACTTTCCCGGCAATGGCAAACCCAAAGCGTTTTACGTGATGGAGAAGAGTCGTCAACCCATTTACTATCATCCACTTTTGCCGTAATTTTCATCTCGTTTATTTTTCTTCCATCGTTTTTTTCCTTCGTTTTATTCCTTTCCCCCTTTTTCGAACGTTTCGCGTGTTGTACGAGATAAAAATACGAATAACGAGAAATAAAATGTCGTTCGTGGGGGCGTATGCGCACGAGAGTCTCGCTCCTGGTCATTGACCGGAACGTATATGATACATCCCCGATCCTCCAAAGTTTTTTTGTGTCCAAGTGGAATCCATGCCGACTGAGAGAGAAAAAGACTATAATTTTTTTTGTCCTCGCGTCATAAATCGTTTCCGCAAATCTATAACTTATCGTCGGAAAAAAAATTCATCCTAACTTCGATCACATCAATCTCATCGTGTAGATTTAAGGTGACATGGCTCATTCGTTCGTCGAGTCTCATAATTTTAATTACGTCGTATCAAGTTTAAAAATAACAACAGCAACAAACAAACAAAAATCAGGCGAAATAATTTTTCAGCGACGAGTGAAAAAAATACAAAAATTAAAATAAAATAACGATCTTTCTTCGCGGGAAAAATATTTCGAATGATTTTTCTCCTCGTTCGTCGGAGTCGAACGATGGTTGAATCATTCTCATTGTACGAAACATCGCCAAGAATTTTGTATTGTAAAGAAAAAAAAAACTACAACGATAGTTGATACTTTTTGTACTCTTATATGCGCAATGGTTAATTATAAGCGAAGGTGCGAATGTACTCAATAAACTATCGATAATTATTCGTTCGAGGGACTGAAAGTTAAAAAGAAAAAAAAACTAAAACCACCCACAATATGAGAGTCACGAAGGGTAAAAAATCTGAGAACCACTGTGAGTTTGGCGACTTGGCGTGATATCGGTGCATTTCATTTTTTTTTTTTAAGAAACTTCAAAGGGTCTTTTTTCCAAGTCTGGTAACAAGAAAAAAACTAAACAAAAATAAAACCAACCACTTTATTACAAGAACGACTAGCGGACCGCCTCGATCTGTCACGGAACGCCGCTCGATTTCACAGTTCGCGAAACGAGATACCGGGAAGCTGCAAAAAATGCCACGAAGGAAAGAAGAAAAAGAAAACGGAAACAAAAAAAGAACATTTTTTATACACCGAATTATGGAGCACGTATACGTACGCGTTCTCGCTGGTCATTCATTAAATTCAACGCCGAGAGGTGTTGAGCTGCCCCTCGCGAGAATTTAATAACTGTTATTGAACGCGTCACTGGAATTCGCAATTAGTCGTGTCTCGGACAGAGCGACGAGAACTTCCATCAACCCTATTCTCCCGGTCAGGGGTGGGAATCGTTTAATTTAATATCCTTTAATTGGGTCTGGTGTCGTTCGGAAATCAGAAAAGTTTTTTGTTTTTCATTTTAACAGTGGAAATGCAATTTCCAGCCGAGACCAAAAGTCTCGCAACGAGGAATGTCTCCGATCCTAAATCAACATTGAACCGAGGTCAAAGGAAATGGGTGATAAACGATCGAGGAACGTGTAGGTATATGTACTTTCGGGTCGGTTCAGGTAGGACGACGCTTGGAATTTTCGAACTGCCCGTTTTGCCTCGTGATGTTCGAAGATTTTAATGGAGAGGCGAAAACGAGGGTAAACTTAACGATTTGTCAAAATTTTGTTTAATATATATACAATGTTGCAACTAGCAGACGAAAAAATCGTTAAATATATAGTACGCATTTATATATGTATATATAGGTCAAAGGAAGACTGCGGCAGACACATTCGATCAATAAATATCTACGTACGTCCAGATGATCGAACATTCGATTTTCAAAAACTTACAAAATTAATTGTGAATAACATGATGGGCAAAAGAAATTATGAAATTATAATACAAATTTAATTCTTCTTCCGATCGAATAATTTTAACGAACAACGATCGAATTAATTGAAATTCAAAGAGATTTATTAATAATAATTCTCTTTTATCAATCATTGTCAATTAATTAATTGGAGCTTTTTTTATAAAAAAATTATTACGTACTAGAGTTCGCTTCTGGACGTGCATCGGGCGTTCTATAAATAATATCAAGTATAATCGAGTAATACACGAATCTTACACAAAATCACGCGACAAACGTGTCCTACGTGGACGTTTGATTATCTAGCCCTTTCGCACGACTTCCTTGTCGTCGATAAAAAGATAGTGCTAGGAAGCAAAAAGGGCGGGAAAAGAAAACGAGAAAAGGATAAAGTCTCGTCGAGGTCGTTGATTTATCTCATTAATCTGAAAAAATCTTATCAATAATGAGCATCGTTGGAATAATCCGCTAACCGAATCGGTTGGTGTCCGGTCTGTCGTCCATCGGCAGTGAGCAAGTAAAGACTGGTAGGTCGTCCGTTGAATGCGTAAGGACCCTCGCTGAGAGAGTTGAGGGAAGATTCGGGTTTCTTGTTCGATCCTGGCCACTGATAGACACCCGTGGGCTTGCCGTTGCTTACGAAATCGACGGGAAGGTTTATGAAAGGATCGCCGATCGTTGGCTTGTGATAATTATTCTGCGGCCTCGAGGGCCTCTGATGATGATTAATCGATGGTTTTTGGAGTCCCGAGGTCGAGTAAGTAGGGGGTTGCGATATGTAGCCCAATCCCGGCACGTACATGTAAGGGGTAGGTGGCAATTTGATGTAATAAATCTGACTCTCCTGCTGATATCTCTTTCTGTGGCCCAGTTTCTTTCGTAACTCCGCGAGCTCGTAATTTCGCAAATTTTGATCGTAATTACCGACCGCCTGATGTTGATAACGACGTATCTGCGGTACGAATGGATAATCCAGGAAGAAAGCTTTGTGTTTACGGGCCTTTTTCAACGTAAGTTTCGTACGTAAATCATCATCGATCGACGACGAAACGTTCGGTACATCATCATCCTCGTTCTCCGACGAACGCCCTCTCGTTTCCGCGTCGTCGTCGGTGCTGCCATCGCCCGGATTTCGTCGCAACTTCTTCAGATCTTCCAGTCGAAAATCCACGTCGTTCGGGGACGATGCCGAAGACGCTAACGAGTCGATGTCACGAATTTTCAACGACAGAGATGTTCTCGTGCCGGAAATGATCATCAGGGCCAAAATTACCAAGGACGACATCGTGCCACGATGCGCCTGAAAAATGTATAAAAAGCTCGTTACGCCTCGAATATGTTTCGACCGCGTGGACGTAATTACCGCGAGACCCACAAATTTCTTTGCCTCTTTTTACATACACGCGACTGCTTTATTCTCATCTCCCGCGGGCTTCAATCATCGCTAAATTAAGGCTTGTCGCGATTTGAGATTTTATGTTTAATACTGATTTCTTTTTCATTCGATCGAACGTAACCCCGTGGGAATTTTCGACAATTCATACTCGTTGTATATTCACGATCTTCGATTATTTTAATGTCGAGCTAATGATGAAAATTTTTATTTTTTTAATCGATGGAAGGCGTTGAAAAATTCGTTGATAAATGAATAAATCAATCAACCAATTAATTAATTAATAACGAATTAATATATTTTTAGTTTAGTGAATTATATCTTCGACCCTTTCGACAAATATTCACCTAATTTACAATCGCACGCATTTGTCAAATGTCAAAAAGAAAATGTACAAATTTTTCACAAACAACTAAGAAATACTTTGTTGTTTTTAATTCTGAATTATTACGGTCGAGGGTAGAATAAAATCACTGGTCTTGAAAATTAGTTTAACGAGTCTGTTATGCCAAGCCCGTTTTTCACGAGCTATCAAATAAATCACTCTCTCGTCTCGCACGATCTCGTGATATGCGGGAAAATCCTAGGGACGGAGAGACGATAGGCTGCGCTGTATAGGGGAGAAGAACGAGCTTCGAGGACGAAGAACATACCATTTCTTTACTCTCCCGATTAGCTTCGCGAGCCTCGTCGCGTCAAATTGTTTAAAAAAAACAAAAAGAAAACAAGAAAAAATATGTTGGCGAAGAAGAAGATCCAGGACATCCGATAATAATCGAACGCCAGTTGTTCGGACACGTCACTCGGCATCTTCAGCGTACGAGGAGCGCCCTCGAAGAGGAGCCTCGTCAAGGTCGACGACGTACTTTCCTTTTGTTTCTCTCATCGAGCATCGAGGAGAGATGAAAATAAAAAACTTCCGATTCGTCGCAATTGCTCGTTTTTTTATTTTTTTGTTGTTAACGGCGGTATAATCTTCTATATATAAATTGGCCGAACGCCACGATTATCAAGTATGCATCGTCGCGCTAACGTTTTCCTTTTTTTTCTTGTTTTTTTATCTTATTTTTTATAGTTCGAGAGTTTTTGCTGAATATCGCCGAGACGAGCGTAACACGCGAGAGCATGATTCGCAAATTCTTACGAAGCGCCTCGCTGTACCAGTAAAACGGGCTTTCTTTTATCTTTCGTTGCTGTTACTTTTGCAATATCGACACCCTCTTACGTGCTCTCGTCGAGCCCTCGAGCTTCCGCTCGTATCCGCCGATCGGCATTTGCAATTATTCAATGATATCCGTGGCGAACTAACCGCTTATGAACCGTCGATCGAAGTGGTTGTAAAAAGTTATCGGATTTAACAGAACACAGAATGAATTGAATCGAAGAAAAAATAGACGAAATAAGGCAAAAAAAAGCTACGATCCACTTTCGACGCGAAAAAAATTTGTTCCGATTATTAATCGGAATTAAAATCGTTGATGTTTTGAATATGTTTTTTTTTAATCGAACATATCGGGTCTTCGATGTCAAAATTTATAATCTCTGAAAATATTTAAAAACTGTGAGTTTTGAGATAATTTTCTCCCAGTTTTTCATCAATTTTCTCAATAATTACGTGATTTTTATCGAAATGTCGACCATTCAGCGATTCTAGAAGGATGCGATTGTATTAAACAATTATTATATTTAATTCTAACCTTTAATTCATTCTCAATTAATTAATTAATTAACCAAAGGACCGATCAATTATAACGAATTGATAATTAAAATAATAATTCATCCATTAATCAATTATTCCCAACGAATTGATTACTTTTTCCGGAAATATTAATTATTTAATCAAACGACGAAACGATGATTACAAATTCGATAAACAAAATAATAATTAACCCAGCAATCAAATATAGCCAATTAATTGATTATGTTTTTAAATTAATCGAATCGTTCAATCGACATTCGATTCGTTAAATATTTCGATCGTTGGATCAAGAAGAAATTGTCTTATCAATGACCAACGGGGTTGTGTTCGACATCGCTATCGTAGTTACCTGCCACGAGACTCGAGGCTCAATTATAACGACGAATGATACGTAAGAATCGTCGCGTCTGTACCTCGGCAAGGTAAGACGCGGGTTTTCAAGCTATTTCGTCCAGTCGAACACGATTCTCGCAGGTATCTACGTTAACGACGCAAGAATGGCACCATTATCGGTGTCTCGCTTACCGCGGCATTACGGCTACACATTTCAATCAACGCATTTACAACATTACATACCCAACTAATGAATGAATGTCGGCATCGAACGGTTCGGTATGTATCTCAATGATTGGTCGTTTATAAAATAAATTTCAACCACCATACGATAATATATTTAATTTTCATTCTTTTTTTTTCAAACTTCTCACACCGTCGTCAACGATCGCGCTTCGCAGACCCGCATCTGATTCACGTAATTACGACCTGCCTGTCTCGTGGCTCGGTGCTCGTCTCGTTTCAGACTTTTTTTTTTGCACGTATAACTTTTTTCTCTCGCTTCTGCCTCTTCTTGATCGTACCACCGACACGAACCTTGGCACGACACGTGAAACCGTTAACACGTGGGTGTCAAGTAAACCGCTGGTATGTGTAATTGGCCCCCAAATTTTTCCGTCCGGTGTGTGTCATTCGCTTTGTGAGGGCTAGACAATCACACCGGCGTTGTAAAAAAAAAAACAGCGAAAACGTCTTGCGGTATACACGGACCGGGACAAAGCCGAGAACGGTATGTGTGAGAACTTGGCAAAAAAAAAAACGTTGAAAAAAAGATATTCATTGTTCCCTTAACCCGTAAACGGCTTTGGGCTAAATGTTATTTTTGTTTGTAATTTTTGTATCGTTACAAATTTATATCGCAATTTTTGGATCTTTGGCGAATAAAAGTAGAAATTGTGATGGTGAAAGAAAAAACACCCTCTCTACCGAGAACCGTGATTCTTGACGAGCGTAACGAGTATATCACAGTGTCTCGCGAAGATCTCACGACCTTCCGTTCAAACGTGCAAACGGTGCTGTGAGAATTCGCGATCTTTAACATGTCAAAATGTAACAAAACGTCGACAAATTACCGAGTTTCTTGTCACGCTTTTCCAAGGCTCGAGGGTATCAACGAGCTACCCATTAACTCCGTTCGTTTTTTTTTTGTTCTTTCGTGGAGTACGCAGCCTTCTGATAAAATCGCACATATATATAACTGTTAAAAGAAACGAACAATTACGACGCCTTTTATGCATAAATTTCGTTATAATTCTTGAAACTGGTGAAACGAATTCCGAAAATATAAAAAAAGATCGTCGATGATTTTCACGATTGCCAAGAGTCAAGATATCAAGACACAACTACGAAAAAGTCATTGGTGTCGTTGAATTTTTTTTTGTCACCATCGAATCGTCCCCGAAGCATATAAATTGTCGATAACCAGGTAGACTGTGGGCCAGACTCGAGAAAGCCGTAATGACGATCGATCCGAATGCTCATGTTTCGTAGGTCGTGAGATCGAACGACGCCGATAAATATCTCGATGTACGCGTATCCCTTCTCATTTTTGTCTCGAAGTCAGGTCGTTTATTAATCAGACGAGCTTCTATTTGTATTCGGCATGACGAGGAAGTGAAACTCTAGCCCTCGATCGTCTCTCTCTCTCTCTCTCGCTCTCTTCGGTTGTTAAGTTAGAAGCGTGCGAAAATTGCGTGGCGTCAGAGACGCTCGACTATACCCGAGGGATCTACGGAGCATGCGCACAACGGCAGCGAAGGCTTTACTCGCAGGAGCAGAAAAGATCGAGAGTTCCTGGCCAAGTCCGAGGAGGTATACGTTTAGCTGCACGTGTTCCGCAGTTTCGTAAAAACGATTTTACAGATGCGAATATAATAATAATTATTAATAACATAATGCCCGATGAAACGTATCGGTACTAGGCATAACGTAATAGAGACCGTATTAAATGTTAAACGGATTATCGAGAATGAAATTGTCGAATAATTACTGGCGGAATTATTTATGAAATGTTGCCGTTATATCGTAGGAACGCGATGCGCTCCTAATCATGACTTGCGCGCGCATTACGGAAGCATTTTTCTTTCCTCCCCCGATGTCTTATGTAAGGTTTATGCACCGCATACATATACATGCGCGATTTATGCATCAACTAGGTGAAGTCGCTACGTAATTGAGTCACTTATGACTCCCGAGGTGTCCGAGATTTCCCGGGATGATTTCCCACCGCGCTGAGACCGTTCTCCTGTTCTCAGGTTTCTATAAGATCGCTACATATTTTTCGAGACGGATCGAATTAAAAATATTAATTTGATCATTGCTTTTTACACGTATCAATTAAAATTTATATTTGAAAAATAAACTTGTGAAATATTTTTCCTTAATTTGTAGCGTTACTCGTACTTTGCAATTTTTTCAATAATATTTTTGATAATTAAAAAATGTTATAATATGAGAAATAATAGAATACTAATAAAAAAACAAAATTTACACAATCATTACAATAAAAACGATTTATTACCCATCGAAGATAAGAAATGACATTTTTATTATTCTTGAAATAAGAAAGCATGAAACGTTTTTTTTCTCCATAATTTACCGAAACGTAGTTTCTCGTTAATGGCGATATATCGAGACGAGAAATTAATTAATCGATATCGCTCGCTCGTTGACCCCATTAACCGCAACTTGATCTCAGCGGAGGAGAAATTGCACGTTGGAAAGAGGGAGAAAGAAGGGAGGGATGGATAGATCTACAGAAAAACTTTGACATGCTTTCGCGGATAATCACATCCGATATTCTCTCTTTCGCGCATCTCGTTGATTCCCTACCATAAAAAGAGAGGAAACACTTGAGCAAGAAAAATACCGACGTTCACGTTTCACTTTTTTCGTTCGCTCTCTCGCGCCATTTCACTAGATACGCGGGATTTTTGTGCATCGACGACGGGGAACATACTTTCGCGATGTTTTTTAAGCGTTCTTGTCGCGTCTTTCGCACAGTAGTGACGAAGATTATCTTCGGTAACCGGGAAGTCGCGTTCTTTCGGTCGGTATTCAGACGATGTCCTCTCCGGCTTTCGAGAGAGTCGAAGAAGTCATACACGAGGAACACGAGGGAAATACAAATCGGGCGAGAGTTCTGCCATTTGGAGAGACCGAGCTATATATGGCCTTACGTATTCGAGGCGTTATACATTGTCGGCTATGACAGCGAGATGACGGAAGGCGAACACGAGGAAGACGAGCGAGGAGGATACGACCAAAAAAAAAAAACAACGTAGGAACGAGAAGAATTCGAAGGTGCAAAAGAACTGACAAGTTCCCTTTTTTTGTTCGAGCGAACGCGCGAGCGCGTGACTCGTCAGCTTTCTTCTTTCGTTATTCTTCCGTGATGAATTGCTTCCAAAAGCGTCCTCTCTCGCGATGTTTCTTTTACTTGTTATATTTCTTTAACGAGGCTCCCTCTCGGGGTTGTCGTACCAATTTGAAGAAAAAAAAGAAATTTTTTTTTTCTTCGAAGGATCAATCTTTCTTCGCTCGTTTGATCGCGCGACAGGACCGAGAATTCTCGCGTCCCTTTTCGAGTCACGGCGACGCGTCGTTACCGAGCGACGATATGCGCGAACGGATTTGCTCGATGTGATTTTCGTTAATTAAAAAAGTTTGCGACGACTTCGCGTCGTTGGTTAATTAAAATGATTATAATTCATGGGGACAACGTCATATTTTTAGTCTCCAATTGCCCGTGGCATGACAATTTTCTTGCGAGGTATTTTTTGTGGATGAAAAGAGCGAAAGGAGATTAAGGGCTACGTACCCTTAGGACGAACGAAAAAAATCGATTTATTGAAAATATTTTTAATCGACTAGACTTTTATTTTAATTATGTTGGGTGAGAATATTCTTGGAACATTGGAAAACAAAATTGAAGATGTCACGGCTATCGAAAGACGAAAGACGGCAGGTAACAATTTTAAGAGTGTTTCTGAAAAGTGCGTTTTTCAATTAACGATGCCAGCGATATTTCGTAAATTACAGGAACGACTCGAATAAAACTTTACACCATTCTTTTCTATATCATTATCTACCATTTCAAACATACAATTTTTTTTAAGACTTCCTCGTTTTCAATTTTATGATCATTTATCGAAAAAAATTTAATTATACGAAGAAAAAATTCTCAACGGTTATCCTTTTTGTTACCTGCGCATCGGCAATTATCCTTCTATCTCATAATCTACGTCTCATCATCGAGTCATTACCGTATAATTTTTTGAAGATTTGTAATATCGTTAAAAAAATTAATAACTCGAATGAAAAAAAATTTTTTTTTTTTTACCAACCGAGGTGCGTCTGGGCCCCGAAATTCTGTCGTGCATTTCTAAATATAAAGCTTTGCGGCAAAATCACAGAACGGATTCAGGGAAAATGGTACGTGATTGCAATATGTAAGAAGCATTATTATATGTATCGTGAGATTGTCGAGTGCCACGTAGTGGCCAGATGGGCGAGCTTCCAAATGCGAAAGATTTGCGATTTACGTGAGACATCAGAGATGGACGATACGATGGAAGCAGTTATATACGAACGGCCGTGTCCCGGTGGATCTTCATCGGATCGCATACGAGGCGACCGGCGATATCATACATATCGATCGATCGCATGGTGAGAAGCTCCAGGGGCCACGCTGTGTGCGGTTGGCAAACTGCCACGAGGAAGGAAGACTGACGTTTCGTCGTCTTGCCTACATTTTAATCAGAGCGTAACTTACAAAAAAAAAAAATAAAAAATAAAAAAAAACATTCACGAATTAATCCAAATAAATTTCATGTCTATCTTGCAAACAATTCGCCTCAAATAAGCTCTAAATTATTTAAGCAGGAATAATCAACGGGCCGATAAAATTCTATTTTATAAATTTATTTTCATTGGATCTTACTTGGTTTGTCGACATTAGATCGTCTCGAATAAAATTTAATTAATTTCTTTTTTTTCGTCATGAATGTTTTTTTTGCCATTCTGGAACTCGCGACTCTCGATGCAACTCGAGATTATCTTCGTACACATGTACTTAGAAAAATACTGGCCACACGATAATAACGCCTATGCAACATCGAGACGATATAAGTACGAAGATCATCCCAGGCAAGACGATCGTCGAGGCGCCGTAAGATTCTCAAGGGAGGCTGAAGGGAGGTCTCTCTCGTCCAAGGCGATTTTCCTCGATAATGTAAAACGCGCGAGTATAATCATCCACCATTAAGGTAGTTTAGTCTTCACTCCCGCGAGCCTACGAGGGAAAGAGTGTCCACTCTTTCCCGCGTGCCGCGTTATTTTCCGATCGTCCGATGAAAATTTTGATCCAATGAAAAATCGTATTTTCATACGATAGAAAAAGAGAATTTCGGTCGGCAATGAAATATATACGAGGCGGGTGTGAAAAAAAATATATTTTTCGTTCCTATTTCGCGCGTTTCGTCGAACGGTAATAAATATCAGGGGAGTCGATGGAGGCAATAAAAAACAGCTATACAGCGGGGATATATAGCGAGTCGATGCGCGGGGTACTTCCTCGTCGCGCACGCACACGCGCGAAATAACACATTGTGTGAGACAGTTAGAATACGCCGGTACGTACTATGTAATATCCCGAGAGTGTGCTTGCAACTTTTCCCAGAGTCAGTGGCTTTGATGGGTCTCTCGATATGACTTCCGCGACAAAGTCGATCGAACGTTTTCAAGCCCCGGTGTATACGTGCGTATGCACAGGCTACCTACTCTAGGAACATGTGTGAATCGTACGCAAAATAAACGCGTATGTGTGTGTATAAATTAAAGTGGGGGAATATGGCCCAGGCGTTTAAGACGAGGGGAATTTTGGTCGAGTGCAGTTGTGAACAAATTTGAATCCTCTCATTTTTTATTCATTCTGATGATTGTAACGTGAGGCTAATAATAAAACTTGTCTCTCTTCGAATTTATCAAATTTATACGGGCTGAAGATTTAAAAAATTTGCAATTTTATTCATCAAAATGATTGATTTTTTGGAACTGCCATGGAGCACCCTGCATACTCCAGAGCCTCTTAAACGGTATTCGATAGTCAATAAAATAAATTTTTTTAAATTACCTTCAAAATAACCATTGGCAAAATATATTAAATTTTTTTTTTTAAATTACCGTTGAATTTCATGGACTCTATTCACGTAACGATATTTATCACCTAAAAAATATGATCTTAGTTGTACGGCGGTGTCGCGTATGAACAAAATATCGAGGTGGTCCATATTGCCCCAACTTCGCCCTATCCTCATACGCAGCATGTGCACACACGATCGTCCATTGCGCGTTCGCGGGATGCACGTACACGCGTACAATAAGTACACATGTTTGCATCAGAGGCGACTTACCGGTCCTCCGAGATAGAGAAAGACAGAGAGAAAGAGAGAGAGAGAGAGAGAACCGCGAGATGCCAAATGCCGGAAGTCACTCTCGTGTCCCTATATCCCCGGGAACGCGTTGAAAGAAGCGCGTTCTTTTAGTCATCCCCCATTATACTTCCCGCTAGACCACTTGGAATATATCGGACGAGCGCGATGTGGCTACCGGTGCTTGAATGCCATTCGCCACTACCAGGACAATATATTTTTTTCCCATTCGCACGTTAATAAATCAAATTCGAAAATTAATAACGTAATTTTCATTTATTTCATATATGTATATATATATATATATATATATGAGCAATTTTGAGAACTTGAGATATTAATTAAGGAGGCAACTTTACGAGGGTATTAAATTCGCGCCGTTTCACGCTTTGCTCCCGCGGATTATTCCATATACATATATATGTATGCCACGACCACCGTCGTGTCTCTCAACAATTACGTAAATCCCAAGGATCGGCGAGCCTCTCTCGTTGTAGGATTACTGTATAAGAGGCGAGCGGGAGAAGAGTAGAAGCCTCCAAGTACCGGCTTCCTGTAATCGCGGTGTAATTACACCAGAATAGTTCACATATATATACATACATAGATACATGTATATATATATATATATATATATATGAACGTTATGTACTAATATACGAAGTTCTAAGGAGCCTCGTGAACCGACGGTGCACACACAAACACAAACACACCTTCCAAGTTGAATTTCCGAAGAAGAGATGAAAATCTTCCGAGCTCTGGAAGGAATCGTCGGGTCCGAATTATACGCTCCGAGTTCTTCGCTTATTATTCTTTTTTGTCTTTCTCGTCGCGAAACGTTCGACCAAACACTGCGTTTACATACGCTTTAACGTACTTTCGCAAATAAGCAAATACCGTGCGATCAAAAAGTTCGATTCGAATCTCGTAACGATCGAATTTACCCTCGAAGCACCAATATCGTTCGAACGAACACCGCGCATCGAGACGAATAACGATTTTTCTTATAATCACGTTTTCTCTTTTTCGCGTCTCGCAGGCTCTCTCGATGATAAAATGTGTAAAGTAGTGAAAATGAAAAAAAAAAAATGAAAACAAACGTTAACCGCGAGGAACGCGGTCTCCTATCAGAATGAAGGCTTTTCTTAACGATGTCCCGTACTTATGCCGCGTTCCCCACTTCTACTTATATACGAGCTATATATATATATATATAGAGAGAGAGAGAGAGAGAGAGGCGGCTGCGAGCGGGCGCGGGGCATCCGCGAGAAACCGCCGCACGCGGAGAGACGCATTTGACGCTGAGGAGCACTCCTTCTTACTCTTCTTCTTTTTCTTCTTTTTTTTCTTCTTTTTCGCGCTCTTCCAACAATCGCCGTTCACGAGACGAACACCAAGATTAACCAAATACACGGTGACGGCGATTTTTTTTGGGCCATCTACGAAAAAGGCTTTCGCTCGCTCGATCCCCCTCCCTTACGACTTCTTTGCCATCACGGTCGTCTCTCCGTCGAGCGGCGAGCATCCCCGCCCCGGTCAACTTTGATATTCCGCCGATTTTGGACGAGGAACTCATCATCACGGTACACCGTGACGAATTAACATCGTTATTATCATTTTTATCACCATTATAACGCAAATTTTTTGGACCGAGGTGGGGACCTCGTAATGTCCTCGGTGATCTTGAAAAGTGACCCATGACGTGACTTGTAATTTGGAACAGTAAACCCGGGTCCTTTTTTTTACGCGTTCGCGAGAGAGGTTTTTTTTTTCTTTTCGATTCGGGGACCCGATTATGCTGATAGCTTTCTCGTTGAACGAGGAGAGGAAGAATTTTGTGAAATCGTAAAGTTTTCATTTTTAACAGCGAGATTACCGAGTTCGCGATATTTTAAGAGCAGAGTTTTTATCTAATTGACGAAAAAAAATACAATGCTTTCGATCATTTCAAATCTTGATCAATTTTTTATTTTCATCTCGTGATATCTAATTGTAAGTAATTTATAATCGCGCTTGATTTTACACGGTCTTTTCAATTATTCGCAGGATTACGACGTTTTTTGATCGTAATAATTTATGAAAAACGAATAAAGATCGAAATAACTTATAAAACATTGATCGTTTCCCTATCAAAATTATTTCTTACGTGCATAATTCTTAATCACGATCAAATTATTTCCAAGACAATATGATCCTCAAAACGTTAAAAATCGCGTTACTCATCGAGCTCTTTTTTCACTCTAATAAACCAATTAAATTCAACAGTCAATATTTTGTAATTAACGAAAGATTTTTTAAAAATTATTTTCCTCCCGACCGACGCAGACGATTTTTGTTCAGGTTCCCACAGAATTATGCAAATTTCTTTTTTTCTTTTTTAACGCGTAAGGGTAATTTAATTGGCCGTGGGCAAAGTCTCGTATAACACACGACGAAGACGAGTGGTGAAGAAAAAGACAGAGCAAGAGAGAGAGAGTGCGAGAGAGAAAGAGGGAGAAGAAAGAGAGAGAAAGATGAAAATGGTTGCTCGATGTGGATGAAGGCATTTCCTGCGAGGAAGCTCTTCCTCGTCGAGAGGATCCCTCCCGACTCCAGAGGGGATTTTCTCGCTCGAGCATTCTTCACGCCTTGCGACCGTTGCACCAGATCCCTGAGAAATATACCGGCGCGCACGGTGTGTGCCGCGACTCTTGCGCCGAGAGGACCGTTTTAATGAAATTCAAGCGAGTCCTGCCCGCGCGTCTGGAAGTTCCACCCGTGAAACTCAATGAGGAGAGCCGAGAGGAGCGGCGCTTGACTCGCTTGTTCTTACGGGCTGTGGCTCTCACCACCCGGGCACTCGACGAGACCGGGAACTTGACGTGAAAACGGGAATACCGGTGTTATGTATTCATACACACAGACACACACACACTAAATATATTTATATACATATAGGTACACACGTTCGTTACTTTCCGTGATCGCCGAAACACATCGTCTAGCGTGAAAAAAAATCAGTTCGCGCGCGCGTA
Organism: Netelia inedita; assembly: GCA_964017225.1. Lineage (NCBI taxonomy): Eukaryota > Metazoa > Arthropoda > Insecta > Hymenoptera > Ichneumonidae > Netelia > Netelia inedita. The sequence goes on from OZ024922.1 coordinate 12,228,882, forward strand.
CGTAAGACACACATCGAGCGTGATTAATCTACACCGGAAACGACGAAATTCCTCGAGGCGCCGATTCTGCCCCAATTCCTCCAGATTAGTTAATTTCGCGCGTTATCCGGAACGAGAATTTATTCCCGTCTCGTGAAAATTCCGCTAGGATTGTAGAATTCCTATCGGAATAAAAATAAAATCACAAAGATTTTAATAATGTCGTTATTCAAATCCGCTCTTGTTATTTTTTTAACGACTGTTTTTTCTCGAACCGAGCGATTTTTATTCGATCATAGTTTTGCGCAATTTATGGAAATTATTTTTATCGTTCTTGATCCTGTACACGAGACACATTTTATATGTAATCATATAATTACCGGACGAGACGAAATTCCTCGAAGCATCGATCCTGTCTCAATTTCTCGAGATTTTTCCCGACCCGTGAAAAACCCCGCTAGGAAAACCACGTCGAAACGTAAATGACTGTAAAAAATTCATTAAAAAATTTACAACAATTTCGAATAAAAATTCTAATTTTAATTCATTACGATTCTTTCTAATAACTTTTCCGACTTTCCAATTTTTCTTTCCATCAATTTTCTCATCCCATAAAAAAATCATTCGTATCATAATCGAATCATTCGTCAACGATGGTGTTTGAAATTTTGTATTTTTATTTTTATTTATTTTTTTCTCAAAGCCGCTTATCCACCAGCAACGTCGCCCGACAGCATTTCTTATCATCGCGGCGTAATGTGCTCCCTACCATATTTATACGTAGGTACGCGTTGTGCGCATTACTATAACACGTGGCATTGAAGATTGCCGCGCGATTTTCATCTCGCGCACGCGCGTCATGATACAGGACTCCTTAACCCAGTTAAACAGGTGCTGTTCGTGCGGCGACGATCCTCGCGACGCGAGAGTTTATAAACACGTATCGAGAGGAGATGCGTGGATCGCGTGCCGCAAATAGGATCGAACAGTTTTCACAGAATGGAAAATCGCACGGAACGTTACGTACTGCTGATAAGCATATATATATTTAATACCCTGTGCGAAAGAGAAAAAGCAAAATAGAGGGAGGAGAAGGAAAGGAGGGGGAGGCTGGAGGGCACATAAACATAATCAGCCCATGGAATATTTTATAAATATTCCGGTTTTGCGAGTATGCAGTGCATGGAATTTTAAGGATCGCCTACATACAGCAAGCTTTTTACGAGCAATCTCCCGAAAATCACGCTCGTTTTTCTCTCTGTCTCTGTCTCTCATTTTATGAGCACCGCATTATGATTGATAAGAGTATTATTGAGATTTGCAAACTCGTCTCTTTTTTTATCTCTCTCTCTCTCTCTGTCTGTCTATGGTTTTTTTTTATGTCGGAACTACCGCGTGCATTCCTTACGGTGCTTTCGACTTACCGGGAAGTGTACTGCCATAAACGAGTGTAGCCACGCGCTGATGTAGAGAAAAAGAGGGAGAGACGAGGCAAGAAATGGAGATAAAAAGAGAGTGAGCGAGAGAGATAGAGATATCGAGGATAATTAGAAGAAGTGTAATATAAATGTACTTTCCCCGGTTTCTTTCGAGTCATCAAACGAGTGAAATTGAATCGTGGGTGAACGTTGCGCCGTACGTTATTTATTGCCTCGAAATAAACACGTTACGCGCGTTGCCTCATCGCGAGAAAAGTAAAATTTGTTCACATAAAATTTGAGCAAATTGACATTTGGCTCTAGCCCAGATAAACGGTATTATTTTTATTAATTCAATCGTTTCCAAAATAAATCGAGTGTTTTATCAATTACTTCGCTTTGGAAAATGAACGTTTGTGCATTAAATATTTAATTTAATGAGAGTGATTAATTTATTTAAGGATTTTAATCAAAACAATTTACAGAAGAAAGTAAAAGAATAAACAAAAATTTTGCTCGAGTTGAAAAACAAGATTCGCGTTCGTACGCGAGCGATGTTTAATTTTTATTTTTCTAAATAAATCATTTTTCGGGACTACGTGTGAAAAGAAAGCCGAGTGTACGAGACGCTCGATAAAGAAACTGTGAGAATAGCGATGCGTGAAATTGTTGAGTTTATTTTTTGTTCACGTCGAATCAGAACGAACTATACAATTAGACTGATTAATGAATGAAAGAAAAGCCGTGCGAGAATATAACGTACGGTCGAGCGCGAGGTTGGCTCACGTGTGCGAGTTTTACGAAGCGGGAAACCTGGCCGGAGGTGGTAACAATTAACGAAATGGGATTAGCATACAACGTGTGGCCGGCTAACGGGGCGAAAAAAAAATAAAATAAAACGGTCGCGCTTATAAAAAGGTACTATACGGGTACGTGTAACGAGAAAGAGAGAGAGAGAGAGAGAGAGAGAGAGAGAGAACACTTTCGGGAACGGTACCACGACTTTCCGCGGTTCAACTGCGCCAGGTCTTTCGGCGAAGTACCATATACGTATAAGAATATAAAACGTTTCTATATATATTATAAGACTCGTGAGAGAAAGCGCATTTGTGATTTCTTCTTTCTATCGGAAGTCGCTGATCTCCCAACATTTATTATTATTAACTCTTAGGATCTCCTCGTCTCGTTGCGTCTCCGGCGCACCGGAAGCGAAACGCACATCGAGCATTGTACCTACGATTGTAATCTCGACATATGTTTTTGGCCTACATTTTAACGGCCAACGATTGCATCGAAATTTTTCTTTTTTTCGTTCCCATCATTTCATTAACGGTTAATAGATTCGCTGAAAAATTGTATTTTTTTAATTGAACGATAAATTAGATCGATTGACAAATAAAAATGAATGAATAGATTCAATATTATTATTGATATTCCGAAAATATTTATTACGATTTAGAGAATGATAATTATTGACGAATTTTTATTTTTGGCTTTTCATGGGAAAATGAAATTTAACGAATGACGAAAAGAGGACCGATCGTCGATTAAACTTTTGTGCAGATCGCAGTCTCGAATGTTACCGGGGGGAATATTTTTAGGGTGAAATTGATCGAATAGTAGGGCGATCGTGTTCGCGTCTATAAAACGTCCTAATGTGGAATAATCGCGAACCGTGAGAACGGAATTATTTTGGATCGGTTGTATGGCCGGATATGTCGATAAAAGTCTCCGTGTAGCAGTACACGAGGCGCTCTGAAACGTTTCAGACACTTCGTAGAGACCGTGACGAAACATTTGGCACGTGTATATATATACCACGGTGGGTGAAATGGTATATAGACGTATGTATATATATGTATATAAATTCGAACGCAACTGCGACCCGGTTTTACCCTCGAGCGTAACAAATCTTCGATAATCATTATATGTCACTCTTAGACTCCCGTTTAACGGACAGTAGGGCGTTCCCTGGTGTCGTTTCGCTTTGTAAATGAGCAAATATCGCAGTTCTGGGAAGAAAAATACGGAATTAAACGAACATGCGCATCGGCTTCGACCGAACAGCAACCGGCGCTCGATGACCGAGAACTGTCAATTCCATATTATAGAGTTCGACATGGATTTTATTAACAATGGGTCGAATCGCTGTTTATGCGTTTTATCCCGATCTCGATTTTGAGGCATCGATGTGATTTAACAGAGCAGAAAGGAAACAATGTTAATTAAAAACCGCTTGGAGAAGGTCATTATTATTGCGGTTGGAATGGATTTATTAATATCTTGTTAATAAGAAATTTTCTTGTAGAATACGAATATAACGTACTGGTTCTTGATTCGTAGAGAATTCCTAGTCAAAATTTGAAAAAACATGAAATATTTCAATTTTTTCATCTTTCGACAGGCAAATTGTTAATTACTGGGGAATATAATAAAGAATGGGCACACGGTTTTTTAAATTTGCTAGTCAAAAGATGGAAAAGCGGAATTTTCACGCTTTCCCTCCGTTCGATCGGCAAAATATCAAAATCCGGGAATGGGATCGCAGTATTCACGATCCCAGGATTTTCTTACCTTCAAACTAACAATAAATACCTACATTGATTACCGAATCCTAAATTTCCTGCAAACCCCGAATATACCGTCACATTTTCTACTTTTGTAAATTTCCCGTGCAAAAATAAAAATAAATCTATTGCGTTTTCCCACCCTTAGACCAACAAATTGAAAACATCGAGCGCAAGCATGTTAAATTTAAAATCCATGGGAAAAACTGTTATCGCACCAAGCAATTACACGTTGTTATCCAATTATAGATTTATCCCTGTCTAAGAAAACAAAGATCTAAGAAAACAAACAAAAATATGAATTTAGTACGCGGACTCGTTCTACGTCGGTATCGGGAACACCTTTGAACAGGTAAAGCCATGATGCAGCGAGCGTGACCGATCGTCGAAGGACGCGCGAGAAGACACGAGAGGCTTCTCATCGCGTTGCGTTTTGCCCCCGTAGAACCCCGTCGTGATCGGGGAAAGTCTTTTTCCTATGTGTACAAGTAAGACTATACACATCATGGATATCTCGTAAGCTCGTGATTTCGCGCGTAACGCGCGAAACCGTAAATTTTTTTTGAATCTCTTCTTCGGCCTTAATTGTTTCGCGTCACGGTCGTATCTGGTCTCTAAGATCGGTGGCAAAAGTAAAGAGGAACGAAGCGGTAGCTCTTCTCGCTTTCCATCTTGCGAAACGCCCCTCTCGAGAGAGACTCTCTAACGAGAAACGGATCCCGACAAAAATGTCCGGGGTATTCGTCGATATACGTAGATATATTGTATAGAGAGAGAGAGAGACTCGTTCGATCACTAAATAACAACAACAAAAAACCTCGTATTCGCCCACTTTCATATTGCTTACGTCTATCACGCACGATAAACGCGTATGTATGTATATATATATATATATGTGTGTGTGTGTGTGTGAACGCAAAGATGTTCGCAGACTTTTTCAACGACGAAGGAGGTCCTATAACGTTTCGTGAATATAATTACATTTTCATGAAAGTTGCGGAACGAATTTTCGAAAGATGAAAAAAAAATCTATAGAGAGATCGGAAACATTTTACGCGCGGAGTAAGAGCACGAGGTGGCAAATTTCGTATCTTTGAAAATTTAATTACAATTTTATTTTAAGACAATCGTACGAGACAACAAACTGCCAGAAGTGTCGAGTCGCTCGAGAGAGTTTAATCGCGAACGTACTGTCAAGCGGAGTTACTTTGAACATGTTTTGGAAGTTTTTTATAGGTAACTTTTTTTTAACATCCTAAATTCTAATTTTTTGTGCTCCAATAGAACAATGTGTTCTTTGGCTATCATATGTATACGAAAGTCAAGTCAACCTCCCCCCTCGCTATTTTTTATATATATTTTTTAAAGCGTCAAAGTATAACCACAAGTGTGGGGTTTCTGTGGCAAGACATTAAAATGCATTTTATATCGAAGATACAAAGCGTAATGATCACTTTTAACATCAATTTGATAACAAATTTAATATTTTATACATTCTATATAGAATTCAATGAAAAACAACGATTTTTTTTATCAAATTGTCATCTTTAGGAAACGTTTTTTTTTAGGCAACGTTTTACATAGAAATATCAAGTACTGTCAAAGTTAGCCGTAATGTCAATGTAACTCCGTTTTACGATACGTAAGAAATTCACAAACTATTGATAAAAATTTGTAAAAATATAAGATCAATAAAAAGAAAGAGAAAACCGAAGAAGAATACGGAAAAATTGTCGATCGAAACTGTTCGCTTATTATGTTATTGCGTTTCAATCATCGCGAGGCTCTCGAACAAGAAATTCCAGAACCAAAGAGGCGCAACCACGGCGTTTCTCCTATTTAGCAGCGGCGGATCGCTCTCGTCTTGCACGAACGATCGTTCTAATGAAGAGGTGAGCGATTGATTGCCATCGAGCCGCGAAGAGAAAAGTCCTCGAAGGCGACAATTTCATATCGTACGCGAAACGAGACGAGGGCAGATACGCGTAAGTATCTCTTCCGGAAACAACATATCTATACATAAAGCATGATTAAAATGGGAGAGGGGGGAAGAATTAATAAAAACGCACTTTGTACTTGGCGCGCACTTTGTAATAACGACGAGATAATTTTTTTTTATTTAACGAATAAACTCTGTTTTTACCGTTCGCTATTCCGCGATCGCGGATATGAGAATTCTCTGGCAGCCGATCGAACGATCGCGCGACGAACAAAACTCCATTTCATCGCACGATAATCGACGCGCAATTTCAGTCCCGTCGAAGAATTCCATTCGATCAGTTAACGATTCATCGAACGAAACAATCATTACGTTACGAGAATTTTCTTAATTTCCTAATTAAGTACAAGACGTAGACCCCGTTATACGGTTGTCTAGAATTCCGAAGATGCGCAGACGCGAAGAGAATCTCGCGGAGTTCCGTCGTTTCTTTTCTTTTTTTAAGCGTTAATTAACCTATTTTTCGCTGTACCGGAAGGGAGAGTCCGAGCAGGATTTAATAATAGACGGAGAAAAAAAAGGAGTAGGGAAATGAACGACGGAGACGACCATGCACACACATACACACACGTGCGCGTCCGTATTTATAATATATATAACGCGACCTATATGATTACAATTCTCCTATAAGATTAATTTTGTTGTTGTTATTAACGTCGGCCAATTATTCACTGAATTGTTCAATCTGTCGGATCGAAACATACGCCTTAAAAAGAACACTTTCTTGCCACGTGCATTTTATCGTTTGTTATATATTTACGGTGACGTGTTTCGCGGTATTACGGTAATTTGAGATTTAACTTGGTCAAATAGCGAATCGCGTTACAACAGAATTACGTTCAAGAGCAAAATACGGTGCGTTCCATGCCGACTCGACCAAGGTTCAACCCGATCCTCTTCGATTTGGTTGATTATTTTTCACAATATTATACGATCTATAAAACGTATCCGATTTTTTATTCAGTCTTTCATCGTAATTGCATTAATTTTTTAGTGCAATAATAAATGACAGAGGAAAACAGAGAAAATTTGAAAGATTTTAGATCATTTAAAAAAATTTATTTTATTTAAAAAATGTAGTGGTCGTAAGGAATTTGAAGAAAATTATTGCGTATTTTTCGAGAATTTTTATAATCAGAGAGGATTACGACGAAAGTTCGTGGAGTTGTCATCGAATACTCCATATATAAATGTTGGACGTGTAGACGTACGTGCGGCAAGCTTCATTCCCCCTACTGTACTTGCATTGTTTCACTACTTGCATTGTTTCACGTTTTCGGTCAGTGAATGAAGACGATTTAATGGGGGGAGGCATTATATTTAACGTCACAAGCTGAATGATAATAAAAGATGATCTTATTCCTCGAGAAAAATAGCAAACGACTCGTGAGATAGCGACATAAATGGGAATTCCCTGAAAAAAATTAAGGACACGAGAAATATCAAAGAGAAATCGAAAAAAATGTAATAAAATCATAGCAATAAAACAGTTAATGATAATTATTCGTAATTATTAAAAAAAAACGAACTTAATAATTCATAAGAATTTTTTATTTCCTCCCCAGTTCTATAGAAAATTTGAAGAAGCTCGGAGACACGATCGCCCATGGCAGCACACGTAAGAAGGCCAAGCGCAACGGAGAATATTTATTTTTCTATGTTATATGTGTATCACTAAAGAGAGAGAAAGAGAAGAGCGACAGGGAGCACAGGTAGAGATAACATATTATAAGCAGAAGTGGTTAACCGGAGCGAGACAATCTCGATCCAAGCGGGAAATCGCTCGCATGCCAAGAAGGTGCTCGTTGATGCACCTCTCTTTCTCTCTCCCTCACCCTCATTTTCTCTCTCCCTCTTTCTGTCGTCTTTAACTCCTGATGATACCAAGAGAAGCACCTCGTACATGCATATCGGAGCTCCGTCCGATTCGAACGAGCTCGTACTTTTCTACGTGTGTGCCATTTGCGGTAATCCTCTCCCGACTGGGCAAATGCGGAAAACCGCGCGCTTACGTATACGCATTAAAACATCACCCAAAGCTTATCGTCTATCACTCGAGGTTTAATTAACCCACGCTGTGACTTCGGAAGAAGCGCTACATTGTCTCACCCCTCCTCCGTACGGAACCGTACGGAATAATCGACCCGTCATCCTCTTAATTGGCGTTCGTCGCCGCCCTTAAGACGTACACCCTTTCCGTACTTGTTAAACACATAAATAACGTAAAACAGCAACGGGAAATTCAAAAGAATTCATTCCTCGAAATCTTACGATCTTTTTATTTAATATGAAACTATTAAATAATGAAAATTATTTTATATTGCTGATTTGACGACCGTCTTATTTAAAAACAGAAATTATCCGAAAAATTTTGGGAATCGGGATCGATTTTTTTCGTTTTTTTTTCATCTTTTTTTCTTAATTAATTCCAGTCGAAACGCGTAAATGGTACGACCGATAGAGAGTCGAGATATCGAGGTAGAGTACCGATATAGGCGTACGAGTACACGTACTCTACGAAAAAAGGTATCGTTGTATTGTCGTGGGAGTCGATAGCGGTCCCGATCGGGTTAGAGCGCCTATCGACTGTCAATGAGCCGATTCTCTGGCAGTGTCGCGCTGTGAAAGAAGTGGAAGCCCGTTAGCGTCTACTGTGACGCCTTCGAGAGTATCGGACCTCGATCGAATACAAACTCGTCTCGATGGTCAGGTGAGACGGGCAATTAGGCGTTTTGCCAAATACGACGGGCGCAACTTTCGGACCGAACCGAGACGCCAATCTTTCGGTGTGATTAGAATTCGTGAGACCGCTTTGACTTGAGCTCAATCAGGGCCGATCGTTGTCTGTCCTGTCGAGATATTTCTCAGATCCATTTAGCAAATGAAAAATGACAATGACGAACGACGGATAATTGACAATGACGAGTTATAAATGAAAAATCATCTTTTCACCGATCGAACGATCCGATTGTGAATTTACACCGAACAATGACGAGGCTTTTCAAGTTTTAATTTTCGATCGGATTTCTCGCATGCTCGACCGATAAGCGAAAATCCTGTTTACCTTGTGTGGGTATTATCGACAAATTCTACCTTACCGATTGCTGGAAGTGTTTTATCTGCAGTCGGTAAGTAAAATTTCTTCTTCGAATGGTCAGATATTACGAGCAAAGAGAACCCTCGATCATCGATCGAGAAACTTGAGAGATTAACGATCGAGAAGCAGATGGCGCTCTGTCGCCGTTCGACTTTTAAAAGAATTAATCGGGATTATACGTTCAGTTTGCGAATCGAAGTCGAGCGACCGTTTCTTCCTGTTTCGATCGCGAATTAGTCTCGTCTACTGAGAATTGAAGATAGATTTATTAGTGTGTACAGTTTCAATATTTCTCCGATGACGATGAAACTGAAGATTTGTGGGAAAAATGAGGGAAGCGTTCGTTCGTGAAGTTTCGAGCGATGACGAATAGCACGAGAGAGAGGAATTTTATTCGCTGGTCACGATCAAATAGTAATAATAGATAGCAGGGACAAAGTGCAAGCAGGAGAGCCGTGGGACGCCGGGAGAGATCGGAGAGAGGTCCCGAGTTCTGGGAAGCGGGGCTGGAAAGTGAGCTCAAAGGAGCGTTCGAAACGTCCCTCCCTTTCGTTCTCTCTCTCTCTCTCTCCCTCTTCCTCACTGTCTATTCCTCGCGAAGAAGAGAAGGACAGATTCCGTTAAGGATGTCCTTAAAAAAAGAGAGAGAAAGGGAAAAAAAACGGTTAAAGGTCCGTCACGATTCCGTGAATCTCGGACCCTCTCTGGATCGTTCGGAGGATGAAGGAGTGCGTCGAAACGAGAGCCACCTGTCCGTCTCGGCTGTCCATCTTCATAAGCTGTCTATAGGCACGCATATGTATACGCACAATATCCTTATACCTGTCGGAGCACCGAAGAAGTTCATTCTCGGTAGCCTGTCGCTCGAAATATTAATATCGGTGTAGCCGTTTGAAAATTCGTAAAATCTCGGAACTCTTTCTTTTTTATTTATTACGAGCGTCGATCGCACGAAGTTATAAAAAAATTAGTATTTGCTTTTAAGAACTAACCGGTAGCTGAATGGAGACAGCTGGAAAGCTAACGGGGTCCACCACCGGGTCTCTCCCTCGTATGGCCTGGCTCTCTCTCTCTCTCTCTCTTTCGCTCTCTGTCACGGTTTCATCGAAAAGCAATCGAGAAGCAGGCTCACCGATGCATGAAACGAACGAGTGTTGCACCAAACGAGTAAGATAGAGAGTGAGTGAGAGGGAGTGGGATAATTTATAATCATTCCTTGAAGTCGCACGCTGTGTCTCATTCTCCAGATCGTCTCAGCGACGCGAAGAATATAAGCGAGACGATTCTCATTCCCGGAAGACCCCTCGAGGCGACCGCAGAGGGAAGTAGGAACGCAGAGAGCGCGGAACCGTGGCGAAGTGTCCATAGAGGATCGCAGCAGCCGAAGTAAGAACAGCAGCAGAGATCCAGCAGCTACCAACAGACCCGTCGTGTAAATCTCATTTTCCTATACATATAGACGACAAAGGGTTTCATACGAGCTGCTGCCTGCCTGCCTGCTTGCTTGCTTGCTTGCCTGCTTGCTTGCTTGCTTGCTGGCCAGCTTGCTTGCTTGTCGAGAAACGGGCAGAGGGTCGGCTGTTGGAGAGTTTGGGATTCGTAGAAAGTCCGAGTAAATTTTGCCCGTCCGGACTGCTATCCCCGGAGAGGGAGAGGGAGAGAGAAAGAGGGCTCGCCCCGAAAGGGAAGTAGTAAGAGGGAAAAAGAAGAAATGAAAAGACCGAAGCCAGGGAGATAGAGAGACCGAAACGTCGGTGGGGAACGTGGAATCGTTGGGCGATGACTTACGGCAACCGCGAGCACGCTCCTAACCGATTTTACATGGGTTGTCGGATAATGTGAGGCAAAATGGACCAGGCGGCTTATACGAACTATAGAATTACGGAAAAATTCGAGTTTGAAAATTTTATACGCTCCTAACCGATTTTACACGGGTTGTGGGATAAAGTGGGGTAAGATGGATCAGGCTATTGAGATAAACTGTAGGATTTTCGGAAAAATGCGATTTCGAAAAATGTATTTATATAATTGCGTCGCATTTATTTAGTTTCGCATCTTCAAGGGTGAGGCCGATATTTCAAGAGTTATCGGAACTTTGTCGTCGGTTGTCCCAGCTTATCGGTAAAAACCTCAACTCCTCGACATACCGGAGAGTGCTGAAATATTTCCAAGTCACTTAAAAGCTGCTGCATATTATCTGGCTCGGGCATTCCATAATACATGGCTAGTAAAGAAGTTTCGAAAAAGTACGGTAGGAATAACCACCGGAAGATAAACGTGAACAAAAGTTTAATGGTATTTCTACATCAGAGTTTCATACACGGCATCTTTACAAACAAATTCCATACACGAGAATGAAACCTCATTATATGAAAAATGTAATTTAAACTCCGATGGTAGGTACTTCGTGTAGCAACAAATACCCTGGTGGTCCATATTCCCCCACTTTATTCTGTATCGGTTCCCTGTAATTAATTTATCACGCGAATCAATAAAGGATCGATCGATCGCACCGATACAGCAGTGATAATTAGTTAGCAGCCCGAAATCCCTTCAAATCCTAAAAACTTATGCACCTAATAAATTTAACGAAACGAACCCATTTTCCTCAATTTAAATATCAGAAGGGATGTTGAAATATTCAATTTTCGATTAATATGAATAATCTACCTCGACAAAAACAAGCGAAAGTAATCTTCGATACACATGTCGAATTTGACGTAAATATAATTAGAGAGCGTAGAAATTTTAGAAAAAAACCAAACCAACTCTGATTCGAGTAATCCAATTTTTACAATTTTTTAACCCGCCGTTAAACGAGAATGAAACATCGTATCGAATATATTTTTCGAGTTCTCGAGCTCCAGAGAGTCTGGAGAGAAATTTGCCAGTCTGCAATGATCATTTACTGGTCCGGTTGGCGAACTCGCCCCTTCCCCCTCATCCCCACGTGTAGCCAAAAGTTCTTCGGAGTTCAGGGACCGGACGAACTCTCGAAGCAACAGAGAGGAGCAAAAGGCAAGCTGTTACATGGAATCGTGATCTTCCGCAAGCCGTGTGATGATTTGCTCTTGCGAAAACTTTTTTTTTCTCTCGTCTCTCTCTCCCTCTCGAGTCTCGAGAACGAGCGCGCCTCGCGCATCTTGGTCCTTTTTGTCCTCCGAGGGGGTACCGAGAATCACGTGATAATCCATCTCTTTGTCGGTCGCTCGAGATGTTGTCGAGATCGGTCAATACTTATATAAAAGTCGTCCTCCGGAAGAACATCGGCTATCTCTGTCGCTCTAGCTTATGAATTCAATGAAATATATTCCAAAAGTTTGATCCGACGCATTATCGAATATCAGCAACGATCAATCATCTCGATGCGTCGTCAGACGCGTTGAAGAAAAGAAAGAAACAAAAAAAGACAATTAAAAAAAACGAAATTTAACGAGCATTTCAAATAAATTTAATTCTGAATTTTTTCTTCCCTCGTTCCCATGAAGCGGGCAACCATTTCGTCGTTTCTAAGAAAATAATCAACGAAATAAGCAAAAAAGGTTCCAATTTTTGACGATCTCTTCATTCGATCGTTTTGAATTTGCATCGATTAGCATAC